>JAEAOA010000663.1:1007500-1185000 GCA_016746295.1 Potamilus streckersoni | reverse complement strand
ATCTGATTTGGTAAAATTGGATTTTATATTTTATATATCATGTATTCATTGGTGAACAAATTACCTCAATAAAATTGTAAAATCTCAATATCCCAGTCCACAAATTTGTCAGTTTATACAATGTTCTAATATATGTATGTTGATGGAATTGTCACAGACCTTTTCGCTTTATTCCTTGAAGAAAGATTGCTCGATAATCAATTTTCAAATTATACTTACAAATCAGTTTTATGAATCACAAGTCAGTAATAAAAGTGCCATTTTGCACTTTATAACAAAAAGAACGACTGTTTCATACTCATGACCATTTTTTTCTGTCCTTGTCGCTAATCCACAAGAAAATGTTAAAATTACCAGAAATTATTTTATTAATAGATGGGCAAGTGCTTAAGCGTTATTTATGTTTCGGAAGAAGCGACACTTCTTCTTCGAATGGCTGGTTTAAAATAAAGAATAAAATTAGCAGTTTCTTTTCACTAGAAATTTTAATCATCTTCAAAGCACAATAATCTAGAAAGAGACACATGCGCTGAATAACAAGAAACAACTCAGAAGAAAAAGAAGAAAGCATATTTCTTATGCTTGACACGAAAACAATTCATCTTGGGTATTTCCCATTTGTTAGAGAACTCCAAAGACAAAACTGCCTTGAACATAGTAATTTGTATCACGAAGTAAGAAAACCAACAGTCTGAAATTTCTTTCCAAATTGAACAGTTTGACATTGTTTTGTATTAAATGGCTAGTATGCCAGGTTATTCGTGAATCTCCCGTAGAAGGAATATTTCTTTAGCAGGAAACTTAGCGGGGGGAAATGAATTACTTTGCCTTGTAAAATTAACTCTTTTGGGTCTTTACCTGCCTAAAATTAAAATAAATTCACTGTGAACAAATCTAAGCAGATCTTCTCCAAAAAAACCCAGATTTATCTGAGAATAATAAATTACACGCTGACAGTTGCCAGGACAATGAAAATAGAACAGACCCTTCTGTCTCCTTTTTTGCGGAAAATGCATTAAATTTAATTGGTAAGTTACTTTCCAAGAATCGATTTTTTTAAAAAAATCGTTGTCCATCAATTTGAACGGAATCTATGATCACACCCATTTCATCACTGTCAGTTATTGCTTTACGTATTTTTTTATTCAATTTTTATTAAAGGAAATAAAAACCCAGTAAAGTATACACTGTACATCCATAGCATTACTGTACATCCGTCGATTTTCTCTAAATCTATAATATTACTGTACATATATAGTATTACTGTACATCTATAGCATCACTGGACATCCACAGTATTACAAATACATATCCACACCCACACAACCACACGAAAGAGCGACGTAATAAATAAGATATTACTAAAGTATTTAATAATAATAATAATAATAATAATAATAATAATAATAATAATAATAATAATAATAATAATAATAATAATAATAATAATAATAATAATAATAATAATAATAATAATAATAATGATAATGATAATAATAATAAACAAGGTTGTGGATAGAAACTGACTTATTGGACATCAAATATACATACAATAAGCAAACGTTTTAGTAATTCAGGGTATATTATGTATGTATGCATGTATGTATGTATGTATGTATGTATGTATGTATGTATGTATGTATGTATGTATGTATGTATGTATGTATGTATGTATGTATGTATGTATGTATGTATGTATGTATGTATGTATGTATGTATGTATGTATGTATGTATGTATGTATGTATGTATGTATGTATGTATGTATGTATGTATGTATGTATGTATGTATGTATGTATGTCGCAAAGTACGCATTCGTCATTTGTCTATATATATATATATATATATATATATATATATATATATATATATATATATATATATATATATATATATATATATATATATATATACATATACACACATATATATATATACATACATACATACATATATATATATATATATATATATATATATATATATATATATATATATATATATATATATATATATATATATATAAGAATGAGTTCATGAATGAGGGAAGTAGTTAACAAGACTGATATAAATAACAAATATAAATTACAAATAAATAACAAATATAAAAAACAAATAAATATAAATAACAATGCATTTTAATTAAAAGGGAAATAGTAATCAGATATATTGAATACATGCCAATAAACAGATGCTCAGTCTTCTTACGTCGATTACCGGTTCGGTGTAACATGGAAAGACGAAAAGATGGGCCTACATAAAAGCGATAAGATCACACATAAACGGGTGAGCTTAGATTTTCACAAAGGACGTACCTTGTGGTATGATTCAAAAAACTTATCTTAGGACAAAGAAAATTCGCATGCACAGGTAACCTGACTCGAAAACAAAAATAAAATTCAGTTCTTTTAAGCGTGGGGGACGGGGTATACATATTTTTTTGTGTCCATGTGAGCTTAACTAATTGACTCAAATTATTCCGACATCCCGTTTAGGATAAAATAAAAGGACCGCAGACTCTCAATTCGGGATAGGATTATACTGTAAGTATCTAATGTGAGATAAACATTTTATTTTAAAACAATTGGAAACAAATGAGAGTTGCGTAGATGTCGCCTACAAATCCAGTGTTAGTTTGTAATGGAGAAGACTTTCGGTCATATTAACTCACTTCTAAGTGTACTCTTAGTCATATTACCACACCTATAAGAGGACTATCATATTTAGACACTTCTTAAAGGACCATGTATCAATTTACCACACTTCTATAAGGACTATTGGTCATATTACCACACTATTAAGAGGTTTATACGTTATATTAATACACATCTAAGAAGAATATCGTTCGTATTACCACACTTCTAAGACGACTCTCAGTCATATTGCCACATTTCTAAGAGGACTGTCGTTCATATTATCACAATTTTAAGTGGACTCTCAGTCATATTACCAAACTTCAAAGATGACTATTGTTCATATTACCACACCTCTAAGAGGGATATCGCTGATATTACAACGCTTCTAAGAAGACTATCGGTCATATTAACACACTTCTAATTTGACTATCGTTCATATTAACACACCTCTATGAACAATATCGTTCATATGTTCACACTCCTAAGAGGACTATCTGTAATATTACCACACTTCTAATTGGACTATCGTTCATATTACCACACCTCTAAGAGCACTATCATTCATATTACCACACCTCTAAGAGCACTAGCGTTCATATTACCACACAGCTAAGAGGACTATCGGTTATATTATCACTCTTATATGTATTGACAAAAAAACTGTTAAACTAAAACGAAATATTTTCGACCAAGAAGGGCAGAGATGCATTTTTATTGCTCATCGCTCCTTTTGAGTCAGTGAAGTGTAAATTCTTTCTTTAATCTAGAACTCCAAAGTGCACGTCTGCTTTTTGTTAACTTATTGCAATGTATTTTATTTCTGAATATAAATACTAAAATTTAAAAACATTCTAATATGACAATTTTTTTTTGACTGGGAAAAATTGTTCGATGTTAAAATTAAGCAAACTTTACCAATATTTCTCTCATTAATAAGAACCAAAAAAAGAAGTTTAAAAGTAGCCGTTCTTTTGTTCCTGTTTTTGTATATGCTATTGCTGGAGACATGAGGCCTTACATTTTAAAGGATTCTCAGATTATATAAATTTTAAATAACAAATCTAGCACTTTTGACCCTTCTTTCCCCGCAATAATAATGAAAAAAAAATACTCGACTATACTTATTTCATTCTAGCAGATAAATGAGATTATTAGTCATTCAGTAATATTGTTCTCATTATGTTGTTGTTTGTAGATAGTATTTTCCTTATTTATATAAAGCTCGGCATATAAAGCACGGCATAAGACGTATATGTAAACATTATAAAGTTGTAGCTGATAACATTTTGTATTTTCTTTTCTGGGGGAGGGGGGTAGGGGAGTGTGGCAGTTGCACGGATCAAATCATAGCAAATAATAAGGTTTAATCTATCCATGCATACATCGCAACTGAAAATGTTTTTCTTTTTACATGCATCAAATCATAGGAGTAGTTAATCCCACCTGAATCGGAATGTCTTCAGTTTTTCCAATAACAAAACTCAAATTCAAATATAAACATTCGACATTTGGAGTGCCTCAAAGCCAGTAAGGTCCACATAATAAAAACTTCCTGACCTGACAATGACTCAATGACGTGACATCACTAATAACAACGTAATAAATATTTTCCGTTATTGAAGCTGGACGATTTCTTTAATTTATTTCATTACAAGGATACAAGAATAAAATTTTAAAAAACCTGCACGTACTTATTAATTGTTGAAAAATCGTTGTGTGTTACTTTCAAGATTTCTTTTTTACAAATCGGTTCTTACATCTAGCACCAAAAACGTATTTATATGTTAAATATTGCTGAGATTACCTCTTTCTCTTTCACTAAGACAAAGTTTTCGTCTCGAATTGAAAATAGCCATAGTTATTTTACGTGTAGGTCTGCACAGCTGCCCATGCACAGTAGACAAAACTACTGAAATAACAACACGAGGCTGACCCCTCTGTTAAAACGTCTGAACAGGAAATAAAAATGCGTAACTACATCTCCTATTCTTTTTTCTATTCTGGCAAATTTAAATAGACCCAGCCGAAATGAGTGTAATATCAAATCAATTGTGAGGAATGCTACAGATGTTTTTAATGCCAAAACTTTTTCTTACTTTATTATGCATGTATATTATTATTCTGATTTTGGGCATAAATCCATTTTTAAATACAAAATACTATATTAGGCTCTGCTCGCACGTACGGTGTCTTTTCTGTCTCATAATGTATGTTATTGTTTTTCGACTGTTCCGTCCCTTGGTTTAATACACATTTTCATATGAAAATATCTGATATCATGTCCAATAGAGTTTCCTTATGTTTGAATTGTGAAACAAAAATGTCCACAGCGTTCCTTCAACCATGGCTCAGATTTGTCCCGTTTAATAAATTACTATTCATTGTTTCAAAACTATTTCCTACAATGTAAGAAATGTCTTCTAAATATTTGCCATAAATAATATAAATTGCGCATGCTTTTCTGTATCAGAAGGAAGCGAAATGAGTATACTCCTTTGCTGCATGTATAGATATTTTGTTAATGTACTGATCCCAGTATGATTTGAATTCTATTTAGAAATTCCAGTGCGACTTTGATTTCTCTTTAGAAACCATATTATAATTTTGATTCTATTTAGAAATCCCATTATGATCTGAATTCTGTTAGAAGTTCAAGCATTGATTTTGTTCTTTTTAGAAACCATATAATGGTTTGAATTATATTTAGAAATGCAAGGATAGCTTGAAGTTCGTTTAGAAACCCCAGTATAGTTTGAATTCTATTTAGAAATCCCGGCATGGTTTGGATTTATATATAATCCCCAGTGTGGTTTAAATTCTATTTAGAAATCCCAGAATAGCTTGAATTCTTTTTATGGTTTGAATTCTATTTAGAAATCCCGGCATGATTTGTATTTATATATAAATCCCAGTGTGGTTTAAATTCTATTTAGAAATCCCAGATTACCTTGAATTCTTTTATAAAAAAAAATAAACCAGTATGGTTTGAATTCTATTTAGAAATTCCAGTATGACTGAATTATATTCAGAACCATCGGTATCATTTGAATTCTATTCAAAAATGAAAGTGTGATATGAATTATATTTCAAGATCCTATTATGATTTGAATTCTATTTAGAAACCCCAGAATGATTTTGAATTATGTTTAGAAACCCTCGTGTGATTCGATTTATATTAAAAAATTCTATTTAATTCTATTTAAAATTTCCAGTATGATTTTTAATTCTAGTTAGAAATCCCAATATGATTTTAATTATACTTAGAAACCAAAGCAAGATTTAAATTCCTTTTTGAAATTCTAGTATGATTTGAATTCTACTTAAAAATCCAGTATGACCTGAATTTTATTTTGAAATCCAGTGTGATTTTGATTCTATTTATAAAACAAGTACATTTATAATTTTATTTATAAACTACCATATAATTTTGAATTAAAAAAAATATGCTTCGAATGATTCATATGATTCGAATTCTGAAATCAAGGTATGGTTTGAATTCTATTTAAATGTCCCAATACGATATAAATTATATTTAGAAATATAAATATGATTTTAATTCTACTTAGAAACCCAAACATGAATTTGTATTATATTTAGAAACAATATTATCATTATATTTGTAATCCAAGTATGGTTTGAATTATATTTCAAATTCGATTATGATTTGAATTATATTAAAAACTTTGGAATGATTTTTAATTCTATTTATATACCTAAGTATAATTTGAATTCTCCTTTGAAATTCCCAGGATGATTTGAATTCTTTTTAAAAAGCTCAGTAGGATTTGAATTGTATTTAGAAACCCCAGTATTTATTTGAATTCTGTAAAGAGTCCCGGTATAGTTTGAATTCTATTTATAAATCCCAGTATAATCTGAATTGTGTTTAGAAAGCCCATCACGATTTAGAACTCCAAATATGATTTTGACTTCTCTTCATAAGCTCCAGTATAATTTTAAATGTTATTAATGCCTTGGGTTTCAGAATATTTCAAAGGGTGTTCTAAAGGGTAGGTAATGAATTCAAAGTCATATAGTATTGTGTCCTAAATGAGAGAAAATAGTCAAAATTTTTGGGACAAAACACGCAGGTAGCTTTGTGGATTCCGATGATACCGCCTTAAACAAACTAAGTTTGGTTTTCCTTCATAACTCTAAAATCTCGCAGATTGATTAGGGTCTTTTCAAATTAAGGTAAATTCAGTTATACCAGACAAATTTTACAGCATTTCCTGTTGAATCATGCACATCTTCTTTATTATCCGACATTTATTCTAAAACAATCTTCAATTAGAAGAGTATCATTTTTAATAAACACAATGCATTGTAGCTGAGTACGTTTTAAAAATTTTGTTAAATCAAACATATATGCCTTAGAATTTTTCTTTGTGTGGACATGGTGTATTTGACCCAAATGTTTGTCTGGTCTGTTTCTGTCCGGTACTATTTCGTAACCGATCTGTATTTTACTTTATCCAGTCTAGAAAAGATATCATTGGATTTAACAACTACAATTGCGTTTGCTTTAAAAAACAAAGACTTTTCTTTAAAATATTAATATGCATGTACTAATGTGCATAAAATGTATGATTTTTGAATAATTATGAATCCATTATTAAATCTACGCGTTTGCGGTTTTGAACTGGCATTCATTTATCTTAGGTTAAATATACGAAAAAAACTTTGGAGCTGAGAGAGATAGATTTTGAAATAAATGAATATTTATATCAAGCAACAAAATATTGGCGTGTAAAGCTCTGTAGGTCAGAAAATGTAAAATTACTATTCCATTCCTTCGTTGTACTTTTTTATTTATTAAAAGTGTAAAGTAGCTGTCCGTTAATTATGTTTAAATACTTTACGATGCGGCATGCGTTGTGAAACAACTTTCAATTACACTTAAAATAAAATTGCTCGCTTACAAAATGGCTTTGGTCCGTTTCTTGATTATGTAACGTCACAAAACGGTTTGTTGTTCGTTTTGTGACCAGACAGAGGATGTGAAAAGGCTCTGTTTGCGAAAAGGTCCAGTGCCATTTAAAGATTTATTAATGGTCGCAAAATCGCTTTGTGTTCTCGTAACCACCGCATGTTCACGGATTGATCCTCGCGCTCTCGTATTCTCTAGGATTTAAAATATATTTATAATTGACATGTTGGAATAGTTTAAATATTCACATAAATCTTGTATGCAGACATGCCGCGATTAAATGTACTTCTTGTAAGGCAGATGAATGCGACACAAAATTCTCCTTTATGCATTTCATGGAAAGGAATTTCTCTTTCACAAGCAAATGCTAAATTAGTTAATAGTTGTAACAAACGAACTAATCAAGACTGAAACAAAATGTCTGTATGAAATTTTCCAGGTGTTATCATTCTTCATTGTTTGACGGTAAATTTTATCGTCTGCTATCTTGTTATCGCCATTTCAATTGTAATTCGTGCTTTTGTGTCAACGCCTTCTTCGATTAATATACGGTTAGTGTTCCTGGAATAGGTAAAACTTGTCATGTTACCGTAAGCCAAGACCAAGTCAGAGAAACAAAACTTCTTAACTGAATTAACTAAAATGAATGGAATGATCTAACGTAGCTAAATGGTTAGTGACTTTATATTATAATCTATTTTCTGAATCACTCATGTACAACCATTTCATATTTTGCTCATTTTTATTTTTTGTTTAAACAAAAATGAATATTAATCTCTCCCGTATTGCCAAATCTCTACAATATAAATGTACAAACATTACAAAATTTACTACTCAACATTAAAAAGATCATAAATACGTTTCTTTTAATAATAATAATAATAATAATAATAATAATAATAATAATAATAATAATAATAATAATAATAATAATAATAATAATAATAATAATAATAATAATGATAAAAATAAAAATAATAATAATAATAATAATAATAATTATTATTATAATAATAATAATAATAATAATAATAATAATAATAATAATAATAATAATAATAATAATAATAATAATAATAATAATAATAATAATAATAATAATAATAATAATAATAATAATAATAATAATATTAATATAAGCCATGATAATCTTTAAGCTTATCTGCTCATACTATTGTTTTTGGCTGATTGAAAGAAATATGGGTGCAACACACAAAAGACCAAATTAAAATCCATTTGAAACTGGTATTGCAAAGTAAAGGAGATACATAAAAATGCCCCTTCTAAATCAGACCATTTTATTTACATGCATACAGGCCTCGTCACAAGTCACTCATTAAATGATTCCGAAGCTCTTCTGCTTCTATACGGTTAGGGCAACTTACTCGAAAAAAGAAACGTCTTTCTTTCTTTATTTATGGCCTTGTTGCGAAATTCTTTTATAATTGACTCATTCTCCGGAAAAATGTCATCTATAACACTCGAGGTTTCGCTCGCTACGAAGTGTTTGACTTGAACTAAATGTATTTCCATAGCAACACCGATTCATGTTTGTAATTTAAAATAAAAGACGAGACACCAATCCCTAGATCGTCATATATTTATCTGGGTGGGCTATAACAACCCGATTCCAGCCTTAACATTTTCAAACCTCTTTTAGTCGGTGACATCTTGATATTGTAACCAAAGCAAGGAAATGGAAGAAAAATGGCTTCCGTTGTAAAAGACCAGCATTACAAAGACCATAAATACAAGTGAATAGTTAATAGTGACAATTTCTATTGTGTCTTCCTAACACTAATGTCTAATCATAAGAATAACGAATATCGAAAACATGACAATAGCTTAAAAAGGGCTATCAATTTCACTTGAGAAGGTTTTGATGTGGTGTCGAGGAACACTTCAAAAGCAGGGTGGGTTTTTACCTTTTGTCCACAAGAAACTTCAAATACGTCTATCAACTACCCATAGTGCTGTCTTTATGTTTAATGCACCAGGTACCCATTCTTTTGCATTCTAATTACTAAGACCTATGGTCGTGTCTATATGTCCAAAGCACTAAATATCCATTGTCTTCAACCATAGTTACTAAATCTTATTACCAAATATATTCATCCATTGGATGTATCTAGGCGAAATATTTGAAGAGGACAATGAATCTAAACAAATGCATAACTAAGCGATAGTATAACATTGTTTATAAATAATGTTAAAGTATACACGAAGAACGAACAAATGCAAAATAGTTCTTTCAGGTTTTGTGAAGTAATAAGCTTTCTGAACCACGTGATACTATTTTATCCATTCTAACTAATTATTACAAAGGATTAGTGAATGTTTTCAATTCTTAGGATATTTATTGGTGTAGACCCTCTCGGAATTTATGTCGTCTGAGGTACACTCTGGTTCTATTGTTGATGGGTTTTTGTGTGTTTGTATTTTATCCAAGTGTATGTGCTTTGTGTTATTTATTTTTTTCAAAATTTTGATTTTATGACTTTGATTTAGGGTTTGTACACCTTATATCTTGTCCAATTCAAATTCGTTATGTTCTGATATGTTTCAAGTTCTAGATTATTGTATGTATAATTTTCTGCAACAGAGTATCTGTTATTACAGGGAAGTAGAAAATTTTAGATTTTAGCAATTACCATAAGTTGTTCATCTAAGTCTAAGACCATGAGTAACATGGCGCAAGTGTAAAACCTGTGTTCTCAACCGTGAGCACCATGTGCACGTCCTGCACAATTTCTTCAATTTAAGAATGTTTACAAGTGTGTTATTTCAGTTTAGAAGTTAGTGTCATGTGTATAAGATTTATAATTCTAAATATCTATTCATTTTAGTAAGTTCTGAATATCTATAACTATCATAGGATAAAGCATTAGGTAAGATAGTTCAAAGTATAGTAAGCAGTCGAAATAGTCAATTAGTATGTCGATGGTCAAGTAGTTAAACGTTCTTTAATATCTATTTGAATATTACTCGTTTTGTAAGTCTATCACAATTTTTTCGGTTCCATGAAAACTTCCAATTTAAAACAAAATTTTATCACTTTGTCCAACTTCATAATAAATCTGTTTGCAATGTACTCAGTAGTTTAAAATGTTAATCATTAGTCCATTACCGTTCGGTCAATTATTGTTCGTGGTCTCATTTCCTTTTTAAAAAATTCCATATCTTAGTTCTTTTCCATTGTGTTCCGTTTTTTTATTCCTTTGATTCTTTTCCTCTTCCTTCCAACCCGTGCGTCATTTCTCCATACGAAACAAGACAAACCATCATGGCAGTCCTTCTACTAGCCGTGTGGCTATCCATCTTATATGCATTCCCCATCGTCGTAGTGGCCCTCCCTGTGGCAGAGGTACTACACAAAAGTAGATTGTCTCGGCGTACTTAAAGGGAAAACTTCCCAAGCAAACCCTCGGCAATTGTTAGGATATAAAGTGCAAACCGGACAGGTGACCTACTGGAGTCCTGTTCGACCACTAGATCAACACATATACCTAGTAATAAGATAAACATTTACACCTGGTGGGGTGGATAGATTGACAAATTTTAATTTACTTAGCTATCTGTGACTGACAGTTGGCATGCTTCTCAAGAGACTTCAATGAATGAGTCACCGATTCACTCAACTGTTAACCATCAACACCTAGTAATGGGCAATTTACCAATTATATTGCTGGTTAAACGCGGGTATTACGTACAGAATAACAGGTTAAACTTTTAAAATATCTTGTCCAATCAGCTCTTTAACCTTCAAGACTGCATCTGTGTGAAATATACCGACTCGAGTTGTCAAAATTCAACGTTTATGATCTATTTTTTATCTTCTGATATACTTCCAACATGTTGCTGAATCTTGAATTTTCCAGATCAGGCAAAAATCTTGATTCGTTATTCTAACTCAGACCAGCATGGTACTAAATCTTGATTAGTTATTCTAACTCAGACCAGTTTATTGTCTTGAATAGTTATTCTAACTCAGACCAATCTCGTCCTGAATCTTGAATAGTTATTCTAACTCAGACCAGCCTCGTCTTGAATCTTTAATAGTTATTTTAACTCAGACCAGTTTGGTATCTTCAAAAGTTATTCTAACTCAGACCAGCCTTATCCGTAATTTTGATTCGTTATTCTAACTCAGACCAGCATTATACTGAATCTTGAATAGTTATTCTAACTCAGATCAGCTTAGTGTCTTGAATAGTTATTCTAACTCAGACCAGCCTCGTCCTGAATCTTGAATAGTTATTCTAACTCAGACCAGCCTCGTCTTGAATCTTGAATAGTTATTCTAACTCAGACCAGTTTGGTATCTTCAATAGTTATTCTAACTCAGACCAGCCTCATCCGTAATATTGATTCGTTACTCTAACTCAGACCAGCATGGTACTGAATCTTGAATAGTTATTCTAACTCAGACCAGCTTAGTGTCTTGAATAGTTATTCTTAGACCAGCCTCGTCCTGAATCTTGAATAGTTATTCTAACTCAGACCAGCCTCGTCTTGAATCTTGAATAGTTATTCGAACTCATACCAGCCTCGTCCTGAATCTTGAATAGTTATTCTAACTCAGACCAGTTTGGTAGCTTCAATAGTTATTCTAACTCAGGCCAGCTTAGTGTCTTGAATAGTTATTCGAACTCAGACCAGCCTCGTCCTGAATCTTGAATAGTTATTCGAACTCAGACCAGTCTCGTCCTGAATCTTGAATAGTTATTCGAACTCAGACCTGCATACTCTACACATTGATTTCAGTGTTTGTATTAATTTATCTCCTAAGTATTTTTAGCTTCCTCGTGTTTTTCTTATCCACAAGCAATATATATCTTAGCAATATACGTTATTTTCTAGATTCTAAATATGTCTTTGACGTGCTAATATGCCGTTAAACACCAAACAGTCAAACAATTACTATATTTAGAAAATAGACTGTTTCCTTGCTAACACCAATCAGTCAGTCACACAATTAATATTTTTAGAATAGCTTGTTTCCTTGCTAACTCCTGTTTGGTTCCTTTTCTGATAAAGTTATTTTTATAATGTTGTGAAAGTCATATATTAGCATATAGTCCTGTGTCACAGAGTAGACTTTATGTGCAGTAGGAAAATAATGTAAAAGATCCTGACTTCAAGGAAATAAATGTGTCATTTCGCACAGTGACAAGAAATCCACTGGGCAAAAAAGAAGTTCTCTACGCATGAAAATGAATCTCAAATTCTTCCCTGAATTATCAATGCAATGCCTCAATCAAGTGTCAGTCTCAATGACTATACAAGTCTTTGTTTTGGACCAAAACAGTTCAATAAGAGATATTATATATGAGGCGCCGTAACTGGTCTAACTAGAAAATTGCTGTCGAAATTTTATAGTCGTATGTCGAGAAATCGAATATCACGTGTTGGATTAAATTGCATGTCCGTAAAATTCCATCTTATAGACTTCGGATGAAAATGACACTAAAGCCGATAATTCCGTGCAACCAGTTTCGCATATAATACATGCTTATTCAGGCACAAAAATAACAATTATGCCATTACATAACGTCATAAAAAACAATGCATAATCACAACAATTATATATATATATATATATATATATATATATATATATATATATATATATATATATATATATATATATATATATATATATGACACGATCTAAAAGATACACGAGTCTCTAATGAAACCTAAATCAATAAATTAATAAAATAAAATTAAGGCTCAACATTTTATTAACTGAGTTTTTAGGTTTTATATAAGGAGTGGTTTAAAGATAAATTTCCTATGTCGACGTTTTACACTGTGTATTTTGAATTACACAGCTGTGGTTGAAATTTCAATATCATGTGTAGAGAATCCTTAATTCGTACGTTGTATGCAACTGTTTGCGAAGACAGTTCTGTTTCATATAGCCGGTATTTATATTTCATCTGTTGACTTTCACAACAAGGAGAAGCAGCCGTTCACGATAGCGACTCGTAGCAAAGAAATTCATCGTAATTCTCGACCTGTGAATGGTAACTTTCAAAATGTGAATGCATGAAATGTAGTGGCGCTTCATATATGAATAAACGAATGATATATCTTAACACTCGATATTATTTTGAATTGTTAAAGTGGAAATTGTGTAATGTTATTTTAACACCAACACCCCATTTCACCATATAAAATTAACATTTCTGACAAGTATAATAAAATTCCCAATTACATCTGTGTAATTCAACAGATACAATCTCAAAACTCAATATACGAAATGGAACTTTCAACACAATGAAAAAAGATTCAACATGCTAAACTGACACTCTCGACATGACATTGAAATTTCAACAATCGCCTTGCAATTCAGAATATACAATCTAAGAACTCGACATTGGACATAGAATTTTCAACAAGTGCTGTGTAATTCAGTATATGAATACTCAACATGTGAAATGGAACTTTTAACATAAACTCTTTGAACCAATACGTAAAGAAGAAATTCCCGACCTATGACATTGAAATGTCAGCCACTGACGTGTAATTCAAGCCACACAATCCAAAACCTCGACATAGAAAATATAACTTTCAACCAATACTGTTTAATTCAACATATACAATCTAACATCTCGACCTAAAAAATGGAACTTTAAGGACAATAAATTTTGATACAACACATGCAATTGTAAGTTTGGACATATCTCGGAATTTCAACAGCAACGTTCTGATTGGACTAGCGTCGTTTGTCCGCTACAGCGCATTATATTAACGAGCACCGTTCCTCGACGACAGTCAAGGTGCGGACTAATTATTGATGAAGTTGGTCACCTACTGTACGATCTCGGCATCTTAGCGTTCGGGATCTTAAAATGATCCCACGTACATGCTAAAGTTCTTAGTTTTATTGCAACACTAGATTATTAATCAATTTTCGCTTGACTATATAACACTTATTCTTTGTCAGTCATTGATCGAGGTTTAAATTGATTGTTATCGGTGAAAATCTATTATGTCTTTCTTTGGCCTAAGCTTTTAAAATGTTTTACCTTTCCTGAATAACGCAATGCCCTTACAAATTAGCAAAGTATGGCGTCACTAATATCGGTATAAAATACCCTGCTTTTATAGAAAGAAAAACCTCAGATTTTGCTGTACGGACAATACGAAACCTCAGTTTGTACGAATGCTTGAAATAAATAATAGCATTAATAAAGATCGTCATGCTCATCACAGAGACATTTTAACACGATGCATTTTGATACTGTATCAGAAACGAGTGTTAGATGTTGTTTTCTGTCGGAATATGGACAGCTGAACATAGTCCTGAGGTAGATGGATTTTCATGAGGGCGGAGTCAAACCTGTTACTTGGACACCAATCTCCAGGACAAGCGTCGTTTATATATCAACCCATAGAAGTAGATAAATTAATCTCGTTTGAAAAGAATATCGACAAAGCTGGTCTTCCAAATGACAAAAGGTATCGAACAAAATCATTCTTCAGAATCTGTAAGTTATAATTCGTAGAAAAATATCAACTTTTAAATATTGCAAGTTATATTATTGCGTATAATTATTAATTCAAGTCGCGTCTATGAAAACTTCATTCAAGAATTAAAAGTGATGAATTTGTGCCAGAATAAAGGACATAATTTTTTCTTCTTTTTCTGTAAGCTCTTTCCACTAACATAAACCAAATCTAAAATGGGCTGAGATTTGATATGACAATTTATGAAACTCGTAGAATAAATCATTTCATGCATTTAAGATCCTCTATTTATTGCATGACTTTTGTTTTAATGACGTCATTATACCCATGTCAAGATTTTTTATATACATACGATAACATTTCGTGGTTTCACAAATGTTGTCATAACACAATGTAAAGGAATTTCGTATCCATCAGAATGAGTTTCAAAAATCGTATTTCGCTACGTATTTATGTGCTTTGATCAAACAAAATACAGTATTTTACATTATGTGATAAATAGAATTTGCTCAAGCAAAATTTAATATTCTGAATTTTATGATAAATGCCATTTTTAAGCAGCCACATACATATCTTGCATCGTGTGATAAATAGAATTTGCTCAAACAAACATACGGTATTTTGCATCGTTTGAAAAATAGAATTTATCATTTATACTCATTTCTATTGAAATATGAGATTGTCTCTTCAGTGGTTTCCTTGCAAAAAAAAGAATGGAATTTAGTCCAAAAGTTTCATACATTTTATTTGAAATTTGCACTAATGCAAGGTCCTTTATTTACGTTCAGATTTCAAACAAAGGCAAACAGTTCAACTGCCAAAAGAAAACATGCATTGCGGATATTTTCCTTCTTTTTAAGTAGATATAAAGGAAATATTTTACTAGTGAAGCATTGCATGAATTGTTTTTTCTTGACAAATATCTTTCTATTATATGCTTGTCTGTCAATCGGTGGATTTTGCAAAACGAAATAATTTTTATAATTCACTGGAGTGAAATATAAAATATTTGACAACGAGTCACCGGTTTTCAACTTGCTTGGTTTTGTGGCTACATTTCACACAAGAGTAATAGGCTCAAATCCCTCAACAATCATATATTTTTGGTGTCAATCTTTGTGCGTTGCGCTTTCATGTTTATTTAATATTAATTAGGAAAGGAGATTCTGTTACTAGTGAGTTTTTCCGTGCAAACGTACCCAAATTAGCCATGCATATAAACAGCACGCAGCTGGCTTAATCTTGTATGATACAGTATATAATCATGCATGATACATTATATAATCATGTTTGATATAGTATGTAATCATGCAGGATACATTATATAATCACACAAACCTTTAAATCACTGAATTACAGTCAAAGGGGAGGTAACATACCTTGATTTGTTTACCAAGTTGCAAGCTCAAATTTACAACTAAATGGTTCTATTCTATCACTTTATAGTTAGTGCAGAGCAATGTTGACTATATAAATAGCTTTTGTTTCAAATCTGAGACCATATTTCTGATATGAAGCTCTTTTTCATATATTCACATCAACAGATCTGCAAATATCTATTCTGTGTGTGTGTGTGTGTGTGTGTGAGAGAGAGAGAGAGAGAGAGAGAGAGAGAGAGAGAGAGAGAGAGAGAGAGAGAGAGAGAGAGAGAGAGAGAGAGAGAGAGGATAGTACATTACACATGCATGTTGAGTATCAGCTAGGTAAATCTACAGTGTTAAAAACAAAATGAAACAAGAACACTCAGTGGAATCAGTGAATTGAAAGACAAAATGCAGCTTACCAAAGAATATAATCTTTAAGAGAAACTTCCATGACACGGTTCATGGTGCTGTCCATCTCAAGCTAAGCTGTCCAATTTCAGCGTGCAGTTCAATGGCACAAAATCTGAAAAATAAGCAGTATATATCTCAGAGATAAAATATATAAAGCAAGTACAGTATATAAGAGAAACAAATGTGAGAAAAGAGCATTTCTTTACAAACTATGAGAAATATCAAGAAAAGAATTATAACAAAGGCAAATTAATGTGTGTTATGGCTAAAATAAAAAAAACAAGCAACATATGAACATTCTTACCATTGACCCCCTCCATTTTAGTATATTTTTACAGGTTGAGGCAATGTGGCATGTGCAGTTTTATGCACAGTCCTTGCATTTTACAATGCTCTCTGCTTTGATCTACTAAATTATTTCTTTAAAGTTAAATGATCATATTGATATAAAGGTGATTGTGACATAAGTTGTTTACAGTTAAAATCTCTTCCCCACCCCTTTTTGGGGAATTGTTGCATATTATAAATAGTATTTAACCATAAAAGCCAATCTGTGGGCACCACCATATGAAATTTTGTCATCAGGCCATACAAGTCTCTCTTTCCCATAACCTGAGCTATCTACTGACCCTGTAAAGTGCATACAACCCTTGCCATCTGTGTTTTGTATAGAATTTTTCTCTAAAATCACATGCAAACCATGATAAAATGAATCCATTATGATTGTCTTATGCAAAAACCACCAAAATGATACCCTGGATGCACGTGGTAACCATGGAAACAGCATGCTCCTATTATGGCATAGGTTGCATATAGGAGTCACGGTACTAATTCAATTCCCTTAGTAAACATATGGAAACACCATCATATTTAAAATTCAATAACTTAAAATTTCTGGGTACTGATGATCAGACATATATTTCCCCATGCACAACTATCCTTGGTGCAAGCTTCTGTGTGCAGAACACCATATGAGCCGCGGCATTTTCTTGACCTACATATGCATGAAGTCCATGTTATTGATTTAGCACCAAGCGAATCAAGTGCTACTTTCATTATTGAGTAATCCTAAGTCAAGTCTTTACAAATACTAAAATTGCATCAATAGAAATTTGTCTATTTTTTTTTAAATTACACATAGGATAAGCTTTCAAAAGATATTTTTAATAAAATTTTACTTTTTATTATTAACCAATTATGGACCACCAAACCCGTAAATACTCTATCATTTCTTCACCCATTTTTAGACTGGTTCACAGTTCTTCCATTGAATTAGTACCTTGTGTCCTATAAATCCCCTAACATTTGAGGTACAATGACTGGTTTGCAGTTTCACATATAGCAATAAGACTATCTTTTAACCCCTGTAGTTCGCCCAGTCTCGCTGTTCAATGTTAACAATGATACTTCTGATTATTGATTGAAATCACAAACTGTTTACTCACTATGCTAACCTTGAAACAAATAACACACGCACATACACAAACACACACAAATTTAGTGGGGGTTTATATATATATATATATATATATATATATATATATATATATATATATATATATATATATATATATATATATATATATATATATATATATATATATATATATATATATATATATATATATATATATATATATATATATATATATATATATATGGTGCATACAGCATTATAATATTTGGACCTGATGGATTTACATTGAAATTCAACTTCATAATGAAGAATTAATTTTTTATATGTGCATGATAAGAAATCATTAACGACTGACCACTTCTAGTGCTTTGAAACAACTTCTGAATCCATTCAAGTAATCTGTCACAGGATCAAAACCCACAAATGAGATTACTTATTTTTCGCTGAGGATGTTTCGTGTATGTTGAATGGCGATGACAAATATTTTGTGTTATTGTGAAATCTCTTGTTGCGAGAACTGAACGTAGGTACACCTTTCAGGACACACGGTGCTAATTGTATTGAAAAATGGGAACAAACATAGAAATAGGTAAACAATAAATAGAGTATATATGGGTTTGGCTGACCAAGATTGGTTAATAATGTTAGTTATGTGTTAGAAGAAAGAATATTCTGAGACAATATCTTAGCTGAAAGTGAATAAAAATAGAGACATTGTTTTACTGATGGAATTTCAGTGCTTTAATAGTCTTGATTTTGGAACACTGAATACTAAAATTAGCACCTGACTCTTTGGTGCGGAATTGAAAGCACATGTTTCAAACATATGCAGGTCCAGAAAATTCTGCGGCTCATATTCTTTCCTCTGCACAGGTTTCATGTATACGGACAAATATAGGTTTGGTCACGAGCACTCGAAAAATTTTAAGTTACTGAATTTTTTAATATCATGGTGTTTGCATAGGTTTACTATGGGAACTGAATTAGTACCGTGATTCCTACACCATCTTTCATGTGTATTTTGCTTACATAATTGACCCATATGTGCCTCTTGAAAATTCTAGTTTTGTCTCATTCTGTACATAGTGTATCTATATATCATTGCTGTATTTTACCAACACCCGATTCTATATGAAGCATGTTACTCGATTAGTCTTTAATGAACATAGAAGACCTAAACAAAAGCACAACCAATGCTAGCAATGACACCCACACTTCTAGTATTCGTCGCAAAATTGTTCCGATGGTGTGATGGTCAGGCAATCTTTGACATTTTCAAATAAAGTTCATATCGGCTGTTCAAATTTATCATATCCTTCGCTATCGACATTTCTGTGTATTCGTTGCTTCTATTATTTTCTTTGGCATGTAAATTGTTTTGTGTCTCATCGACAAAGCAAACTAAAGCCGTTTCGTTTTATTTGATCTGACCAAAGGCCAGAGCGTTTGTAAAGATATAATATTTGATCTAATCAAGACACTCCAAATCACTAGCTGTGCATGACCTTATGGCAAAAATCCATTCTTTTTAAAGGAGTCCGGAATTCGCTACAAGAGAAATGCCGTGCTTGCTGATAGCCAAAATTAACCTCTTGTTGGTAATTTCTCTTTCATGTAATCGGAAATCAGCCATTTTGTTATCCTATTAGTATGGAATGTGTACGTCTCCCAATGAACTTGCCTTTCTGTTGTATTTTTATCCTGACATAAAATTACGAAGGTTTGTTAGCTTTTGCAATTTACAAAGTTGCAATACATTATGATGCAATACAAAGTTATATTATATATTTAACTAACCAATATTATACAAATAATTAGTAGCAAGTTAAACAAATGTCTTGAATTGTGAATGCAAACTTCTTCACAAAACTCCATCTTTTCCATTCACGTTATTCTTCCACATCCTCTTTGATCTTCCAGTTCATATTTACTGCTGCATTTGTTATTTGGAGATAATCAGTTTCGTGTTGGCTTACGGGGGGAGGGGGATCGAAGTATCTTCAATTGCTTTTTTAAAATCTCCAAACATAACATCATGTATTATTCTACCTCGATAAAATCGATCGAAATACTCTTAATGATATAAAGTAAACATTTTAATTACACTATTTAATCTGATGTTTTATTTCACAAGAACTTTCATTACTCATTCTTTTTTTACTTTAATATAAATCCCAAACATAAAAGCTTTAAAATAGTGTCATCACTTTCATAATACAATTATGTACCAAACAAATTAATTGTTATTTTTTTCAAAATACTGTTAATAATCTATAGCCACTAAATTATTTGCAGATTTAATATGTTGTTCTAAAAAAATAATATCTACCTACTCAGTGTAATTGAGTTATACATATAGTTATTGCAACACATTACTGAAGGCAATCTGTTGCTTTCCATTAATTTTATCTTGTTTTATTTGTAGCAGGGGAGATTTCATTTTACTTACTCAGGAATTATTGGAACACTATCGAGCCTTTCCCTAGGAATTGGAAAAAAATCACCTCGAAATACCACAGTAACCGTCATTACGTTCACATTTTATACGATAATGATGTCATGTACATATCAGATGCAATCATAGTGTTCATTTCGAGCGAGTCGCTCGAGTCTAATGAAATGCCTATATTTGACTGAAAAATCCTAAGTTTTTTTTTCTTTTAAATGTGAAATCACTTGAGATTATTTTTTTAATAGTCTAGTGCAAATATTACCATAATGTTTGATATACGTATATCTTGTCATGCTTATTTCAGCTAGTAGTTATGTCCTCTTTCTTTTTCCGGCGATTTCCCTCAGGCCATATCTTTACGCTGTATGACTCCATCTAAATATGCGAGATACAATTTTGTGGAAACTCCACGAAAATGCTCCGACTAGTTGAGAACTGATGTATCTGCTTTTTCTTGTTTTATGTGTAGCAAGATATTTGATCGTGGGGAGAAAATTCTAAGTAGCCATAGGTCAAACTCCCACCTTTTCCTGTTTGACTTGTAGTAAGAAGTGTGCAGTTGGGTACTTCTAAATACTGGTAGGTATTGTTACGTGTCAATGCTCTTACAATAATAAATAGAAAAGAGTGAAAAGCAAAATGCTTTGTAAAATTCAACAATTAACGTGTTAATTGGCCATATTGTTTATAGGGTATTGTGTCTCGTCGACAAAGCAAACTAAAGCCGTATTTGCGGGTTTAAACGGATAATTAATAAGACCGTATTTTAACAATTAACGTTCAACAATAATACCAAGTGAAAATAAAAAAATAAACTTACAGTATTGCAAGCTAAATCACAAAATAATCATAATTTACAGATACAAGTCCTATTAATAAACATTCTGAATAAACTTTAGTACAAAAACAAATTCAATCCATTGCTGAAAGTGTTGATATGCCTGCAGTGATCTATATCGTGTTGTTGTGCCCACAGTCTTTTGTTGAAACACATATAATTCCAGGTTGGAAATCACTGTAAATCCCAGTTAACGTCTCTGTCCAAGAAATTATTTGTTATGAACACTCTTTAATTCCAGAGACAAATCACTTGAACTAAATAACTAGAAGATATGAATTCCACACTAAATGATCTTATGGATACAACAATAATACAAATTGATTCTGCTTGATCTTATAGCACGAATGAATAATCTTTTATGTGACAAGATTATATAGTCCTCAACTTGACATTAGCATTATCTATTTTTTTTTAAAAAAATATTACCTAGTGGAAATGAATCTTGAAGAAACTTCCTAATATTTACAAAATAAAACGTTAGTTATAACTAGAAAGTCAGTTACTAAAATTATAATATAGAAACCTGGACTATGTCTGGTACACCAGGTAAATATTTTTAGGGAATTTCAATAACCTTGACCCAGACCCCAAATCACATGTTTATTTTTATTAATAATTATCCTGATATTAAACCTGTACACATATAGAATACAATAAAATAAATAAATCATGTCTAGTAGAAAATAAACAATCTGTAACAGGTAAATTTCATATCCTTTCTTATTTGTTTTGTAGTAAGAGGGTTTATGGTGGGTAAGGATTTCTAAGCAGTGATAGATAGTACAACCTCATACCCTGTCGTGTTTGATTTAATTAGAAAATGTGAATTAACGTAGCCGTAACTGTTAAGTTATCCAAATTTCAAGAAAACAATTTTTCCCATGTTTTTCAGATTCAGTATAACAACTTCAAAATCATTTCAAACTTACTGTTGAACAAAATTATAATAAAATTTACTTAAATTTAGCTCGAACTATCTGAATATGTTAAACTCGATTATGTGAAAAATGTTTGAAAGCAAAAGCAATTATTATTCCCACTATGTAATAATGGCTAGAATAATGACCTTGCAAAATTAAGAAGTATTAATGCTTATTGTATTTGATTTCCAATTGAAATAATTAATTCTCATAAAAATATACGAACTTTACAGACCTAAAATGTAAAAGCTTTGTCATTGTTGGGGTTTATATGTCGTTTTCTGTAAAAAAAAAAAATTAAACACCAGCAATGTTGTTCTTATTGAGAGATTTTTTTTAGATTTCTATACTGTCACTAATATTTTCATATAATGACATGCTTTGTAGCTGGACAATTTTTTTTTCCATTACCAATATTTAATTGGCATAAAGACGCTTTATGGATAACCAACTAAGAGGAAGCTGTTTTTGATTTACGCAATAATTCTTTGGCTTTTGCCTAATGCTAAGAAAGAATATCAGTGTTGGCAATGTTTAAGGTCAAACACACAATCTTAATTTCTCTATGACTATGTAGCTTTATGTCGTTTTTAAAATCTAATCAAATTAAAATATACATGTTCAACATTTTTTTTCAAGACCTAATCAAATTATAATGGAAATTTTCACTTGTTTTTAAAAACTAATAAAATACAAATGGACATGTCCAATTAGTATATATGCTTAGGTTTGTAAATCAATAAAATGCAATCGGTTTAAGTCACCAAAACCTTTGGCAAGGAATTACTTGGTGTAAACTTAATTGTAAAATTGTATACACTTGAATGTGTGTGTGTATGTGTGTTCGCGTGTGTGTGTCTGTGATAGATAGATAGATAGATAGATAGATAGATAGATAGATAGATAGATAGATAGATAGATAGATAGATAGATAGATAGATAGACAGACAGACAGACAGACAGACAGACAGACAGACAGACAGATAGATAGATAGATAGATAGATAGATAGATAGATAGATAGATAGATAGATAGATAGATAGATAGATAGATAGATAGATAGATAGATAGATAGATAGACGTAGAGCATGTTCACGAGAAAACAGGTTTTATGACATAACATTTCGATTTTTTTTAAAATTTTCTATCAGTAATGTTTTGAAACAACAATATGTGCATCAGAGTAAGTCAATCTTTTTATCCACCGACTCAGTTGGAATCCATACAGCTTTCATAATGCAACATTATGACATGAAGAAACCGTTACACAAACTGTAAATTAATAGTTAAATTGGTTACATATATCGAGCAATTTTTCATTGACACGTACTTCTTGACGTGAAATTGTTTTTATTTATTCAATACTAATAATTGATTTTTAACTGGGTTGAATAATTGGGATAGGGTTTTTTATATATATTTTTACTGTATTATGTAGAGGAATATCTATGATATTGGAGTGATGACAAAGTCTTCTGTGAAACTTAGTTTTGTTTTTACACTTACATAACTAAATTACGATAAAAATAAAGAGAGATGCCTAAAATTATATTTCATTGTTATACAATAGTATGTCATAGAATGACATAAAGCTTCTTGCTCTTCGTCATCAGGGTTCAGGTTGTAATTTTACCGTCCATTTAATATTTTGGCTACTTCCTATTATATAAAAATATATAACACTGATTGGTTTAATATAATTATTATGGATGTGTCCGTCAAAAATTATGACGCAACAAAATCATCTTTTTTTTGTTCGAAGGTCATGAGATATTTTGCCATGCATTGGAAAGTTATTTTAGTTTGCATTAGTTAAATATATTTTGAAATTACGTCATTCTTTTTCTGTTATGTTATATGTAAACATTTATTTCTTTTCGGAATTTAAAGAACTTCGGCTAACATTCATCGAATGACAAACACAGAAGATAAACAGGCAAATTTTATCATCTCATATTTATTTAATATACAATTTTTCTAAACGTACAATTGAGTTTTTGGAAAAAGAGAACGAAATGATGAGGAAATATGATAATGATTGTCATACAAAATGATATAAAATGTGCCAAATTATACCGCTTGAGCTACATAACCAATACTGTTATGTTTTGAATATTGCTGATAATGGAAGATGCATCTCAAGCTAGCTTTCCTGGATGGTTCAAATAAGTCATCATGGATTCTAAAGAAAGGATTTTATTATCCATCATGGAAATTCTGTTCTACTCAGCTAATCATGACATTGTTATGTTTAATTAATATATATTATGATTAACTAACTTTATACGTGAACAGAAATTGACTATTATAACTTATCATTCATGATTATATGCATATGGAGATTCCTATCGACACATCGCTTGACAATTTCCGCTAGTAGAGAAATAACCAGGATATTATTGTAGGAATAAATACAAAATATATGGGTTTTTCCGATTCACTCCGAGTGCATTACATTTGATGAAACCGAAATTATACGACTGTGCCTTTTGTCTCCTTCCTCTTCATACTGTGTCACGTGAACAAAAGTAGTACCTAATATAGTTCTCTATGTCAGCAATTACATTCGATGTTTCGTTTTCGTCTTTACGGAAAAAGTCGAGGATGTTTACATTGACGGATCGCCAAGACTTGAGCACATTGTTTGGACAGCTCTGGATATTGTTTAATGACTAAAGGATGAAGTAAACTTTTCGTTTAACCCTTAATTTAGAATAGCATTAATTCCATATAAAGCATGTAGACAGGTTGCGCGTAGATCTTTGCATCATTACTAAAACGTTTAAAAATCATCATTATGCTTGCATAAAAGAACAACCTCGACTTGAAATGGAAGTCTAAAAGTTGTAATAAAATTTTGATGAATTTTCAAGACAGGTCTTAGATATAGTTCTGTATAGTTAATTTATATTGTGTGATTAACATTTTGTTTTATGACTGTAAGTTGTAAACAGAACGTTTACATATCATTGGAATTCAAGGTCAGTCTTATTTACAAGCAGACTAAGTTATTGCGTTAGAGTGCTTAACATTTCTTTGCGTTATAGTTCCAGTGAAAATATGTGTTAATAGGTGTTACTATAAATAATTGATTCCTATTTTAGTTTAGTTTCTGGGAATTCGTTTCTGATCAGTCTACAGTTTTGTACTATTGAACGCAGATGTCATTGATAGGAATTATTTACTCAAAATATTCATTGAATTACTATAGTGACCATTGACTTTTTTAATTAATATATAACATTGGATTCTTATGAGCTTGATTCTTATGAACTCATTCAAAGACATTCTGGACTGATTACAGTGATACATCAGGACAATCAAAGATACTGGAGTCTATTCAGAAGAACCCGCATTATATGGAATTTGTGATACGACATTTATAATTATTTTGGAACTTAAATCACAATACTGTTAGCGTCCTTTGAATTTTCAGTTATTATTGTACGGATATAAATTACCTTTTTGATGCCTTTTCTTTCTTTCGTTTTCATTTTGAGATATAAGGTCATAACAGACTGGACAATACATACATAAGTGACTGCGACAAGAAACATGAGAAACTGCGAAAACTTTATAAAAGAGCTATGCTATATTGTGCTGTGCTTGCTTGAGTCAAAACACACTCCTGTTTTTGCATTGTCAAACAAATGCTCTCTCGTAATCGTTGAATGCAGTCGAGTAACTGAAATCTGAGCAAAGACTTAGTCACTACATGGCCTAATCATATCATTTAACATTCGCCAGTGGGTCATATTTTAAAAATGTCTAAACTTTTACAATACAGTCTTTCAGACAACAATTGATAAACCAATTTCGTGATGGACATCAGTACAATGAATGGATAAGCAGATTAAATTTCCATTACACTAAAAAGAGTCAATTACATTGTTTAGCATAATTATTTGTCGTATAATTTTACACACACACACACCCTCGGTCATCGTCAATGATTTTCGAGACGATTATGCCGTACCTGTTTGCCTTTTAAAATAATGATATTCAATGTATATGTACAAACAGAAAATGCGTCATAACGGTCTGATGTCTACAAAATGTGTTTAGATTCTGTTCAACAATTTTGGATAAAGAAAAGAAATTTTCTTTCATTTTGGATAACAGCAAGCATGTTTTGTACATAAGTAGCAGACCTACTATTTTGCGCATGTTTATCAGGTTTGTGCTATCATGTACATACATAGCAGGTTTGTGCTATTATGTATATACGTAGCAGGTTTGTGCCATTATGAACAAACGTAGCAGGCGAATATTCAAATACAATGTTTTCTGAGAAATGGTTTATGCTTGAACTGGTAAGGTGATGTGTGACAAGAATGAGTTTAAAGGTATATCTATTTACCTAGGGAATATCTGATAGATTGACCACATTTCAATAAGTGTGTTAAGTTTTAATGCACGGCTTATGGAACACTGTTGAAAATGGACAAGATACAGGCAAATGTTGTTTACAAATCTAAGATTGCACAGAAAGATAATATTCAAACGAACTTGGAATGACACTTAGCTTGAACCACTGTTGTGCTGCCTGAAGCAGAAAGCTGATAACGGTGATCATTTGTGCTGGGAATATTTACTTCACATTGCTCTAATTACTATAATTTTGCCTGTCTTTCAAATACGTACATAATGTTTAACAGATGGAGTATTAGTATTTCTGATAGTGCTTTTAAAAGAATAAATTCCAAATATCAAAAAGCTATAAAGAATAACAGTTATGTGTTCGTTTTATAGCTGACCTATGAAGCACAGGAAGTGAATAAAGTCATACAGAGCTAGCAATCGTCTATGAGATGCATATCTGAAAGTGCAGCTGTATAAACACAATGTCAAAATCAACCCCATCCTGCAGATCGTAAAATTAATATATATATAATGATCAGTTGGGGAAAGTCAACTTTTTCAGGATGAAAATGTCCCAGGTTTTTGTTTAAATGTTTAGCCCTGCACAAAGCTTCAACACTCTGGAAAGTATCCTAGTAGCCTATAGCATTTCCACAGCAGGATGGCGAATCCAATTGAGCGTCTTTTGAGGAAACTTCGGAGATTCCCTGTTTGGCATCACAACTAAGCGTTGGCAGTGCTCTGGTTTGCACAACCACCATGGCGACGAAGGAAGAAGACATATATATGAGCTTAAGCTTTTGAATTGGCAGTGCTAATTGTATACCTGGT
The DNA here is from genome assembly GCA_016746295.1 of Potamilus streckersoni. Classification (NCBI taxonomy): domain Eukaryota; kingdom Metazoa; phylum Mollusca; class Bivalvia; order Unionida; family Unionidae; genus Potamilus; species Potamilus streckersoni. The sequence goes on along the minus strand of JAEAOA010000663.1, from coordinate 1,157,360 downwards.
ACTAATGTTTTGATGTTGGGTATATAATTTAAGTCATATAAATAGATGTATCAAGCAATTTGATATACCATTGGTATACTATTAACATATCAAATTATGATCCGTTCATGTGTAATAATAGACATATATATAAAAATTGGAACTGCATGTTGTTATTTCTAAGCCAATAAATTAATAAAGCATTTCCACTCATTAATCAATAGCATCAATTATCCCCGTTTTGTAAATGAATTTAACAGGATAAACTATTTCATTGCAATCCTTTCTTGTTTCCGTTCAAAGGGCAACTATGTGTATTAGCATATGGTAAAAAAATACTTCTACAGTATGAATGCTGTATTAATGATATGAAACTCATAAATTTTCATCAAACGGAAACTTGGCTAACTTTGTTTCATTAGTATGTAATAGCTATGGACAATTATCCTTTTTTCATCATCATCATAAACTCATGACGAAGAAAAAGGAGGAGATGCATGCTTTTGTCAGGATTATCATTGAACTTTACATTTCCTTTGTTAATAAAGGATTATGTGCATGAACTGCTGCAGAAAGAATTCTTTAATGTTATTTTACTCTTTGTCAACGACAAAACGATACAACCTATTGTGATTCCATCGTGGAAACGTTTAATTTAAGTGGGTTGGTGTATTAGCTTTGAAGTGTTCTAATTGCATGTCTTGATCTAAGAACATATGTTGATCAATGATTACTGCCACAAATTTCATTGTTAATAGTAATATATATATATATATATATATATATATATATATATATATATATATATATATATATATCTATATATATATATATATATCTATATATATGTATATATATATATATATATATATATATATATATATATATATATATATATATATATATATATATATATATATATATATATATATATATATATATATATATATATATATATATATATATATATATATATATATATATATATCTGGTAAGCTAACACATTCAATCACATGTAGTTTTAGTTTACGGTCTTTCTGCCAACCAGACTAGGGAATTCCCACATGATCATGCCCTATGACGTCACACCGAAGTTCTTTGGACTATAGCAAATACAGACAGACGACAAAACTGATTCAAACATTGTTTGAAAGGTTAATTGAACATTGAATTGTTTCCTTATCTGAAAATTCAGATTTTAAGCGAAGTTTAATTAGTTGCATTTGTATCAGGTAAGAAATATACATTTATCAATGCAAAATAAACGTTGCCGGAAGCTGCAATAATTGTAAAGTAAAGTTAGCAAGACTATAAAATCCTTTGGAAAGATGTAATATTTACAGCACTTCTAATAAATCTATGACATCTTCATGTAGGAACTCGTTTTCCTAGGGATGTCTTTGTGATTACAATCTATACATTGTCAATTTGAGGCAACACGTGGTAAAAGTTCAAAAAATTTTCAGCACAGCTGATTTGTTGAATCAGAAGGGAAAAAAATATGGTGCATGTTCAAGTGCTGGATATGAAACCGTTTGTAGCTAGTTTTTTATTTTCCACCCGGTCATTTTATTTCCAGGATTTTTAGATGTCTTTTTTATTCAGAATTTTCAGAATGGAAGAGGATTACAGCATAATTATATGTGGCTTGAATTTTTTATTTATGCTTGTGCAAGTGTATTAGCTATTACACACACTGTTAGTAAATAGACACATAGACTTTTACTTTAGTGACCTTTCGCGGAGGGGCCCCGAGTGGTCGAGTGGTCTAAAGTGGTCTCCGTTACGTAGCACTGCCATCCCACCTCTTTTTGCGTGTGTTCGAGTCTAAGATTCGGTGATAGTGGATATGTGGGTCGATGGTTATTTCCGGGGATTTCTCGGTTTCTTCCTCCACCATTAATATTGGCCACCATGTATAGCCTATCGTGTGCTGAAAATGGTATTAAAACAACAACAAGCCCCGAGTGGCCGAGAGGTCAAAAGCGCTGACCGATACGGATTACTGCCATCTCACCTCTGTCTGCATGAATTCGAGTCCAGACTCGGCTAACGTGGGTAAGTGAGAAAGCCTGCCAGTAGCTTCTCGTGGGTCGGTGGTTCCTCCCATGTTTTTCCAGGGTTTTTCCTCCACCATTAATACTGGCCGCCATGTATAGCCTATCTTCTGCTGAAAAATTTCGTTAAACCCTACAACAACAATAACATCAACAACAAGCCCTTTCGGGGAAAGTCGGAGCTTTTTTGAAATTTTAGAATCCCCGTCCCAACACTTGACCTGACCTGGCCCTTTTATGTTATCAACAGTATATATTACTTAGGTTATTATTAGATTTGCTACAAATTGCGAAAAGAATTGTATACATCGACAGGTTGAACAAGTGATATGTGCTAGCTAGTTATTGTTGCTCACGCCCGGTATTGCTGAATTTGATTTAAAGTAAATGTATAAGTAGTGCACTAGTCTGTCTCTTGTAGGGGTGGATATCGTATGGTAAATAGTAATTATGATTGGTCGATTAACTTTGAACGTAAAAAACTAACCATATTAAACAAAGTGTAACAAGAAGACAGATGACTAAGCCTTTTAATTGGTGTATTCATAGCAGGCTAATTAGTTTCCTCTACTGGCATGTGGTCAGTTGTATCTAACCTTCACCAGTCAATCAACGCTTCATGTAGCTTTCTAGATCTTATAATCATAATAGAGATATATCGTCTTAATGAGTGTCCTATTTACACTGAAGGCAATCGGCAACACCATTGCCTTTAGCAGTGTGGATTAGGACCTTGACATTTAACGTCACTAAACATAATCATATCTCAAATTCGAATCGTTTTTATCCATTTTCTCTATCAAACTCCATAAACAAGTTTTCATATTACCTTGCATTCAAAGGAAAAACGAATATGCAACAGCGTATACCCTTTGAGCGAAAGATGTAAATTTTCAGATGTCCAACTAAACTTTAGCGACAAAATAAATCCGATAATTCAATACTAAATTATGTTGTCATGCTACAAGGCTTACTTTGGTTGTACTCAAATTTGCAATGCAATGCGAAGAGTACGAGTTCTATCAGCAATTTGTTCCAGATGTAAGCTACAACGAATAACCTTTCCAAAGGTAAAAAAAAAAAAACGAATGATGGGTTGTACGATGAAACAAAAGTGGTAGAGTGGTTTGTTTGGTGGGGATTTCAGCTGTAATATGTGTACTGCAAACATGATGGTCTAGTCTGGATGGCAAAAAAAAAAACGGAAAAGAACAAATGTGGAAATGTTGACATTATTTAAAACAGAATAAGAAACATACGTGAGGCTTTAATGAATATGAATACATAGGTTATCATTTCTCTTAAACTATGCGCCATTGAAAAAAGTATACTCTTAATTTAGAGTTGCTGCTATAAAAAAAACCGGTACGCCTGCATGTGAGCAACAGTGGCAAATAAAAAGTCATAATATATTTTTAATGAACTCTGTAACCACAAAATCCCGTTTAAGCATAACCTCTGACCTCCATGACTGGTTTTATCGTTACAATACCTCCATTATACTATCCTTATCAATGTATGCGGTCACCGTCAAACTATTTTAATTCGTCAAATTAGCAACGATTTCGAAAGGCATCAACCATAACCACCTCCTCTGTTATCGTCCAAAACCTCTCCAAAAATACCTTCTTCAAATATGGTCAAGGGAACACATTCATAAATCAAAATGGTTGCCGGCAGTCGAGGGGGTTCGTTTCCGTCAATCAAGCCTGTAGCTGGTGGACAAGCCTCGTTTTGATTTATGTTTTCAAGCATATGGGTTGAATTAGAAAATGGCCCTATCGTGCAAGAGGCTTGATCAAGCCGTAACCTGGTCGTTATTTATTCACATGGGAAACGAGAAACTTTCTGGAATGTTTCTTTGCCCCATGTTGATTGTAATTAAGATTATATAAAAACGTATTCGAAAATATATAAATTACCTTGACTGATGCCTTTAAGCAAACGTTCGGACTTTCCAAACTCAATGCTTTCTTTGAATGAAATATAATCAAGATATGACATGCGAGAGCTAGATTCAGTCAAGTCATCACATTGGTAACTCAACCAAACAGTCTTCGTCCCCTTTTCCTCCTCTCCTCTTCCAAACCGAATACCTGCAGCTTGCAGACGCAGCATGTTGAGAATGCGTTTAGGAATTTAACGTTGATAATGAAATGTGTCTACTATTTACACAAAAAAATGAAAAAGAACCTATATAATATGTTTTATTTAAGACATAATATTTAGCGTTACTGAAACGTTCATATTTGCAGTGTATGTAAACTTACAGTTTGCTAAAGTGAATTGTTATTAAGTAAAATCATTTGCTGTAAATTTACCATGAATATGCAGATGTATGCTTGATTTTTTTTCATACATTGCAATAATTTGCTTTTTCAAGAAAGGTAAATGAATTAAGGCATGCGATTATATTAAATTTGCAGAGCCTAAACAGAATGCTGCGACAAGATGAGAACTCATATTATGGTATACAAAATGTTTGTGTAATGTTGAAGGAGGCATGCTGACTTCTAACACAAATCGGCTTAACCAACTTTCTCCTTCTTCCACAATATGCTAGTCCTACAAGGAAGAGCATTAAAAAGTTATTTTTATTCCTGAAAGTAGCAATGCATTTCTAAGTTTTCGTTCGACGCGTTCAAAACGTAATGCTTTAGCTTACCTTTTCGGGTGCATAAAGGTTATTCTTGACTGGCACCTTAAGCCATCAAGCAATTCCTTAAGGTCCTAAGACATGCCATGATTACAAGAAGTTTGCTTTAAAGGCTGTTTGAATCTTTGAATTCGAGGCAGGCAATATTCATTACCCACCAAATAGTGAGCCAAAATTAAATCCAAACGCTACTATTGCAATGGATGATATCAAAATATGGTCTATGTTTTCGCCTTTTCTTATTTATTATTTTGCTATAGTAACTGCTCTGTCAAAAGAAAATGTAAATATTCATATTGATTAATTCAGGTCAAATTTAGAAAAGTCGTTATTGGCATTTACGTGCATACCAAATTTAGTACAGCAGCATAAAGAAAAGTAGAAATACAGGAACGTAAAAAAACAATGTTCGTACACGGAACATATGGCATAAATTTTACAATTAAAAAGGCTCGAGGGGTAATACCTGCTGGGAATTAATGTAACAAGATCAGTAAGAAAATAAGAAGAAAACAATACGAAATATACAGCAATATTTGAACCGTTTATCGGCTTTATTTATGACGTTTTTCAGCCTCTTATAATATCGTTTTCGTGTTGATTCGCTTATTGTTGTTTTACACTTGATCTTTCTTTCTCTTTTCCTCTCAAATTAAAAAAAGAAAGAAAGAAAGATAGAACGAGAAACATTGTTGTGATTGTGATAGTCTATGGGCACGATATCTAGATTATGGTATCGATTAAATGAATATTCTTTCTAGACAAAAGCGACTGATTTACGTAACCAAAGTAACAATCAAAACGACTTGAGACGCTAGATTGGTGAGATCGAGTAAAATTAATGGTAAAACATATGAATAGAATCACCGTGATTATACTTTCTGTGGAAAATAAATTATCTGTCATTGGAAAGGAAACTAAAGCGATTGCATTCGACACCTAAGGGAATACAGAACAAGTATTTTCGCTAACGTTGTATGAAACAGTCGCTCAAAAGGATGACCCCAGTCCTTCTTCTAATTTCTGAAAATTAGAAAGAAATAGGTCTATTCATTAACCACAAGAACCAAACCCGAGCCCCGTCACCGATCCGGCCTTTAACCATGATTGGGAATGGGAATTTTTCAAACAGTTTGAAAGATTGGCTTTCCCTGGACCGATTTCTAGAGGATAACAAGTTGCAGCGGAAATAATTAAATCATGGGCAAGAAAGAACTTCTGTCGATACTAGCGCATCTTGACATTAATTTCATGAATTTTAAAGCCGATGACTAAATACAGGGATTCTGTTAACACAGGATTCATGTCCGGGGAATTTTGGTCCATTATTTTTACACAATTTAGAATACCCCAGCAAATAAGCGTCAAGCGATGCGTAAATGCTTATTTAATATGAGTCCAATATCGCTAGATGCCCAAATTGGCTTCCTCACTCAAATCCAATTCAGTACATTTATTCAAAGATTATAAAAGATTACTGAAGATAAAATTGATTAGTTCGGTATTTCCAAGCTTTCCGAAATATTAAGTGCTGAATTGGGAATTGGTCCTCTTTTATTGAATCAAATGTGAAGAAACTCTAGCAATTTCAATAACAAAAGCAAGTTTATGTGCATACATACTGATACGCTTCTCTTGATGTGCATAGATACTGATACGTTTCGCTCTTTTGTGTAGATACTGACACGATTCTCTTGATTGCGTAGATACTGATACGCTTCTCTTAATGTTCGTAGATACCGATAGGTTCTCTTGATGTGTATAGATACTGATAAGCTTTTCTTTTGTGTTCGTAGAAGCTGATACGCTTATCTTGATGTGCGTAGATACTGATACACTTCTCTTGATGTGCGTAGATACTGATACGCTTTTCTTGATGTGCGATGATACTGATACGCTTCTCTTGATGTGCGTAGATACTGATACGCTTTTCTTGATGTGCGATGATACTGATACGCTTCTCTTGATGTGCGATGATACTGATATGATTCTCTTGATGTGCGATGATACTGATACGCTTCTCTTGATGTGAATATATGCTAATACGCTTCTGCTGACGTGCGATGATACTGATACTCTTCTAATCATGTTAATTACATTTATCAAAAACCATGAAGTATATCTTGCATACTGTGAAACACATTCGTCCCCTTCGTTATCACGTTCCACCCCAGTGGACTAAAGTTACTTCAAAGAATTATTTACAGTTTCTCCAGATGAATCTTCCCAAATATCTGAGGGACATATTTTAAGAAGTTTCTATGTCAGCCTACCTTGGATATATAAAGTCTTGAGGACCATGGGAAAAAAAAAACAATATCGAATATCAATTACAAGTTATTTAACTTGTCTTTTGCACATCTGCCACGGGGAATAAAAATTAGAACACTAAAACATATGAATTATTGAATGTAATGGAGTGCAAACAAATGTATTAGCAGCTGAATAGCTCATTTACTGTATTTAAACCTTAAAGTATTTGGAATAGTCATATATATATATATATATATATATATATATATATATATATATATATATATATATATATATATATATATATATATATATATATATATATATATATATATATATATATATATATATATATAATTTCGTATCTTTTAGCACACATTGAAGAGGACGCAAGAAACGTATTTATTTTGTACTTGTACGGCTGAGAACTCGGTTCCTTTAAGAAACAAAACGCGAGGATCTGGATTTTTTTTTAGATATAATGTATTAAGGCTATCGCTCATAATGTCTGCAGCTGTGCATAACATTAATTATTAAAAGATGGGTTTCAAACTATTAGGAAAGTTGTATACGATAAATGTTAAAATTTGAGAAATTTCTGGGAAAATGTTCAGATGGAATTTTGAGAAGAATATTGAAAAACCATTAAAAATTAAAACGTACAGTATCAATATTTATGTAATTCAACGATCGTTACGTTTCAAAACACGTTCCACAAAATTACACTTTTTTAATAGACGAGCTGTAGAGTGGTTTTGTCGATATTTAAGACTGTCATACATACACATTGGTATTTCTATAAAATAAAAAAAAGAAAATGCTTGTTTTCATGAGATATTGTTCTTATTTTGCTGTGCACAGTATTCAACCGTGTAACAATTTTCAGACTGATTTTAATCATTGATAAAGAAACAACCAAATGAAAGAGTAACATGCATTTGAAACATATTACCACTCATCCATGGAACTTTTGAGCAATAGCAATATAAATTTTTTCAGGATTCCATTCAAATCAGTCATGTAAATCTATTGGTATCTTTAAGATTTAACTCTGCACAACTGAGTACGTTTCAAACACGAGTTTCTTATTTAATAATTTTGAAACACGGCATGCAATATTAGTCAATATAACAACTTTATAGACCTCCACATGCCAGACGATTGCTTTAGATTTCACAAAAATAAAGCCCTTCAAGAGACAATATTGTAAAATCAATTGAACGCAATTCCGTTAACTCCCATTGTGTTATGAAACGAACATGATGCATTTATTCTTGTCAATTTCAATACTGCAAGCCCGCAGAAAATCGTTTCCAAAAGTTTCATTGGAGATAAATTCCATTTGTAAAGCTAGGAATGCAACACGCGCTGTTCCAGCCTGGTGACCTCGCATGAGCGGAGGAAATATATCAAATTGAGTTGTTTTGTTTTTCTTTAAATCTTTAGAATACCGTGCTTTATTTTGTGCCTGATAAGAAGTCTGAATATTCAATAATATCTACCATTTCGTAGATTTAATCAACTTAAATCTATTTATACCTGGCTTCAAAATGATAGTTATAAAGCTAATTGTTTTGTATCATCTAAGCTGGTTAAACTAGTTTTGTGAATATATTTATGAGAAAATATTTATACTGTCACCAAGATTGGCACTATTTGATATTTCATTATTGATCTACAAGATAATTCTTCACAAAGAACGTATTCATTTGTTTACCGAGTACTTTACCGTTGCATCAGTTTCTATAGGAAAAGTCAGCGTACGACAGATTATTTGGCTACAAGGTAAGACATACATTCGAGATGTCACATTCATCTAATGGAGAAAACTGAGAGTTTAGGCGGGATTATACACTGCAAAACGGACAGATCAGACATAAATACTTGATTTTAATGAAGTTTTCATGGCAAAATGATTCGTACTAAGGAAAGTGTATGTATTTCCCAATTAACTTTTAAAACGGCAGAACGTCTTTTAATTCCTTATTGTATCAGTTCTACATCATTCAAGCGTTAGTGAAGAAAATAACCTTCATGACTGAAGAGTGGTTCACATTGACCTTAATAAACCTAAGCATTTAAATTCAAAGATTCAAAGTACATATATATTTGCGAGTACACATAATGTTCTCAAAAAGGTAACGTAAAGAAAATAATTCAGTTCAATAGTTTATATCATAAGTATACATGCTCGGTATATACAAACATTACACTACACATAGTGTGTTTATCGAATGGTATACGTTCATGTGTTACACTACATATAGTGTGTTTATCGAATGGTATACGTTCATGTGTTACACTATACATATTGTGTTTATCGATTGGTATTTATTCATGCATTACACTACATATAGTGTGTTTATCAAATGGTATGCGTTCATGTGTTACATTACACATTGTGTGTTTATCGAATGGTATATTTTCATATATTACACTACACATAGTGTGTTTATCGAATGGTATACCTTCATGCATTACACTACATATAGTGTGTTTATCGAATGGTATGCGTTCATGTGTTACACTACACATAGCGTGTTTATCAAGTGGTATGCATTCAAGTGTTACACTACACATAGTATGTTTATCGAATGGTATACGTTTTTGTGTTACACTATACATATTGTGTTTATCGAATGGTATATGTTCATGGGTTACACGTCACTAAATATAATCAAATTATTTTTGTAATATTAGCTCAAATGTGTATCAAAGTTTCAAATGTTCAAAGAGTTTTCTCCTTAATTTTTTTATTAATATTCCGAACATTCGTGTGTGTTAGTAATAGTTAAAAGAAGATGGTTATTGGTAACTAAAAGGAAAACAATGTATGAATAAATAATTATATCCACAAATACAAAGTAAACTTTAAATAATTAAGTCAATGTAAAATATAATTTCTTCCGTTAACTATTTTGCGCTTAAATATTTTTATATTTATAATGTAAATATACCTCCAATTTCGTCAAGTTGTACTTTAAATATGTATTTGTCGTGTATTTTTTTTAACCTTATGCGATAATGAATTGGTTGTATTGACAAATTTGAATGAATGTGCCTTATCTCTTTTAGGTTGTTTTCGTTTAATATCTGTCTCCTAATGTAGTATTTCTAAGGTGTAGAAATGCCATTCTCCTCTTTAAAATTTTCATGTACCTTTTTCTTTCTACATATGAGGAGAAACATTTCATTCTGAATTCATTTTTTCGCAAGCTTTTTATGTATGTATGTATGTATGTATGTATGTATGTATGTATGTATGTATGTATGTATGTATGTATGTATGTATGTATGTATGTATGTATGTATGTATGTATGTATGTATGTATGTATGTATGTATGTATGTATGTATGTATGTATGCATGCATGCATGCATGCATGCATGCATGCATGCATGAATGCATGCATGCATGTATGTATGTATGTATGTATGTATGTATGTATGTATGTATGTATGTATGTATGTATGTATGTATGTATGTATGTATGTATGTATGTATGTATGTATGTATGTATGTATGTATGTATGTATGTATGTATGTGTATGTATGTATGTATGTATGTATGTATGTATGTATGTATGTATGTATGTATGTATGTATGTATGTATGTATGTATGTATGTATGTATGTATGTATGTATGTATGTATGTATGTATGTATGTATGTATGTATGTATGTATGTATGTATGTATGTATGTATGTATGTATGTATGTATGTATTTTTTATTTTTTAATTTTTTTCGCAAGCTTTTTATTTTAAAATTATCATAAGATAGTACTCTCCTTTCTTAATTTGGTTTATTTCCTTTAGATCTAGAATTCGAGGATTTAACTGAGATTTTTTTATACCTATTATCAATTAACCTGAAAATTCCACCTTTTCTCTCTCAGAAGTGTTTCTTAAGCAACTATGTTTCTCCTTAGATTAGCTTTCACGTCTACATTTTCTTTTTCGATATAATTTTGGTAAAACAATATTTTTACATAAGTGAGCAATCCTGTATCGCATCAATATGCCCGTGACAATATTCTACAATTGACGTTTACAGTTTAGAAATAAAATTAATATTGTTAAAAATCTGAAACACCCCTCCAAAAAAATCTTTAAGTACACTATGAATTATGAACTTTTTTCACATTTGATTGTCGAAGCTGCTGTCTTACGTTTTTTTTATCATCTCCTAGTTAGTGTTTAAATCGGACTGAATATGGACTATTTAGAGACACTTTTTCTTGACTTTTTTTATTTATTAAATTTATTTATTTTTTTTATTTTATTTTTATGCTTCCATTTATTTATCAATCTCTACGGATGGAGCATTGTTTAGCATTTCTTTAAAGAATTACATATTTTATTTTTATTTGTAATAATCTTCCAAAAATTCCGATTCAGAATGAAATGTTTCTCCTCAGAAATTGAAAAGCGTCATAGATAATGCCAACGATTCATTTCATCCCCAGTTTATTTCCTCAACTGAAGGGCTTTTATAATTTTGGTCTAAGGCTTATTCTTCTATAGGTTAATACAAAACTGTTTAGCTAATCAATTTCTGCAGCTTCGCCTGCCAAGTTCTTTGACCTTATAATGTCTTCTTGTACTTTTGTTGTATTGTTCGAGATTCTTTTAAATTCATTTTTATCGTAAAAGCAACAACAATCGAGAAGTAAACTATTAAATAAACAAATAAATCTCAATAACGAATATCAATGCTATATGTAATTAATTACATTTAATGCTAATAAATCAAACTTACTTATTGCAAGTACCCAACGTTCTCAGATTTTCTCTGACCACTTCTTTTGTCTCCACCAAAAAAGCTACTTATGTATTTACTGTTCAAATTTTTTAAAACAAAGGATATATGCCTTTTATTTCTAAATATTCTTTCCAATATAGTTAGTATTTGAAGTTAATGAATCCTAAATCTGTATTAGACCAGAGCATACATTTTTCTAGTTGTTTATAACTTATTTTCGTTTCCTTAACAAATTTTATCTCATTCCCTATGTAAAAAATACGACTACTACTACTACTACTACTACTACTACTACTACTACTACTACTACAACTACTACTACTACTACTACTACTACTACTACTACTACTACTACTACTACTACTACTACTACTACTAATAATAATAATATACCATTAATAATAATAATAATAATAATAATAATAATAATAATAATAATATACCATTAATAATAATAATAATAATAATAATAATAATAATAATAATAATAATAATAATAATAATATACCATTAATAATAATAATAATAATAATAATAATAATAATAATAATAATAATAATAATAATAATAATAATAATAATAATAATAATAATAATAATAATAATAACAATAGCTTTGTTTCTGTTTTACAGTCAATCAGCTATCGTTCTAAAATCATAAGAAAAGTGCATTAATGGATTTCAGTAAGTCGTTTCCAATCACAAAGTGTCCAATGACAAACAACAAGCAAATGAAAATTAAGTAAGATAACATATTTCCAAATGTGTATATACTATTGCAATAGTTTTATTCATAATCCATATCTTGATTAATTTTCTAATAAGACCTATCATTTGTCAACTTGATGTGTCTTCTTAAAAATTATGTTTATAGTATTAGCTCAAATGTGCATGACGGATTCAAATATTGAAAAAAAAAATTCCCACTATTTTTTTAATATTCAAAACATTCAGGGGCGTTGGTAATAGTTACCTGTAGATGGTTGTTGGTAATTGTAAGGATAAAATGTATGAATATAAAATTATATCCACAAAGACATTGTAAATAATTAAATCAATGTAACAGTTTTTTTTCTTCCCAAAACTATTTTGCACTTAAATATCTTTAAATCTGTAATATAAATACACCTACAGTTTTGTCATGTTGTACTTTAAATAAATAGTTGTAATGTATTGCTTTATATATATATATATATATATATATATATATATATATATATATATATATATATATATATATATATATATATATATATATATATATATATATATATATATATATGTTGTTTTTCTTTTTTTATTTCCTATAGTGCATACCACATATCACTAAAAATCACGGTTGTAATTCGAATGGTTCTCTTTGTATTACGGTAAGTTTTTGTTTGCTTTCGAATCTTAGAAAAACATCTTCATATTCTTTCAATGTTTTTCCTGTATTGTGCAAGTGGGAAAAGAAATGTTATCCTATAGGGGCGGAACTCAGATACAAAGAACCCAGCTTTAGTGAAGCGTGATCGTATTAGGTGTCAGGAGAGTCAAGTAACGAACTATATGATTGGAAGATATCCTGCATTTGCTGTCGTTGATTGGTCATTTCAGTGGTAGGATGCCATAAATGTTGTAGTAATGTGCGCTAGTAGTTTTCTATAACCAGGCCCGGAATAAACTTCAGAAACAAGATTTACAGCTCTGGACGGGTAAGTTAATGGATTTTTATCGCCTAAATGTATAGGCTGCCTTTGTCATCCATAAAATACTGTTTTCAATCGATTTTGACGTACAGACGCTGCATTATAGAGGTTTTAAGAGGTTAAAAACCTTTGCTTTGGAGATTTATTCAATATTTATTTGCAAATGCAGACGATATATTTTTTTAAATCTTTTGAAAGCTTCGGGCATGATGTTGAGGAAAAAACAGCAGGACTAATTTTTAAACCTCCATAAATTACATTTGACTTTTCGCAGGCAGAAGAAAACCATACAAAGTATCTGCGTATGTAAAAAGCCATACAGATTCCTAATGTTCAACCAGACAGAAAATAACATCCAATAACCCGTAGTGTCAAAACTAAGGTGCCATTGTGCTATTGTAGCCTTCCACAAATCAAATTGCGTGTTAATGTTAAATACATTTTGATTTCCTTGTATTTTAGTATTATGTCTTGCGTTCCATCTGTTATATAAAATAATTAAACAAGTATCGCATTTCCATTTCACCTTTCCAGAGTGTGCGTGTTTGTAATGAGAACAAAACATGTTGCAACACTTTGTTCTCACCTTCACGTGTCTTATGTATTTTTATGTAATATTTCTGTATATTCATTTTCACATGTATGTTTTTATTTCCGAAGTTCAAAATATAAACTAACACAACAGTAAGTTATTAGAAACAAATTTTAAAATAATCAGCTTTAAAAATATATGTGAGTACATGATTCTTACATCATTTCACAAAATGATAAATTTTACTTATCTATTTTACCATTGCATACCATCAAAATATACTTAAACACATCCCATGACAATATAAAAAAACAACTGGGTAATCATAAAATAAGCGAGAAAAAGAGGAGCCTCATTTTCTCCTACTGGTCATCATCATCATCATCATCATCATCATCATCATCATCATCATCATCATCATCATCATCATCATCATCATCATCATTATCATCATCATTATCATCATCATCATTATTTTCTTCTTCTTTTTCTTCTTCTTCTTCTTCTTCTTCTTCTTCTTCTTCTTCTTCTTCTTCTTCTTGTTGGTAGTAATTGTAGTGGTAGCAATAGTAGTGGTAGTGGTAGTTGTTATAATAATAGTAGTCTTATTATGATCATTATGGAGTTCTATTCTAAGGTATACCATAATAGAAATGGGTTCTTTTCATTATCAGATAATAAGAAAACTGATTATGCATATTAATGGATGACTACAATTTCTGGTTTAATTCTTGACAGTTAAAATGTATCAGAAAAGAGGTTTTAAATGATCTACATATATTTCCTTCTCACTAACAGCATTTGATTAGTTGTATAAAGTTAGAATGTTTTATCTTATGGTAAAAGACGCACGTTTGGTTTCATTATCATTCTTCTTCTTCTTCTTCTTCTTCTTCTTCTTCTTCTTCTTCTTCTTCTTCTTCTTCTTCTTCTTTATTATTATTATTATCATTATCATTATTATTATTATTATTATTATTATTATTATTATTATTATTATTATTATTATTATTATTATTATTATTATTATTATTATTATTATTATTATCATCATCATCATCATCACCATCATCATCATTGACATCGTGTCACCATCACCATCACTACCACCGTCATCATTTTCAAAATTATTTTAGTACTGGTAGAACATTCAAATGTTTAATAAACAAAAAATATTAAAAGAACTAAAGAGCTTACTTTAAACAGTTAACACACTTTCGACACTCTCTCTCTCTCTCTCTCTCTCTCTCTCTCTCTCTCTCTCTCTCTCTCTCTCTCTCTCTCTCTCTCTCTCTCTCTCTTAATAAGTAATTTATAAGAAATGTACAGATACGGAAAATAGAAATCTGTTTTTATTAAGACTAATAACAATGAGAGAAAGAAAAGAACAATTTAATTGCTGGAGGGGTATAAAATCAGCATTTACTTGACACCCACCATTGAAAGTATCAAGCTACCATTCTTATTTATGAAATGGATATTTTGTCATTAAATTCCTTTTTATTAATGACGCAAGGACAAACACTTGCCAGAAATAATTTATTTTGATAAAACAACGATATTTTGATGTAAAGAAATATTAAAAATGAAGTGGATATTTAATCGAAAAACAATTACGTTAGGCAGATTTTGGCAAACCGTTTAGTAAAATGGAGACCACTGAATACATTCATCTTATAATAAAATCATAAACATGTCTTACATTTTTATTAGCGTCGATTAGTTTCCATAATGATAATATTCTTGCTAATCAAAGGTTCGAATATTTTCAACAAATTGAAACTAAATTTCGTAAGAAGAAAGGCTTGTCAGCAAGTTAATTGTATTTTACCTACTTCGGCTTATACAGGAATCCTGTTCCTAATAGATAGCGTGGCTATATTTTGAAAGAGTCTAAAGTCACTAATAAGCCACCTGTGGCTAAGAGTTCTGAACCGGAACATCAGAGTGTTACCGGGGCATGGCGTCTGACCTTCCGTGCATAAAATCACTGACCTTGTGGAGTAGATGGAATATGTCAAAAATCTTGTTTAGGGCTGTTTTAATACTTATGTATATTTATATACCTCTTTGTTTTCCATCTCTTTACACACACACACACACACACACACACACACATATATATATATATATATATATATATATATATATATATATATATATATATATATATATATATATATATATATATATATATATATATATATATATATATATATATATATATATATATATATATATATATATTAGCAAGAAATTATTATAAATTTCTGTGTGATTCATTCAGAACAATTTAAGAACTATAAATAATAGTTGCCTCACAGCCAATGCTAAATTTTACTAAAACGTTGAAGCTAAAAAGTAACAAAGTAAAACGAATTCTCAGAATTTTAGACACGAAGACACGGTCTACAACAAACTAACAATTCGTCGTAGTAACATAAATTCAATAAGTAACTTTAATGCGAAATATGTCAAGATCTTTATTATTAAATTTATTAACAACTTTAATTTGAACTCTATTTAAACTTGAATATGCAGTTGAAACAAACATTTAAAGAACACATATTTTCCTGGTACGGTGTCTTTTTTAAAATTTATATTTCCAAATAAATAGAATGATTCATCAACCAGATTTATTTTCGTAATAAATTCCACATAAATTAGAGTTGGGGTATGTGTGTACACTCTTCGTCATAGTTGCTTTTGGTAAGTACTATTTTGGTCTCGAAAGTAAGTGTTGCCATCTTGGGGCTTGTGTACAAATACAAGAAAACTCTTTCTATTATTTGGAGTTGTTTGCGACACATTTCATGTATTGGAATCTTTTATCGGACATGCAACATAATCATGTCTATTTTATAATCATCTAATCATATTTTTAATTACAATCATGTATATTTTATAATTACTTTAACATATTTATAAGATCAATACCTTTATAATCTTTAATTAAATTCATTTCACAGATAAGAAAGAGGATATCTGATAATTCTGAGAACGTACTCTGAGAAAAATATGCCGGAAAATCAAAATTTTTAGAATTTGGTTTAAATAAAACTTTATTTATTGTATTTAAGCGTGATAGACACATGCCATCATCTACATATATTGTGCGCAAAAATGCTTGTAAAATCTATGTTCCTTTAAATCTGTAGTATATCTAATCCTTGAAGTAATAAACGTATATGCATGCGTTTTTACATTTGTCTTCAATTTTTTTAATTTGTCGCACTAAGAAAGTGAGTGAAATTGTTAATTACACACAAATGTCTAACATCATATTTTGTAGTTTTCTTTCTGCACTTAAAGATAAAACACTTCGATCTCAAATATGACTTCTTCGACATGAAATTGCATTTTACTGTTCAGCTTTAACTTTTCAGAAGAGAGAGAGAGAGAGAGAGAGAGAGAGAGAGAGAGAGAGAGAGAGAGAGAGAGAGAGACAGACAGACAGACAGACAGACAGACAGAGGGACAGACAGACAGAGACAAAGACAGACAGAGACAAAGGCAGAGATAGAGACAGAGACAGAGACAGAGAGACAGAGAGATTTGACTTTGAAACTGATTATCTTAGCGTTGATCTTTTTCTTAGTTGGAATTCAACAAAACATGAAACATATTGATGTAAATAGAGCCATTAAAGAATCAATAAAGAATATGCGATACACCAGATGTTGGTGTAGTTACCAATAGAAGTTATAACTCTTGCTATTGTTTCCTTTATTGTTGTGGTCTTTAGGAATAGTGTACATTTCAATCGGTACAAATGACAAATGAGGGAGAGAAAAGAGGATATAGAGGCTATATTGGTGTTAAATAACATTGCGCTTGAAGGCTCAGAATTATTATTATTATTATTATTATTATTATTATTATTATTATTATTATTATTATTATTATTATTATTATTATTATTATTATTATTATTATTATTATTATTATTATTATTATTATTATTATTATTATTATTATTATCATCATCATTATTATTTCAGACTGTGGTACAAAAAAATCTTTAAAATTCAAAATTGCAGTTTATAATTTATAGCGTTTTATTATACATACTATTAAGCCAGTCGAATAATTTACGAACGATAATATACAAAATATTACCCAATCAAGTAATTTGCGTACAATAACTATACTTACAATTTATTCTATATACATTTTTTATATATAGAATTTACTTACCCAATTTATGTACTTAAAATTTCAGAGAATATTAGCCAATGAAATTCCCTACTGCATCTGCATCACTTTTCTTCCCACGAGTTTTACTCGCCATGGTAAAACAGTTAATCAGTGTATTCCAGAAAACAAAATGACAGATTAAACGATATCGCTAGAAATATATGCATTGCATCACTGATGCAAAAGAAAAGTAATCAAACTTTATAATTTTTGAACTATTAAACTAGTATTCATTTAAGAATCTTTGAAAATGCACGATGATGAAAACATCTAAGATGATTTACATGGGATATATATATATATATATATATATATATATATATATATATATATATATATATATATATATATATATATATATATATATATATATATATATAAATATATATATATATATATATATATATATATATATATATATATATATATATATATATATATATATATATATATATATATATATATATATATATATATAGTTAAATCTAAAATACAGTGTAATAGTATGAAATCTAATAACTCATACTGAGTAAAAATAATCATAGTGTAGAAGGTAACATGCACAGTTTGAAATATTTGATTAGCATTGTGCAGACACTATCAGATGGTAGTAACTGGTTTAAAGACAATATAATAAAATGAAATGTGTGACAGAAAATAAGGAAAAGAGAAGAAAATGGAAACATGGAGGTAAGAAAAGAGACAAAAATGTCTTTCCAAATAATAGTTTCGATGAAAAGTAGAGATGGAGTAGTATTTATTCAAAGAAATACTTTAGATAAGTACGAGATTTTACGTGTTTATTCAATGAAACAGATTAGATAAGGGCTAGAGACGGTTTTTTTAATAAAATAATTCGATTCATCAAAGAAACAATTTTGATGAGTATTTTTGAGACGTAACAAAACATGTCTAATATATTTATAACTTATCATTTAATTTATTACACGGCTGACATAGATCCTTTTTGTGCTTACTATTACGTGTTTGGCTAGCACCTTTTTTACTAGAATCCACTTATGATAAAGTGAGTCAATCTCTTCGACATCTTACTGTCAGATTTTATATGATGTGCTTGATTTTGCTTGTAATTGTGATTTGTAACATTTTGTAAGATTTTTTTTTTTTTTGCATTAACGTGTTGCTAACGACATTAAATGTGCAAACTCTTTCAGATGTGTTTTGAAATTCAAATTTTGTATGTAGTTCAGTTTTCTCTCTTAATACTATTTTAGGCGTAGAATATCACGTGTGACTTCGTTTTAGGGCATTTCTTTACTTTAATACAGTTTTGATGTTTGAGTGAATTTTCGTTTAAAAAGTTAATTCATACTGTGGTTTTACTGCTTTTAATTATTTTGCTGTACTTTTTCATTCCGCAGAAGAACAATGAATATTGGTTTTCTTCTTCCTTAATCGTCTTTATTGAGGTTCTTTTCATTTGGAAACTTTAGTTGAAACATCGCTTTCCTGCTTGTCTATCAACAAATGGGATTTATTCTTCGTCAATTATACAGTAAGCATTCCAGATTTTAAAAAAGATTTTCTAGTTTTTTCTTCTTATATGTACCTTTACTTTTATATATAGCCATTTTTCCATCTTTACGCTCGATTTGTAGTCTATATTAATAGTGTCTTGAAGTCATGCGAGCGAGGTACATCAAACAAACGTCTCGGCTATTTTTCACAAAGGCATCACTTATTCCCGATGTATAATACCGTGTCTTGATTAAGTGTACAATTTCCTGCGCCTTCCTTTTTTTTATTTTTTTTATTCCAACTCTAGGCTTGGGAAGAATCCTATTATGTGATAAGGATATCGTCTTTTCTCTCTCGTAAGATATCAAGTAACGTATTTTCTCTGTATTGCTTTCATTGTGTTCACAACCAAGCCAATTGCATTATCTTCCCCTCCACGCAAGCGCAGCTTTGCTTGCAAGAGTTTAAACTCTAGATTCATCTTGATTTAAGGACGACCTCGCATGCAACGATTCTATCTGCTAAGTTTATTTTAAGTTAATATATTTTGTGTCTTCAATAGCAAATCCTTTATCTATTTGCTCCTCGCTGGCATTGGTTCAAGTATTTCGAATGACCTTTGACATCCGCGGACGTTCTTTAAAATTGACCTATGACACATGCATCGTATGTTAACTAGCTAATTGTCAGCAGGATAGATTTAAGGTGACCTCAGATTTCTATCTATGTTTCGTGCCTGATTAATTAGCCATCATGACTATATTATTCATTTGAAGAAAAATGAAAAGCACTTACATGAAGTCAGTACATGCCTTAGGCAGCTTAAATAAAGCTGAACATTTCAAAGAACATAGCTTACTCCTTCCAAGCCTTTCCAGATATAAAAATCGTTGATTTTAGCAAACAGTATCAATTATGAATCAAAGTTATGCTTCATTCATTATATTTCATTTTGCCAATAATAGTTGCGAAAACGTCTGTGTTTTTGAGAAACGAAAGATCTAAGACTTAACAGCATAGTATACATAAATGGCTTTGATTTGGTTTGGTATGGTATGGTTTGGCTTGCTTTGGTTTGGTTTGGTATGGTTTGGTTACCTAGTGATGAGGCAATTGGAATAAAGATCTTTGCCCAAACACATACCGTGGGAGCCATTGATCGATGGTAGGATTCGAGCCAGCTGCTTTTCGGTCACGAGTGAGGTACAAGAAATTAGAATTTGTTGTGACGTATTTAGTAGCTCTCGCCTTTTATCCTTGGTTCTTAATTCCATGATTTAAAATTCGTCACCTTTAATATTAGTTGCTTCTATCCACAAAATACTGCATTTTCAATTGCAAGCAATATGAATGCATTAAAGGAATTGTAAACAATATAACCATCTATTAGCATTAAATATCTGTATTTTATTCAAGAAAATTTAATGTATGTATGTATGTATGATGTATGTATGTTTGCATGTATGTATGCGTGTGTATGTGCATTCGTGCGTTCGTGCGTGTGTGTGTTTATGTGAACTAATATGTAACCGACAATAAATGTCACAAACTAAGAATTTTCTATTCATATGGTTTAAACTTTAATCACAATTTGAATATCGTGTCTTTAGTCAAATATGTGACTATTGATTCTGTGGTCAAAATGTGAATATTGGGTCTGTAGTCAAATGTAAATATTGACATTATATTCTAAGTTCAATATTGTGCCTGTAGTCAGCTGTGAATATTGTCACTGTGATCAAAATATGAATATTGTATCTTATCCATAGTCAAATGTGAATATTGGCACTTAAATCGAAATGTACGTAGTCATATTGTAAATATCGTGTCTATAGTGAAAACACGAAAATTGAGTCTCTAATAATAATATGAATATTGTGTCTAGTCAAAATGTGAATATTGCGTCTGTAGTCAAATCTGAATGTTGGGTCTGTAGTCAAATGTGAATATTGGATATGTAGTCAAAATGTGAATATTGAGTCTGTAGTCAAATCTGAATTTTGTTTCTGTAGTCAAATGTAAATATTGAATATGTAGTAAAATGTGAATATTGGATCTGTAGTCAAATCTGAATGTTGGGTCTGTAGTCAAATGTGAATATTGGATATGTAGTCAAAATGTGAATATTGAGTCTGTAGTCAAATCTGAATGTTGGGTCTGTAGTCAAATGTGAATATTGGATATGTAGTCAAAATGTGAATATTGAGTCTGTAGTCAAATCTGAATGTTGGGTCTGTAGTCAAATGTGAATATTGGATATGTAGTCAAAATGTGAATATTGAGTCTGTAGTCAAATCTGAATGTTGGGTCTGTAGTCAAATGTAAATATTGGATATGTAGTCAAAATGTGAATATTGAGTCTGTAGTCAAATCTGAATGCTGTTTCTGTAGTCAAATATGAATACTGGATATGTAGTCAAAATGTGAATATTAGGTCTGTAGTCAAATCTGAATGTTGTTTCTGTAGTCAAATGTAAATATTGGATATATAGTCAAATATAAATATTGGATATGTATTAAAATGTAAAGATTGGATATGTATTAAAATGTGAATATTGAGTCTGTAGTCAAATCTGAATGTTGGGTCTGTAGTCAAATGTGAATATTGGATATGTAGTCAAAATGTGAATATTGCGTCTGTAGTCAAATCTGAATGTTGGGTCTGTAGTCAAATGTAAATATTGGATATGTAGTACAATGTGAATATTGAGTCTGTAGTCAAATCTGAATGTTGGGTCTGTAGTCAAATGTGAATATTGGATATGTAGTCAAAATGTGAATATTGAGTCTGTAGTCAAATCTGAATTTTGTTTCTGTAGTCAAATGTAAATATTGGATATGTAGTAAAATGTGAATATTGCGTCTGTAGTCAAATCTGAATGTTGGGTCTGTAGTCAAATGTGAATATTGGATATGTAGTCAAAATGTGAATATTTAGTCTGTAGTCAAATCTGAATGTTGGGTCTGTAGTCAAATGTGAATATTGGATATGTAGTCAAAATGTGAATATTGAGTCTGTAGTCAAATCTGAATGTTGGGTCTGTAGTCAAATGTGAATATTGGATATGTAGTCAAAATGTGAATATTGAGTCTGTAGTCAAATCTGAATGTTGGGTCTGTAGTCAAATGTAAATATTGGATATGTAGTCAAAATGTGAATATTGAGTCTGTAGTCAAATCTGAATGTTGGGTCTGTAGTCAAATATGAATATTGGATATGTAGTCAAAATGTGAATATTAGGTCTGTAGTCAAATCTGAATGTTGGGTCTGTAGTCAAATGTAAATATTGGATATATAGTCAAATATAAATATTGGATATGTATTAAAATGTAAATATTGGATATGTATTAAAATGTGAATATTGAGTCTGTAGTCAAATCTGAATGTTGGGTCTGTAGTCAAATGGAAATATTGGATATGTAGTCAAAATGTGAATATTGAGTCTGTAGTCAAATCTGAATGTTGGGTCTGTAGTCAAATGTAAATATTGGATATATAGTCAAATATAAATATTGGGTCTTTGAAAAAAGGTGAATATTGTTGTTAATATTAATACTTGCATCGTCTGTTGAACCAGCAAGGAATATCCAATATGAAGTAGGACGCATGTGCAGTCAGACATAATGAAAAAATTGGATTTTGCTATCACATAGGTTGTTTTTTTTCATGTATTCTTCGTTCAAACAATTAAGTGTCTGAGTTTCATGCACGTCTGTCAAAGCCTTTCTCTTCAAATCCCTTTTCAATGAAAGTTTGATTTAATATGTGCATTGTTTTTTCAACATATCTTGGGGATGCATACATACATACATACATACATACATACATACATACATACATACATACATACATACATACATACATACATACATACATACATACATACATACATACATACATACATACATACATACATACATACATACATACATACATACATACATACATACATACATACATACGTACGTACGTACGTGCGTGCGTGCGTGCGTGCGTACGTACGTACGTACGTAAGTGCGTGCGTGTGTGCGTGCGTGCGCGCGCGCGTGCGTACGTGCGTGCGTGCGTGCGTGCGTACGTACGTACATACATACATACATACATACATACATACATACATACATACATACATACATACATACATACATACATACATACATACATACATACATACATACATACATACATACATACATACATACATACATACATACATACGATGCGAATGATAAAGGATCAGATTGGTTTTCTGGACCTTTCTTGTTAGTTAAACAAGATTTTGCCTGTGAATAAAATGACGTCTGTGCATATTAATGTCTACATCGATACAACCAACAACAATAGAAAAGTGCTAACGTATATTGCTTTCTGAAGAATGATCACATGATGTTGCCGTAGATTTCCTGACAGGTTTCCTTTCCTTTCTCTAAATATTTCATATTTTTAACATGCTATATTTAAACATCGCATGTTGATATGTGATTCTAGTAACATCTTGTACGTGTATGTGTTAATCAGAAGAAGGAAATAATGTTATTTCTGAAGTGAGTTTTATACCATGCATGTCGTGTCTGTCTTCAGCTTAGAAGATACCTACTTATGTAATCCATCACGTAACAAGTACATTTTCGCTGCCAGATGAAAGGGCTGAAAACAGATCATAAATTCTTCAAACAAAAGCGGGAACGGTGCGATAAGCTTGTCTTTTAGTAAAGACCATATCAGTCTGCAAACCGTATCTCCTTGGTTTCGATTGATTCCGAATGGTGCAACGATGATAACTGAAACAATACGAATACGATCGAATTTATCATGCTTATAGTTTGAGATAAGAGTACAGTATGTTCCGTTCCGCAACCTTGCAATTTAAAACGATGATTACTTTTCTCCTTCAATGCAACCCGAAGTCATGATATTTGTTGCTCACGGGATGAAAATCTCAGATAGACATGACGATGAAGAAAGAGGCGCAACGAATATAGAAGACGAATCGTAAGGTAAAATATACAGCGGCTGTGTTCGTCTGAATATATAAAGTTTGTACCAATTCTTGTTTTAACCTTCCGGCAGGCAGATGGAACTCAAAAATTACCTCACGTGGTGTTATATATGCAATGTTGATAAAGGCAACAGTTATCCTTTTAATTGCTTTACAAGGAGAAAATTCATAATGTTGTATACGATATTCGCTGTTCATGTTAACGACAAACATTGTATGAATTACAGACAGATTACGGAAGAAATAAGGCGTAAGTCCGAGTCATATGTGTACGTTCTGAAATGAATATAATGAATATTATTTATAAAAGAAATGTCTTTAATTTCGATTGTGTAATACGGAAACATGAAAGGGGCAGAAGAAAAAATGATCTCGCTCGCCATGACATATCATCCCATAGCTAGGAAAAAGGATCTTACGGCTCCGACATAAAATTTGGTTGCTACGAGATAATATTCATTTACCATATCCTTTCAATGCGTCCGTAGAATATTGGTTTTTATAAAATGTTTCCGTAGTCAGACTCTCATTCTTGCGAATGTCTATTATTGCTGTAGAAAATATTTAAGATCGATGTTTCAGACGAATGTATCAGTGAAACATTTAAATCATCTCGTACAAAGGTGGAAGGACATTCTTCATCCATGCATACAGACACCTATCTGTCCGTACATCCATCCTTCTATCCAGACATACATGTCAAAATCCTGAAAGAAGATGGTCATAGATTCCTCGAGTAAAACTGCGTATCCCGAAACAGGCCATTCAAAGAATCAAGTAAAACTTGTGTATCCTGAAAGAGACTGACCTAAGATCTAAGAGTTGTCTGTTAAAAAGCTACTGATGGTCAGTGAATTCTCATACGCTTATATATATATATATATATATATATATATATATATATATATATATATATATATATATATATATATATATATATATATATATATATATATATATATATATATATCCGTTATGTAATACTTTTGCTATGCGATATACTTTTGTGACGCGATATAGATGTCTGTGAGTGTCCGTTATGACAGTTTCTTCCGTTTCCTGAACTCAAGGTCAAACCGATTTAGTTCAAGATCAGACCTATATTATGTTTAATCAATAAAGTTATTGTTATCCATACATATTGTCAACATGTTCATATCACTACAGGAAAACAGTATTTATCAAACCTTTATTCTGAATGCGATATAGTTAAGGATCAATAGGTGTTGTCGTTCATGCCGCCATTGTCATAAGATTTTATTCTGATTAGAAATACAATTATTTTCAGGTCAATTGATGTTCACTTCGCATGAGTAAGATCAGGAACAAATAAAACTAAGTAATATACTCGCTATTGTTGTATATTCAGCACTTAAATGTAATCAAACCCAGGGAGAAGATAGGAAGCCTTGAATTAGATTTATAAACAGGATTATTTGTTCAGTACTAATGAATTGGATACCTCAATATGTTCTTCTGTAGACTCATAAAAGTGCCCAAAATGACATTATAGGTAATTCAACGCCCTGCCTTTATTGTGTAAGAACATTCAATTCTTCATTTCCCTTTCTAAAATGTGGAATATTAGACCAATCAACTGTCGTTCCAATGTTAATGGGTATATAATACTAACTAATATGACAGCAACCGAAGAAAGGTTGAAATAGGTCCAAGATAAATTATTGACTACCGTGTGTTTAGAATATCAATGTTGAAGTAGACCATTGGTATCTAATTTAATGTCTGAAAGGTATAGAGAAAGATGCTTTCTCCTGACACGGGTCAGTATGTTCTATAAAAAAAACAACTAAATTTTAGTTAAGATATACGTATTGCTTGACATTTATTTAATTTATTTTATTTGTGATGGTCATTGACCAGAAGAGATTATGAGATGGTCTTCAGCCCTTTGTCCATCGTCCATACGTCGTCCATTTGTTCGTCAACAAAATATTGTTATCACTACTCCTCCTTACTACTTGGATGAATGTCATGAAACTTGACACATATTCATCCTAAATGAAAATGTTGCTGCTCGGGCATCCAATTGGGACATGGGAAATCTCTTGAAAGGACATCCAATAGGGACACTACATGGGTCATCTCGTGAAAGGACATCCAATAGGGACATGGGTCATCTCTTGAAAGGACATCCATTAGGTCGCTACATGGGTCATTTCTTGAAAGGACATTCAATAAGGACACTACATGGGTCATCTCTTGAAAGGACATCCAATAGGGACACTACATAGGTCATCTCTTGAAAGGACATCCAATAAGGACACTACAGGGGTCATATCTGGAAATGACATCCAATAGGGACACTACATGGGTCATCTCTTGAAAGGACATCCAATAAGGACACTGCATGGGTCAGCTTGAAAGGACATCCAATATGGACACTACATGGGTCATCTTGAAAGGACATCAAATAGGGACATTACATGGGTCATCTCTTGACAGGACATCCAATAGTGACACTACATGGATCATCTTGAAAGGACATCCAATAATGACATTACATGGGTCATCTTGAAAGGACATCCAAAAGGGACACTACATGGGTCATCTTCAAAAGACATCCAATAAGGACACTACTTGGGTCATCTTGAAAGGACATCCAATAGGGACACTACATGGATCATCTTGACAGGACATCCAATAAGGACACTACAGGGGTCATCTTTAAAAGACATCCAATAGGAACACTACAGGGGTCATCTTGAAAGGACATCAAATAGGGACACTACATGGGTCATCTCTTGAAATGACATCCAATAGGGACACTACATGGGATATCTTCAAAGAACATCCAATAGTGACACTACATGTGTTATCTTTTGAAAGGACATCCAATAGGCACACTACAGGGGTCATCTTTGAAGGACATCCAATAGGCACACTACAGGGGTCATCTTGAAAGGACATCCAATAAGGACACTACAGGGGTCGTCATGAAAGTCATGTTAATCCTCTTGAATGGATAGCCATATAAAGATAAGATTTTCACTTAAGCACTTCTTATGATATCCGGCTGGTCGTAAATAAAAATGGCATCGATTTAACATGCCATATAACCGCCACCATGGCGGCCTTCTTATAACCATTTCTATCACAACTATAATCATAAAAAGTTATGTTGGCAGGGGCTTCACCAAAGAACTTCACCTTATGTTTAGTTGATCTTAAATGAAAATGGTTCTGACTTGCCATCCATTATGACAGCCACAATTTCTCACTTGCAATTGTTTTTAGTACTGATCCTTTTGAAGGGAAGTCATATCTTTAAAATAATATATCCACTCTCCCAAAAGACTCTATTTCAACATGGGGCTTTCACCAATACTTTTTATGATACATCATTGGTCATGAACAAAATTGGTGCTAGTTGTAAATCTAATTTGACTGCAACTACAACTGTCTTAATTATCGTATTGTCATGGACGTATGTTCATTATTAAAAGGGGGTTTCACTTGCAATGATGCCTACATTTTCAAAAACTAAACTGTTGCCAAGCTGAAATCTGTTTACCACAGCAGCTAGTTTAAAATCCTAGCCTTCGCTAAAGAAAATCAAAGATGGTTTCAGCACTCAGCAGTTAAAAGGAACAAATGGTCTTTTTTGAATTCGTTGGCATTCGTTTCACCATATAGTTTCAGAGTAGTGGCATCGATTGGTACATCCCTTATCATTTATTCTTATAATATCCGTCTTGACTACAATTTATTCATATTTATTAATATAATATGCGGAACTATACATCAGAAATGAAAACCTCAGACTGATCAAAATAGTCTTTATTTATTTTTCATAATAAGATATTAGAATATATCAGTGGTAGCAAAAATGTTATTTCCGCATTGATGATACCACTTCTATCGCAACAGGGACGATATTACGTTTGGAACTACTTTACGTTTTACCGAAGTAAATGTGCTTTTGTATATGTTCTTCGTGCCTGTATTTCAAGATTTAGGCTTATTCTATATTATTATGCTTCTCTCTGTCTCACTCACTACCCTTCCCAAACTCTCTCTCTATCAGGATGGATAAATCTCAAAATTTGTCAGTGCTGTTGACATTAAAGTAGACGTCTATGCAATCAGTGAAAATGGGTCATAAAAAATGCATGCAAATGAATGCCAAAAAAAAAATAGGAGAATAAAAGTAATTAGGTTTTTTTTTACATGAATCATGCACATTGTCTTTGATCGAACTTAACACGACCGGCTGCTATTCGGTATTCTGTGCGACCGATATAGTATCTTATACCTGTTACATTTAAAAGCTAATGCTATAAATTTCTAAGAATAAAACATCTTGATTACACATAGTAATACAAGTGTTGGTGTTGAAGTGGTGACTTTAATTGTCATTACAATCACTGTCTTGTCTGAAATTAATAGAAAAACCATGCATTGATTTCTGTCCATTGGAAATTGAAATGAAGTGTCAATTGAAATCGGGATGTAACTTCTTTTATCGCAATAGACCGACTACTTATCAGCAAATTAATTTAAATATACCTCTTAATGCTGAAACAAAAACAACCATAGTGGCCAAATTCCCTAAATTTAAATCCACAATCATTAAAATATGAAGTTTAATGATGTTAAGGTCTGATGTTTGTTACTTTATCAATCCGCGCAAAAAATATATTAACAAAAATGATTATCTCTACATTTTCACATAAAAACATTATTTTGACGAAATACACCACTGTAAGCATGACATCTAAATATAATTCTGCATAAAGACATTGTCCTAAAATGATTGCTTTCGAAATGTCTGTTTATTGGTGGCATTAATACAAAATGAAAGAAATCGATAAAAATTTAAGAATTTTGCTGTACACATATAACTAAAAATATAAACATATATAATAAACATATACAATATATAATTAAACATATAAACATATGTAATTCAACATATAAAATATATAATTAAACATATATGATCAAAGAAAGTCTACTCATTTAAATAATGTTTTCTTGGCCTTTCGAATTAACAATCAAATTACAGCATTAAAATTTACGAAAGTGTTAAACATTATTTGGAAACAATGTTTCAAATCATAGCTCTCTCATACACCATATGAAACTGCGTGATTGATAAATTACTGAAATTAAGTGAATTAGGAATTATAAATGTTCCAGAAATAGTAACGTTTCTTCGAGACCGAAAAGGGTCTTCTTATTATAATTAGACTTTTAAGATCATAATATCTCTACTGATCCACATGTTTTTTCATGTGGATCAGTAGAGACAAACTGGTTGTGAACATACCTCTGTACAGAAGATATGTGTTTCAGAGAAAAAGAAACAAGACCTCCCAACTGAGTGTGTGTGTGTGTGTGTATATATATATATATATATATATATATATATATATATATATATATATATATATATATATATATATATATATATATATATATATATATATATATATATATATATATACACTTAACTTATTGAATTAACCATTGCCATTATACTTCGTTGTGCAGCTTTCAAGTACATATTTGTGCCTTTTTATTAATTGATAAAACAAATTAACGAAATAAACTTTATATATATATATATATATATATATATATATATATATATATATATATACATATATATATATATATATATATATGTATATATAAAGTTTATTTCGTTAATTTGTTTTATCAATATATATATATTCGACCTTCTGCAAAAAGCGTACAGTGCCACAACTTTATATCTCTATTAACAGAGATTGTTTAAAATATGTAAATCTCTCAAAATATTTAAATACTTTTCAAATTTTGTAGCATCTTTTTTGCAGAGTTTCTTTAAACATTGTAATGTGCATTTTAGGCTGTAACGGATTCTTTAATAAATATCAAAATTTTTAATTATTAAATTCTTGCCTAACAAGAATATATTGTTTTCACTATAGCTTTAATCCTAAACATTTTTTTATTCATTTATTTGCTATATATGGTACTGGAACAGATTTTTTCGTGGATATTTGATCATTTTTAAAATATCTTTCTCTTCCTGGCATTGATATAGGTTTATGAGATGTGTTTTTTATTTTTATTTTAACAGCACTATTACAACTTAACTTCTATATGGACACAAACACTGATTGGGCATATTTGTTTACTTCCATCTACAATCAAGCGTCTCCTAACAAGCTTTAGCTTGTGTGGGAATTAATGTATAATAGAGGATACCTAGAATCAATCTTAAAACAATATTCGTCTTGATTGTTCGTGATAAAACTTATAATAATGGTCATCTAAGAAAAGATTCATGAAGAGTACTACCTCAAGTTAATACTTACCACTTTATTTTCCGTTTTAAATGTCTGACTCAATTTTAATCTACGCTGCAATTCATTTTGTCTCAGGCAATTCAGTACATGTGTTTAACTTTAAAATATTCAATCCAAAATACTTAAACCCAAACTGAAATTCCGAACAGCAATATTCACTTGTATCCCGAAACTTTTTAAGCTTATTTTCTAGTTCTTAGTCTGGAATTTAAATTTTTTAAAAACATATCTAGGAATAATATGTCATATACCTACCTGTACATTATAGACCGTATCCCCATCCCCCATAACAAGCAAAACATTTAACGTAAACATTTTTATGTTGTTTGAAATTTTAAGTTTAACAATTAATAGATAGCGAGTTCTATTCTGACTTCAAAAGTCTTTCATGAATTGTCTAAAACAAATTTTCCAAGAACTGTTACAAAAAAGTCGTTCTATCCGGATTAAAATGTTTGTTCAGAAACGTTTAAAGATGAAGATTATGTTCTTGTTTGAACCGATATTATTAGACATTATCTGAAGTAAAATGTAATGCATGAACTTTATGCTGACTGTTATTTAGTTGTATATCAGTCATAAGCGCATTTTCTTTCACAGTACTCTTAGGATAAAATTGAGAGGCCAATGTAATTTAGTTATATATTTTTGGATTTAGTTGGTTTATATACAATACCTGAACATTTATCTTGACAGTAGAAACTGAAAAATTGAATGTTAAGGGAGAGCTTCCTTGTTATCCAGGAAAAAAACAAACAAATATTGTCCCAATGCAATTATTATTAGCATATCCCTAGTGTGGAAATGGTGGAGCATATAGTCTTACCATTGTATGTCCGGCATACCGCTCATCACACTTCGGTCAATGTTTGCGTTTAGGCCAGTTTTTAAGCCACGTCTTGGGGCATTCATGTCTCATAAATACTATTAAATGCCGTACTGAATTATTCTAACGCCATTCTTCACCTTCAGCTTATTTTTCAATGACATACCCATATACATTTACGTATGATGCTACTATTCTTATCTATGATCGCACAAGTATTATTCTTTCGGCTGATTCTCTTTGGTTCCTTGCTAAGGCTCTTATTGTGTTCTTCGACTGGACATAACTTTTTAATGACAAAGTTCTTTTGATCCAGATCGGTACAGACATATTTTAGTGTTAGTCGTTCTATTCGTCTGCAACTGTTTAACATCCCAAAGTGTGCACGACATTTGGTAGATAAAATAAATGTGACCCTCCGTTGTGGTGTCTGCTTTTGATGTCCATATTTAAAGCACACTTTATTCATCTTACATTTTTAGATTAGGTTTCTATTGTGATGACATTTGAATTCCGTCTGGATTTGCAAGTTGCATAAAGAATATATCGGAGTCGATTTTTACTCGTGTTTCAGGTTTCCTTACAACATGCTGAAACCATGTACATTGTTTCACCTTTCACTATTTGTTTCATTAAATTTAAAGATAACTGTCACTCTTATTTTTGGGGACACATTATGAATTTGGTATTTTTGATGATCAGTCCTAAACATGGTGTTTTGTTTTCTTATTGGATCTGTGGATGATCAACTCCTAGCAAGCACTAAAAGGATACATGTCCTTCATTTTAGTATTTTTCTGTAATATGTAGTTATACAAAGTTTGACTACAAGAATGGGTACAGTTTCTTTATATTAGACTGATTGTATTTGTCTAAATTTTCTTGCAAAATAGAACATTTCTTATGCGCATAAAAAAGACCGTAAAAATATGAATTCAGAAATATTCATACTATATTTCATCATCTTAGACATATTTAACATCACTGGATTTTGTCACTTCGTTTCTCCCCTGGCCCCTGGAGATGGCTTCGGTTGATATAATCTCTCTCTCTCTCTCTCTCTCTCTCTCTCTCTCTCTCTCTCTCTCTCTCTCTCTCTCTCTCTCTCTCTCTCTCTCTCTCTCTCTCTCTCTTCAAGTAACAAAAAATGCGTAAACTAAACTGCTTACATTTCTAAATCTGTTAATGGATTCAAATTATGACCAAAAGTTAATAAATTGCCGAGCACTTATCACCTGAATTTATTTTTCCTTTCAAAATTTATATGATTGCTGTTAAGATTTAGAAATAATGTTAATTTAAAGAAAGGATTACAGAAACTAAATCGACTGAGGATTAAGAATGATTTTGAAAAATGCAAACTCTCACGACAGCTTTCGTAGCTGACCAAAAAGGTGATTTGGAAAAATATTCACGCCCTATTTGAGAAACAGTATTCTGAATGGGAACACGTCTTATCACTCTACCTACGTATTTAATATTTTAGTTCCTAAATGAAGGAAGCCTTTAAAGCAAATCGCACATGAAAATGAAGGTAACTTTTGTACTTCTCCTCCAGAGTTAAATACTAAAATGCAAGAGAGAAAAAATTCAGCCAACTTAAAAATATATTCTGCCATTTTAGTCAGTATTTAACTGAAATAAAGTGAGCGTGCGTGTGTATGTATGTGTGTTGTGCAAATGAACAATTAGATAAATGTCAGTCAAACACAATGATTGATATAAAAATGAATATAATTGGAAATATAATACCCATTCGTAAGCAATTAAATTAATAATAAATATAATAAACTAACATTTCACTCAATAAGCAGCCTACATAGTAGTCTTGTTAGTCTAATAGACATCTTCTATGGGTACATTACTGCTATATAACTTTAATTGAGAAATTTGAATTGTGAAATTTTATAAATTTATATCTGACAATTACTGTTACTGTTTGTCTCTTATAATAATTTCAATATTTAAATAAATCAAAGAAAAAAGAAAGAAAATAAATATGTAAGTTATTGAGGACAATAAATAATTTAATATTAACTTACGACAACTACAAAACACAGTGCAACAAAAAAGTAAATGTAGTTCATTATTTGTTAAATATGTCTTCTGTACTGACTATTTAATTATCTTTACATTGTTCAATGAAATTAGAGTGGGATAGAAACGCGGAGAATCTACACGATATTACATTATTTGAACGAATTTTGGGCAAAACGATATGCAACAAAATTTTAAAAAACAAACAATTTTTAATGTAGTGCGAATGCCATCGATAATCCTACTTTCAACGCTTGCTTTTAGATGTGCTTATTGACCTAGCAATTGCTCTATTTTCTGTTGTTTATTTCCTGACATTCACATGATTACTGTCACAAATATGATAACAGTGTACATAATGCAGGACTGTTTCTTTCTACCTGCCTTCACACCAGGACAATGCCACATGGCTACATTGCATTGTTATCAGACAGTCTGGTATTCATACCGCTTACAAAAGACAGAGCTTCGATATCATTAGTTCATGGGGAACAACTTAGAATTAGGCACTCATGAAACTTTATTTCTACTTCAAACTATTCTAATCAACTGAAAGTCAGGATTTGAACATTTGGAACTGCATGTCTTGAGTAACGTGCATTAAAAAGGTCCGATGATCAAATAAATGTATATCTCTGTATTTGTTTTAAATAAATGCATGTCTGCTTATTTCATGTAAATAAATTTACATCTATTTTTATGTAAGTATACCTATGTCGGTTTATTTGGTGTGAATAAATGCATGTGTAAATAAGGGTATGTCTAATTATTTAGTGTAAATAAATATATGTATATTTACTTGGTGTAAATATACGTTTATATTCTGATGGCGTATAATCAGTTTAAGGGGTTTGTATGCTATATTACGTAAACGTTACTTTCCGCTAAAATTACAATAGATACATTCTGAATTTGAGAATGCATGTTATTAGAACTATCAATCAGGTAGAGGGTGCAATTGTGAAAACTTGTAGTTTATTTTGGGGGGACATTTTAATAAGATAAAAAGCCCTTTTTCTGACAAATCATTAGTGTGGTAATAACTTCTTAATATTTCTAGTACTCGGCTTAGACGGTAAAAAAAAATGCGTGATCCTGAGAGATTTCAAAGAAACTTTTACGTTTCTTTCTAACACTTTTGGAAGGTAAAATAAAACATGGTTTAAAAATCAATCGCACAATGGCCAATGGAGATTGCTCACTTCTTGAGATACTCATCTTTGTCTTGTATCAAACAATCAATATAGCCTTTGTCTTTATCATTAGACATAAGTAGATCTTACAATGTCGTATTCTGGACGTAAGTATATCATAGAATTCGTCTCACAGCATTCAGGATGTTATTTGCTGAAAATTATGCGTTGATAATATATCTTGTGACTCTAAGCTAACCTTTTTGAAGAGAAATACAGTTTTGTTGGCCTGTAGATCATCTGTTTAGACAGAACACAATAGTTTGATCTCTCTCTCTCTCTCTCTCTCTCTCTCTCTCTCTCTCTCTCTCTCTCTCTCTCTCTCTCTCTCTCTCTCTATATATATATATATATATATATATATATATATATATATATATATATATATATATATATATATATATATATATATATATATATATATATGTGTGTGTGTGTGTGTGTGTGTGTGTGTGTGTGTCAGTTATTACTATATCGTAAATATTTTTGTTTATATTCATGTATATTTTAATCAACTTGGGTGCCTACTCCACTGTCCATTTAATAATGCATTTTCGAGATGTTTAAGAAAACATTTAACAAAGGATTACACTAGGTCATTTCTGGGCAAACTGTAATTCAGTTATATGACATCTTGTTGAATTTGGGCTTCTGAACTGGTTTAATACTCATTTCTAGACACCAATACTGGCTCTATTGCCGGAATCGTGACCAAAGGATACCAATTCGAATCCTACTACTGGATCAACTTGGTCAGGTACCGTAATGTGTACTTCAGTTACTTCATGAATAAATAACCTACTTGTATTGCTGTGCCGTTAAACAGGACACCACACCAAACCACTTCAAGGCAAAATCTGATCTCTTAATTGCGCATTTTCTGTTTCAAATAAATCACAGTGACCATTTCTCCAGTAAGCATTAGTAATTTTTCTTTTGCTTTCATTTTCTTTCCACACCCTTCGACATTTATTAATCATTGGAGGATCCTTAATTTTGCTTCTCAAACACTGAGTCTGTTGGATTTGTTTGCATCTCTCACATACCCGCATCTTAAGCAAATAATTTGGACGAGAAAAGGCATGGATTACAAAGAAGCAAACTCAATGAATATATTAGATTCATTTCCTTTAAGAATATAAGGAAGATTGATATATAACATCTTTCCGTTCATGATATATAACATTTGCTCAGAATTAATGTTTTGCTATGGAAGCAGGCTGGCAAAAGTTTGGGAGAAAACAAGACTGTTATTTTCAATTCCAGTTTCAATTAAGTTTCCAATTTCTTCCAAAGCAGAACCTCGAAATTAAAAAAATGCATCTTAATTTTCACTTTATAGAAAATGTCGAGGCAAATAGAATTAATATAAATAAAGTATTGTTTCTATCTATTCCGTTAAAGTTTGATTTAAAACACTGGGGCTCTTTATGGAACATATTGTCAAAAATGTGTTCGTTTGAAATACAATTTCATTCCAATCGGGCCGAACGTCTCTATTTTTCTACATGTCACTCAATTGCAATAATAATAAATACATACATTCTTCAAAAGCTGATTATGATGAACCATTTGACTTTATATTGACCGTCGCAATATATATATATATATATATATATATATATATATATATATATATATATATATATATATATATATATATAGATATATATATATATATATATATATATATATATATATATATATATATAGTATTTATGCATGAAAAGAAGTTTTGCTCTAAAAAATCGAAATTTCTCAGTTAACTCACTTTTCGTCACAACACCCCACCCATCTTTTTGCTAATTCACCTCCTGACTTTTGTATATTCCTATCAGGACTTAAAAGAGCGATATGACTGGTATGACCGAATCTGCCGGAGTGAATTACATTCGTCTCAGTTTTGACCACATAGCAAATTATATGCAGCAATGCATCACGGCCAGTTTATTATTGTTGGCAAGGAAGTTAAGTAAATTAACTTAGCATAAACTTAGATTTCTTAGCAAAAATTAAATTCAGTTTTCGAACTGTAGCAAGGATACTTAAATTTATATAAAGGAAGAATAATTAGGTAAGAAAAATATTGTTGCAAACAAAGTTGGCATCTTTTGGCCTTCTTACAGTTACTTCTTTATAATATTGACCATTGTAAATATTTTCTCACCTGATGATATAAAAACATGCCCTTGATTTTCAACAAATGGCTAGGGTTTGTTCTTGCCCTGTTCTACTTATGTTGATTCATGCAGAAGCAGTCTGGGTTAGCGGAGTCTAGTGGCCAAGAATTTAATTCGGTAAGGTCAAGTAAATAGACAAAACTATATGGTTTGGGTCGAGGCAGTGCGAGACGTGTGTTCCTAGCCGTAAGAAAAGAATAATTTCTCTCCTGGGAACAAAGCAACCATGTGGTTAAGTATTTATTGCATATGCACATTTTAGTCACACATTCTTTTCAACTTTTGTAATGCATGTGTTTAAAATAATTAATAAGGCTCTTGGCACTCAATTAATGATATTGTACAGCCCTCTAAAACAATTTGCATTTGACGTGCGTTCCTCAGGCTAGGCTTAGATGTATACTGTACAGTTGTTTAATCAGTCTGCCTGCATTGTTGAAAACATTTGTATGGGAGATATGATGGATTCATACAAAGTGATTTTCCAAACTTCTCAAATTGAACCTAGATTTTGGACTAGTAAGTGAACATTTTTTTTATAAACATAATTACCAAATACACACATTATACTTTGAAGCTAAATTTAGTCATTAGATTCATTCATTTATATTCAAAAAGTTCATTAGGAACTACGTTGTAAACAAACCATTTCGACTCATGTCGTAGACGCTTTGGATTGATTGGATTTGTTTGTGAATGAACTAGACAAGTCGTTTGAAAGTTGAAATTATAATATTAACGATCTGAATGAGTTCACTGAATCACAAATGACACTTTGGAGCAAACAAATTAGATGAACTTGTATTGGCGATTAATCGGTTATTTAGGAAAATTATTCGTATCATTTCGCAATATAGAATGTTTCAGACTATGACCAGTGCAATCAAGAGTGTATAAAAATAGCAGCGAAAAGCATAGTAAAGCCGAGTTGAATCGCATAACTATCAAAAATAAATCATTTTATAAGTCGGTCAAAACACTAAATTATGTTTTAAAAAACTGCACCAGTATGGTTTGGTAACTAAGAGCAGCCTAGCTAGTAAGTCAATAGAAGAATTGTATACAAACTGAAATGGCACTCTTTTTGACTTCATTTCCAACTAAAATCACATTCTCCTTACTGCACTGAATCGACCCAATAAATGCCGTATATTATTAGAGAAAATCAGAATTAAGTTGGATCAACAACAACAACAACAAAAATCCGGTCATATCCAGACAAACGGAAAAGTCTTTTCACTGCGCAGTCATTCATAATGCATCTCTAAATTTCAAGTACACCAAAACAAGAAAACTGTTTAAACTAATGTCGAGAGCTATGAAGTTCAAAAGTCGCTGGCTGGTGCTATTTCCGCTTTAATATTAGCAAATTTTATTATATTTGATCTTCTTTACAATCATCATGATGATGTCATACTCTGAGCGGAAATTCATACTTTAGTACTATTAGAGCTAAAATTAGTATAGGGTCTGAGAAATACAATATTTATGCTCCTATACTGAAGTTAAATAGCTAAATGTTAAAGAAAGTTCGATTTAGTTATCACAAATTTTAAAGAATGTTCGATTTAGTTATCACGCTATTACCAGAGATTCACAACTTGCTCGTTTCCTACCATTGACATTTTTGGAAAAGTGTTTTCAGAAAAAGAAAGATTCTGATAAAATGCTTTTACAGTACGTTGGAGTACAAAACATTGGTCTGAACAAGTGATATTATTACGATAACCTGTATCGGGGTATCGAGTTAATTATTAGAAAACTATCTTATCCTCAAAGAAAATACAACAGTGTGTATTCTATGGCAGCTCTTGTTATCACTTTTGAATGCAGAAATAAACGTACTTAAACATTATTCCAAATTGGGATTGAAAGCAAATGGATTAGAGTTCGATGTCATGTCGAATTTTCTGCAATTTCTTCGAATCACATCCATCGCTACTCGATCAGAACTGAACTGTCGTACAAACTTGTAAATTCTGTTACGTATAAAGCAGTCGTCTTTGCCCCTCATGTGATAACAGATCACCGGTGTTAGAGTTAAATGTGTTCCATTTCAATCAATGTCCATAAAGATAAATGCGTCCCAGTGGCTTTAGTTTTAAATAAAGAAAATGGGTTTTCCGCAGTTTCATTCGATAAAGTTTCTGTTGATTTTAATCATGTCTGATTAGTTATCGACGAGGGATCGTAAAACTAGGTGTATTTTACTCTTTTCCATCTCGGGTTACCACCTGGTAAATTAAAATAGATGCCGTCAGTCTAAGAACCTATTTCCCCCAAGGAGTGCATGATAACAACTTTCTAATCCTCTGAAAGTGCAAGGAAAAAGGATATATATGTACATTGGCGATTATGGATGGATGTATCGCCAATATGGCGGTATTAAACATGGACATGCTTTCTTTTCGGTTTATGATTTATGGTTGAAAATAATGTGTTGATCGCAAAACGAAATAAAAATCGTTTGTTTCAGAACAAGCTTGCCACATAATTCATGTGAATGCAAATGCAAGTAAAAGAAATACACAAATTTCTAATAGGTAAACTCATGACCATTACAATCATTTGTTTAAAGACGGTACCATCAAATGCAACCTATCTGTGGTTATTCTACAATAACCTCCCCCAGAAATATTTACAGTTTTAATCCGCGAAGAAATGTAACATAATCGTTTCATTTTTGTATGAACACGGTTATTCGATTGATAAAACACAATCTGAATCATCAAATTACAAATAGCTTTAAACAGTGTCACTGACATAACTTATTTAACAATTTTGCCTTTTAAAGAATGTATAAAAAGAAATTATATCTTACATGTAGTATAGGAGGTTAGACAATAAATTATATCATGAAACAGACCTAGTACTTCATAAATCACATTTTTTTTCTTTCTTTCTTTCTTTCTTTCTTTCTTTCTTTCTTTCTTTCTTTCTTTCTTTCTTTCTTTCTTTCTTTCTTTCTTTCTTTCTTTCTTTTTCTTTCTTTCTTTCTTTTCTTTGTGTATGCAATCGTACATACAGGATGTTCTTGTTTATTTGCTTCTAGAGATGTTCAGTTCCTACAGCATTGCCATATTTTCTACGTATAAGGCAAGATATTCGATTTCTGTTGAGCCAAAATTATGGTATTATTTTTTTTTTTATTCTTAACAATTTTCAAAGTTACGTCTGAACGTCTGTACTTTTTCTTCCTTGTCAATGTTACATGTCACTTGTCATTCGGCTTTAGGAAATATTAATACTTTTTCTCTCTTATAGCTTAATATCACATTGAACAAAATGCCCCTTTATTTTCCTTTAATTGTTTACTATAAAAAAAGGAAAATGTATTGAGAGTCAGTTATTATTAACTGCTATATGACCAACCTCCTTAGTCTGTGTATGCCGGACATCTTTATGACTATCTAATTTGGTTTCATTACATTTCTGGCTCAATCGACTTGATGTTCGTTTTACAGCTCTGTAATTTGTTCCTTTGCCATTATTAAACTATCGTACCAGATATTAAAACGATATTTGAATACCAGAGCTTAGCGAAACGTCTTCGCTGTTAGCAACTGCTGTTTAACTGCGGAGCTAAATATTGTTTTGAAGCGTACGTTTGTATTTCCAACTGTGTAATGGTACGTTTCAAAGACAAATTCCCTCTTAAGTCAAACAGCTCTCTTATCATATAAAAATGATGTGTTGTATACCTATAAATGAGTTATGATTAGGGACATTTGGTGTTACATAAGTGATGTTGGTAAATTCCAGAGCGAGATCGGGTTTCTTTTCAACAAAACATTAATGATCAATCTTATCCTTTAAACAGAAAAGCGTAGTAAACGTCATTAAGAGCTCATCTGTTTAGAAAGCTGTTCTAGTACGATATAGTTAAGATCTTCGACGCATATTACGAGTTTTGTGTACTCACTTTGTGTTACCTTTTAGTCAAGCTATTCAAAACATGTTACGCTTTGTGTACTCTGCCTTGTAAGATTTAGTCTTACTCTTCAAATCTTGGTACGCTTTGTGTGCTCTGCCTTTGTAAGATTTAGTCTTACTCTTCAAATCTTGGTACGCTTTGTGTGCTCTGCCTTTGTAAGATTTAGTCTTACTCTTCAAATCTTGGTACGCTTTGTGTGCTCTGCCTTTGTAAGATTTAGTCTTACTCTTCAAATCTTGGTACACTTTGTGTGCTCTGCCTTTGTAAGATTTAGTCTTACTCTTCAAATCTTGGTACGCTTTGTGTGCTCTGCCCTTGTAAAATTTAGTCTTACTCTTCAAATTTTGGTACGATTTTGTGTACTCTCCTTGTAGCTTGAACAGAAAGAAGAATATTGAGTGAAGTCTGTTTAATCCTGAAGCTTGTATAATATATTCACGAATAAGTTGTTCCCATTCAGTAAACAACTTCATAGTGTTTGGGGTTGCGCACCAGTTCGTGTCGAAGCTGATATACAAACCACCTTATATTAGCTAATCTAGCTAGTTAGCGTAACGCTAAATGTGGTATACACGTATAAAAGGGCCTTTGAAAATGGATGATGCATTGTGTAACGTTAATCTGAAGTGGATCTTTCATTTCTTTAAAGTTTATAACTATTATAATATTTTCAGGATATTTTGTATTTGTTAAATTTATAATACATAACACTATCAAACTTACTACGCAGGCTTTGTTTATACCAAGAAATGTGATCAATCATTTGTTCATATGGTAAAACATACCTTAAATATATATTTACACCCATGTACTACCAACATGACTTCGACTTGAAAGAATACAGAAGAACCTAATAGTTATTCCTAACACACCTTATATTCCAATGCGCCGTCATGGTTTATCTTTACATACTTGATTGCTAATAGAAAGACGTGTCATATGTAACAAGAATCTATTTTTCACTAAATGTCATGAAATAGCCTTTAAAACAACATAAAACGGGGCTTTTCTTTATATCTTCATGCTAAATGGTTGTCGGACTTTCCTATTTTAAATTACTTTACTAATTATAGTATCCAATGCCATCGCATTTTCCAATCGAACACGTCTGGAGAAAGCGCTTTAACATAGTGTTACAATTCGCACAACCAGGCCTTGTTTATGGATATTCGGGAGTTCCATAATGACGGTCTATAAATTCCTGAAGGAACATAAAAGTGTCAAACAATCCCATATTTAAACACCCAGACTGAGTGTGCACGATGCAAGGGACAAGTTTTATTGGGAATTAACGTGTTCAAGAACGGGAAAAGAGTGGGATGAAATTTAAGTAATGTGTAAACCACACTGGTATCGACCTTTTCAAAACTTGTGTATAAACTTTGCACGGACTTGTCACAACGCTAAATTTATTTATGAATTTAAAATATGGTGTTTTTATTGTCATGTTACAAATATATACTTCATTTCATGTGCATGATGTAGCCAATAATATGCTTCAAGTGACTTCACAGAACAAGCAATTACTTAATATCTGATTATAACTATAACCCATAGCTGAAACATTTGGTAACAGTGTATTGAATATTACGTAATATTGTATCAAACATTAGGTAATAGTGTATCGAACATTTTGGTAAAATATATGGAACATTTGGCAAACAGTGTATTGAACATTTAGCAATAGTGTATCACAAACCACAGAAGTGAATCTTAGCCAGTTATCCAACTTATTGTTTTGTCAAGATCCATAAGCCTGTAAACCTAACTATACACATCATGCAATTGACTAAAATAAACCTTTCAGTTCTTATTATTCTTTTACAATGACAATTAATGGCATTTACATATTGTTTGTACTTTTCAGACGCTGTGAATGTGTCTCACTGAGATTATTGGTAAGTTTTGCTATTGAAAATCTCTCTCTCTCTCTCTCTCTCTCTCTCTCTCTCTCTCTCTCTCTCTCTCTCTCTCTCTCTCTCTCTCTCTCTCTCTCTCTCTCTCTCTCTCTCTCTCTCTCTCTCTCTGCAATGGGATGTACGAGTTATATTTCACGATGAAATTTCCAAGTCCACAGATTTCCGTTTTCCATAAATTAAAAATCAGTAACTCTAATCATCCAGCCACTGACTCTAGTCACATAAATTTGACTGTGTCTCACAATAGAGTTTCTTTCTCTTTTTTCCTTCCGCACTGTCAAGTCATAGGTTTATTTATGTCTAAAGTTGAAATCCAATTCCTAATTGAAGATGAACTGAATCATTCAGTTCCCGGTCCTAGTTGAGGTTGTCTCATAAATAACAATTTCTGCTTTTTGTGATGCGAAGCGAGAACTCT
The DNA here is from genome assembly GCA_016746295.1 of Potamilus streckersoni. Taxonomy (NCBI): domain Eukaryota; kingdom Metazoa; phylum Mollusca; class Bivalvia; order Unionida; family Unionidae; genus Potamilus; species Potamilus streckersoni. Next base: position 1,113,930 of record JAEAOA010000663.1, on the reverse strand, counting down.
TGTTAGGCCGTTGCAAACTTACTATAGTTTAACAGTTTGGAACAAAGTTTAAATGCCACTAACCACACTATTCTGAGAGAAAACCAAATAGACTTGAATTTGTATTTTCATCTTAGGCTCACGGTATTTTTAAAGGAGAAAAGAGTAACGTAAAAATCGTCTGAATAAAGGTCCGCATTTATTGCTCTCTAAACAAATTATATTTCACTGTCACATTTCGTTGTCACATGTTGAATCCATTCCTCTATCCATACATACATACATACATACATACATACATACATACATACATACATACATACATACATACATACATACATACATACATACATACATACATACATACATACATACATACATACATACATACATACATACATACATACATACATACATACATACATACATACATACATACATACATACATACATACATACATAATTTCCATTTTCTTTATTTTCCTTGGCCTCTAGAAACTGTACATGAATACTGTATTTCTTTTGGAAAATTTTCAGAAACAAAGATTATCCCTGTGATAGGAATATATAATTTAAAAAAAAAAAACAAACAAACAAACAAACGAAACCCTATGGAGATGTAGTTTTAAATTTCCGTAGAAATTTACGACTGTAATTCCTTAGTTCCAGCTCATGTCAAGTTTAAAACACATTTTTCAGTTGTTTTCTGGGCTGCCGTGACAACGCCAGTGAAATTTGTTTAACAAAGGAGTCTTGTTTCCATCCAAGATCGTGCGATTTTTATGGCTTTAATGTTGACAGGCCTCTAATACTTGAGGGTACTTCCATACGAACTATTTGCAAAGCCTTTTTTTTTTTGCATATCTTATTCAGGACGATTTCAGACAGGTACAAAGATTTGAAAGTTTATATTTCTAAAAAGTCTTTATGCAAACTTTCAGTGATCAAATGATCATATTCTTCTAATAGTTCTTAAACTTTTGTCTATTTTTTTTTTCAGTTTTAATCAGTCTTCTAAATGAAAATATTTTAAATGTTTTTCCCCCAGTAATTACAAAAAAAGTGCGTAGGTGTTTTATATATAATGTTATATACGTTAATATCTCGCTATAATGTGACACACTGACAGATTTGCTGCAAAAAAATGGAAGATTCCTGTAGAGATTGTCTGCATCTGGATTTATAAATCAGTTCGTGACATATTTTAAAATTATACACGGTACAATTAAATCTGTTTAAAAGTTTTACAACTGAAACAATACCGATAATCAAGATCATGTATATAATTATTATAAGGTGCTATTTCTGAAGCATAACCCATTTACAGATAGCATCTCTCTCTCTCTCTCTCTCTCTCTCTCTCTCTCTCTCTCTCTCTCTCTCTCTCTCTCTCTCTCTCTCTCTCTCTCTCTCTCTCTCTCTCTCTCTCTCTCTCTCTCTCTCTCTCTCTCTCTCTCATAACTACAGCTTTAATATCTTCCATTGCAACAGTAGTCCTAATTCCTTCTATCCCTGAAATCCAGGGTTTCAATTAAAGCAACCATGGCTAAAGTTCTTCGTGATATATTGGGCTTGAAGCTGTAACTCTGAAGTTTATGTGACATTTATGCTCCTAGCGTCTCGTGTCGCCTCCTAAAGCTGGTTACTCTTTTTCTTTATTACCATTTGCCATTCGTAATTGGAAACAAATTGAGCACGAGATCTAATATCACTGGTACTTGATTTTAAGAGGTAATAAATCCCAATCACTTAAAGAAAGCTATTGGATTTTTGTACAAATATTGGTCTAAGTTTGCTCGTCCATCGGCCATCTTAGTCCGGGGTTCGTAAATCTAATTGTCGTCACATACATGTTGATCCCAACTTAGGAATGGTTTTTGAGATTTAAGAGTAGATCTTCAGAATTTTTTAAAATTTATTTCGATTACTTATGCAGCATTTGAGCAAACTTACCTGATTGCCTCTTATTCTTACATTATTTTATTTCATATTATTTTATTTTATTTTCGCCTGCCCAATGATGACATGTTAGTTTACTTGTGATTTTAAACAAAAGTGAATATAATTAATATTCTTATGGGAACAATTTCACTCAGATTATCATATTTTTTGCTTACTTAAAGTTAATGTTGTATTATTTCTCCAACACCATTACATGTAAGAACTTTATTAGTATGATTATTATTATTATTATTATTATTATTATTATTATTATTATTATTATTATTATTATTATTATTAGTAGTAGTAGTAGTAGTAGTAGTAGTAGTAGTAGTAATATTATCGTTGTTTTTGATGATCTTGTTATTGTTGTTTTTATTTTAGAACCTTATATATATATATATATATATATATATATATATATATATATATATATATATATATATATATATATATATATATAGTGTATGTCGCAGGTTAGAGTCTCGGACTAGGAGATTTTTTTTTTAGTATGCTTGCCTATAAAATCCCGTGGTTCTTTCTGAGGTTTTCCTCGACCTGATATGCTGCCCGCCAACTATAACATATCTTGTGCTGAGAAATTTTAAATCAGAAAGAAAAATTATCAGTGAGTTTGACTGTTAAACAACAAAAAAAATCGCATCTCAGACTGTCTTAAGGAGAACTTGTCTTAAATTACAGATAATCTCAAGGCAAATATAAACAATAAATATCTTTAAGAAAAGTGAAAGCTATATATATATATATATATATATATATATATATATATATATATATATATATATATATATATATATATATATATATATATATATATGTTAAATATGAAAGCAATTGCGATCGTACAATTGATATCTCTCATTGCAACAAAATTAGAAAATATAATAGGATAGCAAACGAAGTAGCAATAAGTGTAGTAAAAGTAATGACAGTAGTAATGTTGATATAGTAGTAATAGTAGTAGTAATAGTAGTACTACTACTACTATTACTACTATTATGAGTATCAATATCATCCATAGTAGTAGTGATAGCCCATGCAGTAATTATAGTACATACTGTAGTGATTGCCCATGCAGTAATTATAGTACATACTGTAGTGATAGCCCATGCAGTAATTATAGTACATACAGTAGTGATAGCCCATGCAGTAATTATAGTACATACTGTAGTGATAGCCCATGCAGTAATTATAGTATATACTGTAGTGATAGCCCATGCAGTAATTATAGTACATACTGTAGTGATAGCCCATACAGTAATTATAGTACATACTGTAGTGATAGCACATGCAGTAATTATAGTACATACTGTAGTGATAGCCCATGCAGTAATTATAGTATATACTGTAGTGATAGCCCATGCAGTAATTATAGTACATACTGTAGTGATAGCCCATGCAGTAATTATAGTACATACTGTAGTGATAGCACATGCAGTAATTATAGTACATACTGTATAGTAGTAATAGTAAATGCAGTAATGATATTACATGCAATGCTGATAGCACAGGCAGTAATGATTGCTCATACACTAGGAATAGCACTTGCAGTAATAATAGTATATGCAATAGTAATAGCACATGTAGTAATGATAGCACAGTTAGGCCCGGCCCTATGACGTGCGGGGCCAAAGGCAGCATGCTGGGCCCAAGGCAGAAAGCGATGTGCATGGGGCCCCAAGCAAAACAATTGCATTTCGGAGAAACCCGAGCCCCGAGGAGGTTACCTCGTTCGCCTTGCCCTAGGGACAGGCCTGCATGCAGTAGTAATAGCACATGCAGTAATGATAGTATATGCAGTAATGATAGCACATGAAGTGTTGGTGGTGGAAGCAATAATGTAAGTATTGGAATTAGACGTTCAAGTAGTAGCTGTAATACTCGTAATAGTAGCATTATTAGAAGTAGCAGTATTAGCAGCAGTGATGGTAGTAGTAGTAGTAGTTATAAAATTTCAAATATGTAGTTATTTAATATTGAATTTATGAAACGAGTTGAATGGATTGACATTATTCAACAAGTTACATAAATTTCATATTAAAACATTATTTTTTTTATATTCTGCTTAAGAACGGATAATTTCGAGTATTCTGCCTCAGCCATTGCACCTTTTATTTGCTGCCGGTAAAAAAGTAATCCCAGACTCAGTTCTGCAACCATTAATCTTTAAGAGTAATTTTTTTGTTACAAATTATAAACCATAGAGCAAGTGTCCTTCCGAATAAATAAGACATTTTATATAGGCAATATCAATTTTGAACATATGATACACAAGCTGTGATGTCACAAATTCATTCCAGTCAGGGTAGACAATCCATGTTAACGCTAAAGTGGGCCAGTTTTTGCTACTAAGCACGACATTCCTTGGATATTCGTATGAAAAAATGATTCTTGGATGCACAAATTCCCAGTTTTACTGTAATGTTGTTTTGACCGGATATTTAAATTGATTGCTTTGGAACAGTAGGCTACAGTACATAAGCAAATGGGAATGTATATAAAAAAGAAATATAAATAGATTGCTCGTTTGATCTATTGGACACCTTAAAAATGCTGTTTTTGGGTACAGTTGGGTCAGTTGGAAGACCGGTTTATGTACACAATATTCTCTGACCAGACGTAAGTTTATTTACTCTGTTAAGTTATCCTTTAAACCAAGCATGTATATAGGGTTGATTCCATGTGACAGGTAAATCTTCCACAACATCCCAGCTCCACTATGAACTAACCAGTACCATCGGGTTTATTTGTTACTGTTGTTCTTACTGGGATTTGACGTCATTTTAAGAGCATGACACGATATACCCCTGTTGGGGTAAATTAAGAATATTCAGACGGACGTTACCTTTATTCCTATTCCACTTCGTGAATTGATTCGAAAATGTTCGTAGGAATAATAAAAAGAAAAAAGTTTCGGAAGGCGGAGTTAGGAAGATCAGTGAATAACATAAAGTAACATGTTAAAAGGCAGTGACATTAAAAATAGTTAACTGCACAATAGAATTCAAAGGTACCGAATATGTTATAAAAATAATAAATTAGATAAATCAAAAGGATTAAGTCTCGTCTGTTGATCATTTATTAAATACCATGGGTATGTTTTATACCACATATACAAGCAAAGACTTAATTTGGTGAACCAATGGATCGGGGAAGCCTTTTCAATGTAGGTATTGATTTGCTAATCCGTATAGTAACATGTATTAGAATTCATCAGCACAATCAGGGGGGGGGGCGAGTGGCCGATTGGTCTAAAGCGCTGTCCGTTACGGATCACTGCCATCTCACCTCTGTCTGCGTGAATCGAGTCTAGGATTCGGCGAATGTGGATATGTGAGAAAGCTTGCCAGTAGCTTCTCGTGGGTCGGTGGTTCTTTCCGGTGATTTCCCGGTTTCTTCCTCCACCAATAATACTGGCCGCCATTAATAGCCTATCGTGTGCTGAAAAATGGCGTTAAGCCCAACAACAACATCAACATTAGCACAATATTATCTAAGCAGTGATGATTTAAATTTAAGCCTAAAATTATTAATTTTGAAGCAAACATGTTTGAAGACAAAACGGCCTGGCAACATTTTAGTACCACGTAAACTGTTCGGTTTCAAAACGGCCTGGCACCATTTTCGGACCACCTAAACTACTCGGTTTCAAAACGGCCGTCGCCATTTTAGGACCACGTAAACTAATCGGTTTCAAAACGGCCTGGCACCAATTTAGAACCACGTAAACTACTTGGTTTCAAAACGGCCTGGCACCATTTCAGGACCACGAAAACTACTTAACTACTTGGTTTCAAAACGGCCTGGCATCATTTTAGGACCATGTAAACTAATCGGTTTTAAAACGGCTGACTCCATTTTAGAAACATGCGAACTAATCGGTCTCGAAAAATACATAAAACAACCTTGTCTCTTTCTGATCAGAGACGATTTCACTATTGTTGTGATTAAAAATCACCACATCAAAAATGTATAAGATTAATGAAAGTCTAATCTGTAATATTTATCAATATGCAAGAAGGTTATAAACGTATTATGAAAGTGCTGCTAGCAAATAAGAAGCCCAGACAAAGACTGCATCGAAATTTGAAGTCACATGTAACATTGCAGTAATCAGAACGTAAAGAATGAATCAAAAGGAACAAAAATGGCCGCGAACTACACGATATAACCAATAGTTCGGACAAATCACACATTAAGTGCTTTTGTGTTTCGCTGAAAACTCGAAGTTTTCCTAATGTCCAGATGGCGATTCTGAATGCAGCAGAAAATGCAGAGGACGTTCGGATTCAGTAACGGCCTTAGCAAACGCGGTTCGATTTGGATCATTTTGGCGGATTTAAATGCGGTCCCCCCCCCCTCCTGTGAGCAGAGCATTTGGAAATAAATATTTACACAAGATTTTATGATAGTGAACTTAAAATAATTTTCTTCCATAGATTTAAAATCATTTTCTCTCCACATATAAATTTCTAAAAAAAAAAATCCTGTGAGAGCGGCGCCAAATCGAAGAAATCGGCCTTAGGCCGGCCCTGTTCTGATTGTTCAAAGAACATGCATTAAGTTTATTTGTGGAAATGATACTGTTCATAATAGGTAAAGTGCTATTTCTCTTGGCTAAACACTAGACATGGTACGATCATATGAAATATCCGCAAACTTCTATGCATTTTTGTCCAGTCCTAACGAATTTATCCAAAGCTATAACCGTCTTAGGTCATTACAACATTTCCCAAGAGAGATTTTAAAAATATGATCGATTTTATGATCAGCGTCGCCTGCAACACGACGATCCTCAACATCAATAACTGATATTAATATGTTTGTAGGTTATCATTTTTATCCATATCTGACCATGAATACGAGCCAACTCATGAGATTTTAATTGCAATAGCCATAATAAACTGAACTAACGGTACACTAGAGAACATTATTCCCACTATGGCCATCATTCAGTCATAGGCATCAGTTAACATAAAGTATGCTACAACCAGTAGGATGACAAGGGTCAATTGCATTAATGGATTTATTATGTGAAATATATATAGAGGATCTCAAGTGGGTAATGATTTAATATTGAATTAATGAAACAAGTTGAACAATGTCCAGCTTTTGCCTAGGCGAGCAAAAGCTGTACTTTATTCAACTAGTTTCATGAATTTTATATTATATCGTTACTCATTTGAGATTCTTTTTATCACATAGTTTTTATTTCAGTGGAAATTATTTAGATAGAAAAAGAGCGAATAATTTATAATCATAAATTGAACTGGTAAAATTATATTGTAATGTTTTACAAACTATAAATCAAAGAAAAAGCTTCCATCCGAATAAACAGAACATTTTATAGCGAGAAATCCATTTTTCAAAACAGAATGATCTATGCGATGTGATGCTGCCACATTGTTTGATACAGTACAGCACAGTAGGCCGACAGTAGAGTACACGTTTACCTTAAAATGACACTTTCAGGACTAAACATTTCATTGTTGCAATTTTTGTGTGAAATAGGATTACCGGCTGCAAAAATCCCCATATTTACTGCAATGCATTTGTGACCGGATATTTGCAGTATTTGATTTGGAACAATATATTGTACAGACGACGAAAACCAATTTCTATTCGAGTCGGAATGCATCCCATATATATACTGCGTAAAGATGGTGTGGCTGGATAAAGTTATGATAATTAGGAGACCCATTTATGTCCAGATTATTCTGTGAATAGAGGTGATTTTTATTTTAATTTAATCATTTTAGTATACTGTGGATTCTATATCAATGTTACAAATATACCGCCCACCCCCACACACCGTATCTATCAAATAAATAATACCCTTAGTTTTACTTCTTAATTATATTCTTGCCTTGTTGTTTTACGCCATTTTTTGATATTTTTAAACATGACATAGCAAACCCTGTGTGGTTAACATATCCACATTTAGACAGCCGGGATAATTTTTTCTCTTTTCTTTCGCGAGTAGAGTTTTAAAATGGCCTTCAAAAATTTTCATTGGAAACGAAACTTTCCAGAAGGCTGGGTTAAAAACGTTTTGCCACCATCCCAGCCAGTCAGTAAAGAGGATCGTGCACAATTATGTCAAGGGCTTATCAATCAGAATCACGTGTTGTTATATTAAAAGTATGAAAATGCACATACTATAGGAAAACAATACCTACTATTTGACAGAGTATGATATAGTAAACAGACTGGTGATTTACACCAGTAAAATGGTACATAATTAAACATCAACGGACAAGAAAATGGCGACTTAATGAACTTGGTTCAAACTTCCTATTTTCTCACATGAAACTATATCAGATTTTCACTGTTACTGATCGGGACGATTATTTAGAATATAACTTTATCGCACTTCGTGATTTATAGCTTTACAAAACCTCTGTCATACTTTTAAGATAACTTCATGACGTCACACGAGCCTAACTTGAGAGATATTGACGACAATTTTAAGTGACATCCAATTTTATTAGCACGTGACTTTTAATGCAGTTTCAATTCATCTGATGATCCACTAAATGTCTGACATATTTGAACGTTGTCAACCATATTGGGTGATATTATGTAAAAATATTAATACGCGTGTTGTTGCATGATATCACATCAGGTCTTTCATGATAAACACCACCACATAAGGTCACATGATAAACACCACTACATACGGTCAACATTATAATATTGTTTGACCATTTTCAGATTTTTGCATGTTAGCGAGTGCACTATTTGTTCACGTCATATTATATAAGTGCTTCATAACATAACCTCACAACAGGGTAACAGTGCCTGATTACATAGTTAGCTGAACCAATGCTATTTTCAAAGGATGCTTTGAAAAATGTGTATTTCCTCATGAAATACATGTCATTTTATTTGACTTTGTTTCCTGTTTTGCACACATAAGATTACATTTATGCAATTCGCTGATTGGTCTGAATATGTGGCTTGCCAGGACTTTCCAAATTAATAAATTCATGAAAGTAGTTTCAAAGACCATATTTCCATTGAGCTTCCCATACAAAAGCATCTTTTACTAAACTTTTAGTGGTTTGTTAAAATAACGCCAGATAATATATTCATCTGCATATAACATTTTCTTTTCTTACGTACAATTTCTGACACATATTGATCAATTTCTTATTTTATTGTCAAAAGCTCGCAATGCATCGAAATATTTTACGTTGCTGTCTGAACTTCATTTAAAATGATAACCCTTTTATTCACATTATTCTAAAGAAAATCAGTTATTTCATTGCAATCTTCAGTATTAATAAGAATCTATTAAAATAATCACTTGTCGCTATTTGGTTGCATACAGAATTTATTCTTTGACCAATGCTTTCTTTGAAGAGAGCCGAGAAATTGTATAAACATTTCGGCTACTTTGTATATTAAATAAGAATAACGCTAAATTAGGCCGAGATTCCTCTGTCTTGGAAATCGTTTTTCGTAATGCTGGTAATAGTCCAGATGAGATGGCCTTTCGTCCGTCTGTATACAATTAGGTTATTATTGCTGCTAAACTAAACAGAGCATTGACATAAAACCTAAACCACACATTATCTTTTGTTGTGAATGAAAAGGGTGCCGTTCAAATATCCATTATGGCCGCCACTATGGCCATCTTGAATTTTTGTATCGCTCTTTCTAAATAGATATAGATAATCATATCAATATGGGGTTTTCACTGAAAGAGGTTTTATGATGTCTAGTTGATTCTTAATGAAAAGGTAAGAGATCTATGTCCAATATTGCCACTGTGGCGGTAACACTTGCTAATCCTCCAGGACCCATAGTTTTGACAAGGGGTTTTCACCTAAAGACTTTTTATGTTTATCACGGATGAACATAGAGCAAATCTGTTATAAATATATACGCCACAGCAGCCATTCTGAACAGTTTGTTATCGCTATAAAATGGACAATCGTATCAATATGGATTTTTACTAACATGCTGTTTGATCATGTCTAGTTGGTCCGAAATGAAAGTGGTGCCGATTTGATAAATATCATGAATGCTATAATGATCGCCTTTGCACATCGTGTTAATTATAATTCTCCTGAATGAAAATTAATGGGAGCTTTACCGGAAGTTATCTTTTGATATATAGTATGTATTTGGTGTCACTCTGGCCGCCATTTCTGAAATATTATCACTTCCTCTCCTGAATAGATTGATGTATCAACATGTTTTATTTTTTTCTAAACAGTTTCTTGTGATGTCTAGTTGTTTCTCACGATGACATGAAGGCATTCAACATACCTGCCACAGTGGCCATCTTACAAATCTTTTATCACGTTTTCTACTGACTGAATATTTGCAGTGGATGTTCTCTGAAGGAGTTTGTATGATCTAGTTAATTGTATATGAAAATAGTGCCGACCGGACATATAATATGATGACCAAAATGGCCATCTTGAAAATATCTCGTTATCGCTACTTATTCTCGATGGCAGGTCATACGGACATTGTGCATTCATCGAATGCCTTCTAATGATTCATACTAAACACAATGGTGTCAGTTTGATACAGAATATAGTCACAATGATATCTATCTCGAACAGCCTGTTATTAGTTCTCATTCAAATCGGAATCATACCAAAATGGAGTTTCCACCAGAAATTTTAACAGTTAACCAAAATGACCTATAGAGATACAAATTAATATAAGTGGTTCTGATTTGGTATTATTATTATTATTATTATTATTATTATTATTATTATTATTATTATTATTATTATTATTATTATTATTATTATTTATTTTTATTATTATTATTTGTAGTAGTAGTAGTAGTAGTAGTAGTAGTATTAGTAGTAGTAGTAGTAGTAAAATAATAATAATTGGTATTTTAAGTTGTAATTGATATATCCTTAAAAACCACGCACAATTTACAGTAATTGTACACATAGTTACAACTCTGGAAGAACTAGAGATAAACGTTTTACCATCCAAGTATCTGAAATTACTTAGGTAGAATCACTCAACAAGTTTGTAGTTTATGACCGCCGTTAGAGTCTGAAGTGGCGCCGTAAGTCCGTGCAGTTCTTAAGGATTTTCTGCATTCTGCATCTTCGCCGTCTACAACCATATTCTCTTACAGTTTAAATAAACACAAGCATATAATTGACGGTAAGAGAGTCGTGGGGTTAAAGCATCACAATTATTCAACAGCGTTATCAAGAAACCGAGATGAAAGGTAGATAATGTACAAGACCTTAAAACATACTTGTGGAACCTACGATACTGTGTAGACTGTAATGACTGCGTACTGTGTAGACTGTAATGACTGCGTACTGTGTAGACTGTAATGACTGCTTACTGTGTAGACTGTAATGACTGCTTACTGTGTAGACTGTAATGACTGCTTACTGTGTAGACTGTAATGACTGCTTACTGTGTAGACTGTAATGACTAAGAAAAAATGCTCTAGTTTTTACTTATACAACTACATGAGTATTTCTTTTCTGGTAGTTTCTATAATCAGTAACTCACACAAACTCCCAAATCTTACATGAATCCATTACCGTTTCCACCTGTGTATTTATCCAGCCATATATACCCATTTATATACATACACAGGTGTATAAATACAGTCATATATCTATCCGTATATTCCAATATATATCCATTTCATCGTCTGTAATTTTTTTTACTTTAGACGTTTAGAGTACAGAAGGAATTAATCCTGGAACCACTTTAATAACATTATATCACTCATAAGAAGCACATTTATGAGTTTCTTTTCACCTACTGCCATGTTCCTTCAATGAACACATTGTCACGAGCGTCAAATCACGATCGAATTAAGTTTTACACTCCAGCTTTAATATTTACATGCAATGTTTCAACTTCTTAGAAATATTTTTAGAAATCTCCTAACATTTTGATTTTTAACCACTCATATTAGAAGCAGGTTTCAAAATGTAGTTACCGAATGCGACTAGATTTTCTATATTGCTTGCAGTCTCTAGCTATTTATCATCTATACATCATTTCATGCGGTTATGTTAAAAGCTAAAATTAAAAATTTTGTCCCAAATGTACTTATCGAGAGAATTATTACGCACGCCTATTACCACAATTAAGTTTCAAATATACCTCAGGAGCATAAGTCGGAAGCAAAGAATCTTTTATTCCCATTATCTACATTTGCTAGTCTTAAATCTGTCAAGTAGCATTTTCGAAACATCCCAAACGAGAATGTTTGCATATTTTCATCGCCACCTCATGATCACAGCTCAAGCATATTCTACAAATTATGCGCTAGTCTCAAAATTTTTTCTTGAATCTGTTCCAAGCCTTCCATTTTTCATTTCCGCGAAGCAGCTAAAATTATCCATCATCCTTAGTTTAGTATCTCGAAAGCCTTTGCTGTTTTTTTTTTTTCGTACCATAGGAAAGTGCGGAGTTATAGTGACAAGGGACATGTTTACTACGTGCACTCAAACAAATGTTTAACTCTTAACCCCCGGACAGGAGAAACTGCGCGTCAGCCATATTCTTAATGAATTACCAGTGTGTAGGGCATGATTTTCTGAATAGCCCTTACAAGAAATTATGACATAAGTTGATGAACATTTTTGTGCTCTTCGCTTAAAATACATAGAAATCGTCATCAACGTCAGCTGAGGCTTCAATGGGGGCACTTCAGTTTTTACACTTCTAGATTATACATGTCATTGACACCTCTTTATTTCTCATTCTCTATTGGACAACTATATTTGGATTATCCAAGGATGTGTTAAGGCTATTTCAAAAAGGTAATGTAATATTCGATAAACATATAAATGTCCATGTGCTCAGTTTTGACAGCAAATTTTTACACCGTCAATAGTACACTACACTCAAAAATGGAATCCAAACTTTAGTAAAAAGCTTTTCTATCAGAATATTTGAGAGTGCTACTTTCAATTGATTTAAATCATTATTTTTACAGTCTTCATTATATTTGTTTAATTCTTATTAAAAAGAATATTTTATAGCGCATGTTGTAATTATGCTTACGTTTTGTTTATTTGCCTAACGACCAATATCATTTTGCTTTTTATTGGGAAATTATACTGTATGTAATTTCACAGGTAAGGTATGTTGTTCAATACTGATTCCATTTATCTCTTGTGATACGCGACTACAGTTTGCGCATATGAAAGACTATTAACTTTTTTTAGTTTATCTTGTATAAATACGTTTATATACGATTGTTTCGACAGCATTAGATGTGTGACATTTCTTGTTCTACACGTTGAGTAATTGCAATAGTTGGGAACATAAACAAGGGACAGACGATAAGTATCAAGTTAACCGAACAATTTCACGTGTTGAGAAAGGTACACAAGTGCATTATCTTCACCTGTGCAACCGTTTTATTATTAATATTTAAAAATGCCAACTACCCGAGTACCAAGCTTACTACTACTTTAATGTAACTGGTACCACTCGCAACAGTCCAAGTAAATGTTTGTTTTTTTTGGGGGGAGGGGTTGCTTTGGGGTGTGGTTTTTTGGGATGTGGGTCCGAGCTGAGATAGACCATAAGGACTCAACAACCACTCATGATCGGCGCCATTTTGAAGTCATAGTAATTTACAATTTCTAACAGCAGGCAAGTTACACGAGAAATGGCATATCTATGGAGGAACCAACAACATTATTAATACGCTAAGTGTTCGATTTTTGATAGATGAAAATATTAATTTTAGTTTACTGTTTCCATCGTGTCGTCTTAAAATTCGTATTTTGTAAGATGCATTTCTTTGATGCATTTATTTCTCCTTTCCTCTCCGTTTGTTTTGTATGCCTCTCGTCTTGCAGAAATGGATAGGAAATTAGCAAATGTGGCACGCCTGATACGTGTCAATCAGTAAAGGAAACTACGTCAGTAGTATCTATCTATCTATCTATCTATCTATCTATCTATCTATCTATCTATCTATCTATCTATCTATCTATCTATCTATCTATCTATCTATCTATCTATCTCTATATATATATATATATATATATATATATATATATATATATATATATATATATATATATATATATATATATATATATATATATATATATATATATATATATACACACACACACAATGTTGCATATGTATCAGATGGTATGCACACTTTTCCTAAAACTCCCAGATGCAAATATTTTATCTCTTTTTCTCTGTTATTGTAATCTATTTTTTCTATTGCTTCATTTTTAAGGGTGTGACCTTCCCTCTCTTAATCTAATAATATAGATGAAATAGTTGACCTGGTGTCGCTCTATTCGTTGAAAATAATATGCTGATATTGAATATTATATATCACAGTTGTGTTCAAATATACAAAATAAAGTTAATCACACTGACAGTTAAATGTATAAAATGACCGAGCTTGCACATACTGTGGAGATGAGAGAGGCCCATGGAAAGACTGTTCTCGGCAAAGAAATGCATGACTGACTAAACTGATGAACATTACTGGTGGACTAAAAGGTACACTTAATGACAACCTAGTTTTTGTTTTATGGGTGTGTTTGAATTCAAACTTTATGCTACTTGAATTTGAAGCAACGCCTTACAAGGTGTGTCAACCAATGAAATATTGTGTACAACACACGGAACAGTTTCATCACAACCGTGAAAACTCTTTCCCATTTCAAAGCGAAGACATGCGCCTGGTTTGCCTTTGGCTTAATCACAATCATTGTAGTAGAAACTTGTCATTACTTATACACGTCTGTCTACCGTTTCATTGAAAGACATGTGGTTTTAGCAGGTGTTAAGCAAATATACATAACTTTGAAAAATGATTAATGTTTCAACCCCGAGGATTGAATACTGGTTACGGAAGGCGTTTTCACGACCAGGTGATTATTATATATTTTCTTTGCTTTGTTACTAAATAACGTCCGATTTTGTATTGAGCCTCTGTTTGCATGAAATTTCTTGTTAAATTAAATAATCTTAGTTACTAATTAATCTCTGTCATATTTGTAGTTTACTATGAAATCAGTCTGTTGATTGCTTTATGCAAAAACAGAAAAGCTTTCTTAAGTATTGTTTTAAATATAAGTTTAATTTTCTAAAACACTATAAACTTTTTTTAATTTATTATAACACTATACCCTAATGTAGAAGAAATCTGCATAAGGATTATTATTGACATGTGAAGACATTAATAATAATAATAATAATAATAATAATAATAATAATAATAATAATAATAATAATAATAATAATAATAATAATAATAATAATAATAATAATAATAATAATAATAATAATTATAATGATATAGACGACAACAACAGCCATTGCACGAGTGCATAACAAAACTTTATTCTTTTCATATTGGAATAGAATATTACTTTATTCAGAATATCATTAACGATTCTTTGTTATTTTCTCTTTATACATTATACATACATTTATTATTTTTCTTCTTTCACATATAGCACAGACAACCTTTATGTCAAATCTTTACTCAATCGGCCTATGAATACTAAAGTACCAATGAGAGTAAATATCACGGAATGGAATCGAAACATATCACGTTTGGGAAATTCAAGATGGTTTCCTTTTTTCAGATATGTTTTTCATTCTTCCTGTCCATTGAGGAATTTGATCGCACCAATTCGTTTGCTTCAGTGATATGCCAGTCACCTAGTACACATAAGTGTCTTACATAAATATGAACTGTTTAAGACTGGTCGTTGTTTGTTTGTCGAATCTTTAGTAAAAACGGCAATTGACAAGATCAGATACACATAAATACAGTAAGACAAATCTAATTAAAAACAAATTACCAGACTCCATTCTGGAAG
This sequence comes from Potamilus streckersoni, assembly GCA_016746295.1. Classification (NCBI taxonomy): domain Eukaryota; kingdom Metazoa; phylum Mollusca; class Bivalvia; order Unionida; family Unionidae; genus Potamilus; species Potamilus streckersoni. Next base: position 1,098,160 of record JAEAOA010000663.1, on the reverse strand, counting down.
GAAAAAAGGCGTTCGTTTTAAATAACTTTTTTCTGTTCTCTTTTTTTCTTTCATTCTTTTAAACAATCGAATAGGTTAATAATAATAAGAGGAACACGCAATTTGAAAAAGACTGATGGGGAAAAAGTAAGCCATATTTGTGCAAATAAGAGATATGTCGACATATAGCTATCTAGTGATAGATAGATAGATAGATAGATAGATAGATAGATAGATAGATAGATAGATAGATAGATAGATAGATAGATAGATAGATAGATAGATAGATAGATAGATAGATAGATAGATAGATAGATAGATAGATAGATAGATAGATAGATAGATAGATAGATAGATAGATAGATAGATAGATAGATAGATAGATAGATAGATAGATAGATAGATAGTAGGAAGGATCAGGTAACAGTTTTGAATGGTATGCTAATACTATTTGAATATTTATGAAGGTCATTCATTCCGATTTACCTATTAAATTAAGTTTAAATGAACCTGTCGGCACACAAATCTGCATTTGATAAGGAGGTCTATAGTTTATGCCAATGAATATACTGTATGTTAGAAGTTATCAAGTAATATTTACTATTTTTATCGAACGGAAGTGAAGTTTGCACACTAGAACGTTTGATTAAATAAAATAGAAGCAAACAATTCAAATACTGCTGTCTGTAGCGGATAAAACTAACATCCGTATGCACGTACGTACATACATACATACATACATACATACATACATACATACATACATACATACATACATACATACATACATACATACATACATACATACATACATACATACATACATACATACATACATACATACATACATACATACATACATACATACATACATACATACATACATACATACATACATACATACATACATACATATACGCACATGCATGATGCATGCATGCATGCATGATGTTAGACAGAACAACAGACAGACATGTATGTAAGCTGGGCTCCATCTTCATAGAATAAAAAGAAATATGATAGAGATTTATATGTGTATCATTACTAAGACATACAATTTTAATAGCAACTTAACGGGAAATATACAGGTTTCAAATTTCAAGTTTATTTAATTTATTTTTTTTTTTATTACATGCTACTTAAAATGGTATCTTATTAATGTACAGAAAAGTTAATCCTAACACAGCCTGAACAAAATGCAGGAAAAAATAATCAAAATGAAAAATATAAATAATCATGTCGTAATATCATAAATATAGTACAAAAAAAAAAAACAGTAATAATAACCCAGAGGATTGACTGGTTTGAGAGAACCTATTGTCATAGTTTCAATGCGAAAATAAATTTACTCTTTTGGTTTACAAATGCTTTTTCTTCTAATCTTATTTAAATTACAAAGAAGTTGATACACAAAAGAGTGTTCGCCAAAATATTAATTCACGATTTTCGTAGGTGTGTAAATATAAAACATAATCTAAGTTTGATTAATGAGTAATATATGCCATTGGAGTACCTGTTATATACTGGAGAGACTGCTGATAAATTGGATATTATTTCGATGGCACTGTAAATCCAATCTCCATTTTCTGTCTATTTCTAACGACATAAAAACTTTCTTCCCAATTGTTTCGATCACTAGTTTTGTATGCATGTAAATATGACCAGCCATCGTGCATGATATTCACACAAAAATAATATCGTTAGGATTGTTTCGTGCTGACGAAACAGATGAAAGAATTTGCTTTAATCTAAAATTAATAAAGATAATAGAAGGTAGAGATAATTATTCTTGATACTGACACAATGAACTAAACCTTGCTGGATTTTGTAAAACTTTAGGCGTTTATTTCATGGCTTGCATAAAAACTTAATTGACCTGTATAGCTGGTACTACAAGTCATATTTCAAGAGAAATTATTATGACATTTTATTTGATTATTTAAGTATAGTTGTTTGCTTTGTACAGGTAAATGCAAATCGATCCACTGTTTTTGTTATTTACTTTTTAGGATTTTATTGAATCTTGAACAAAATGAGAGAACAATAATAAACAATAACAATAATAAAAAATAATAATACAACAACTGAACTTTTTATTAATGCACAGGTTTTAAACAATAATAATACAACAACTAAACTTTTTATTAATGCACAGGTTTGATCACTTTTTGTCTGATAAAAGGAACTCTCATTTATCTTATTTTCCACATTTGGCTCAGAAAAAAAAACAGGCAAAGACGGCATTACCTTAACTCAATCGTCTGGAAATAATATGTTCTTGATAGACAGGTAGACAAATAGAGTGCAAACAGGCAAGGAAATCAATTTAAATAAATAAATAAATAAATAAATAAATAAATAAATAAATAATATTTTTAGAAGGAACAAATAAAAAGCTAATTTTCTTTTGAAAGATGCATGTGCACGATGAAAACTATCAATGAGTCTTTGAACAGGAAAATACAATGAAATGACGTTAAAAAATAATTACCACTTGTATCTATAAACATGACTCCATTATAGCCTAATTTTGTGACAATTGTGTAAATTTTATAATGATAACTTTTAGCGAATTTAAGTCTTGTGAGTACATCAGAGATAAATAAATCTCGGAGATTTATCTAACATCTTAAAAAGTCTCTATTTTCTATGAGGTTAGTAACTGGATTTATTCCGTATAAATATCACATTATCTAACAGCAGCGTCCTATGCTGCTATGATAATAATAATAATAATAATAATAATAATAATAATAATAATAATAATAATAATAATAATAATAATAATAATAATAATAATAATAATAATGACGATAATAATAATAATAATAATAATAATAATAATAATAATAATAATAATAATAATAATAATAATAATAATAATAATAATAATATATCGGTGGCATTTAATCGAATTTATAATATGCCACCATTAGGCAATACTTTTCATAATAATTAGTGACTGCCTGGAGTCGAGGAGCATATATTAGTGTAGAGATAAATACAGTTAGTACTTACTTTGACGCAGTAGTAATTTTTCTCTTATATAATTCAAAACTGAGAAAAAAATCCAAATGATCATCCCATATGAAATCAAAGGAATATATATCCAAATGAAAGGTTTGTCTCGTTAGATGTAAAGATGTTGCCAGGCGGAATGTTTCATTAGGAATAAGGTAAAAGCCATTGCTATTGCAAAGTTTATCAACTAATGAGATCCGCTTCTTCAACTCTACATATTTAACCTGACCGCAATAAATCACTTAGATAACCCAACACTACCTTCAACATTAATGGATTCCATCCTTTCTAATTATTCAATCCTTTAACATTGACACGTGCATACTTTATGACAAGCCCCGTATCGGTGAGTCAGTTCGGTCATCTTTCTCTACTTTTACATATTTTCTCTTTTTTAAATCTTATTTTATTTTCAGTTTTCTGATTTTTTTCCCCACACATTATGTTTTTTGTTCTTTATCAATTTATTTAAATTACTCATATATACTTTCCTTTCTATTGTTATCGCAGTTTTGTTCTCTCCGTCTGTCAATATGCGCTTCTTATTTTCTACCCTTCTTTTTTAAGTCTATAAATTTTCCTATCATTTTATTTAATTTTGTCTATCATGTTGTTTTGTTGTTTTTTTGACATGACATATAATCATTCATATTCAAGGGTCAGTGTTTGGTTTGGACTTGTTTCCTGAGCTAAGTGCCAAACGAGGTTAAATTGAATTATTTCAGTTTTGTGGTCGTAACTCAAGACCAAATGAAGATTAAAATAACCAATTCTTGTTTTAAATAGACTCAAGTCTAATTCGGCACCCATAAAACCTCTCATAATAGAGCTAGCAGGTGATATTTTATACCAATTATTCCAGCTGTATGTATTGAATACGAAAATGACAAGTATCGCGCTGATGCAAGACGCGATGTGATTGGTCTGTTTATCGTTAACCGTTTGCATTGGTTTATTTCAGTGGCGGAGTAAAAACGGCAATGGGAAATTAGCTGCAATCTTCAACATCAACATAATTCATTCTTTACTCCCCGACCCTTGACTACGAGGACAGTTTTACGACTGCTATTAGTTCGCCCAGATGAGTTCTTATTTTGTAAACTCTCTATCCACGTGCTATGGCCAGACGGCGGGACTAGATAGTTGTGTGGACGTGAATTACCACCGGAATGTAAATTATCCTAGTGCAGGGTCCGTGTATCCGTCTTTCGGTGCACGGTACCCGTATATTTCCAAACAGGAGAGGTTGGAAGATCAAAATGGCGACTATTATGGAACAAACAGGTTAAGTCATCTTCCACCAAACAGTCCATGTTCGTCTCCGCCAAATATGCACGGCGGTTCGTCACATCAACAACAACACAATCTTCACCCAATCCAATCGACAAACGAAAGGTCAAGTTGTAGTGTCAGGACAAATTCCAACAGTGGAAATTCTTATTTTCCGAACGGACAGATTCGTAATAATGTGGAGGAAAGTAGAACGCCCCCCACCCAGCATACTCCCCCCACCCCTACACACACGCAACCTCAACAACAGAATCAGCAACAACAGAATCCAACACACGGGGAGAACCAATTCAACGGATCCCATCACATTTATCCATGGATGAGACGAATGCAATACAGCCAAGGTAAGGAAGGTATGTCTTTGGAAATTTATTATCAATTATTTCTATATTTCTTTTACTTTTCAGCTTAAATATTTTTTTAATAAAGTTGCATTTTCTTTTTCAAAGTTGAAATTTACACAGCGTTCAGAAACTAAGAATTTTACGTACAGTAATGTTGGTGTGCAGAATGAAAAGATAATTGATTGGCCTGTATAGACCTTGTATTCTGACTGTTTCCACATCATTTTGATGTACACAACACTGACCTGGACTACGTTGTATTTTGACTGTTTCCGTGTCATTTTGATATGCATGACTACAATTTTGACTGGCTCGTATTGTAGCTGTTTCTGTGTTATTTTGATACACATGGCTAAAAATTTGACTGGATTGTATTTTGACAGGCATCAGTCTTTGACTCTATTTTCCCTTATTTCTCGACAGACAATAGTGTATTTAAAATGTAGCTTTTATGCTTATTCTAATAAATGTCGACTTAATTGTTGGAGATTCATTCTAGTTTTACGGGGCACATGTCAAATAAAAATAAATTACACAGTAATCTACATGACTATTTTCTCTCCTTTAATTTGTTATAATTCAATGAAAATAAATTGTAACCGTCTTGCCCCAAATGTTACAATTATGTGTCACTTATCTTCTTTCAAGATAGAATAGTTCTGCCTTTTCTTGGTGTGAACCTTTCATGCTTAATTGTGTACAAACATTGCCTTACAAAAACAATATCTAGGGTTTTTTCCTTTTTTTTTGTTGTGAAAAAAATCAACTACAGACAAATCCCAATATCAACAAATTTACAAATAATTCAGATCAAATATGAAAGTAGACAGATCTTATAGTCAAGACTTTTTGGAAAATGTAAGACTAATAGTGATGACATTAAATTATTATTAATCCTGACATTTAATATGCACACCAACAACATCTTTAAAATATCACTAAAATATAAATTAGGGACATTTTTAAAGCATCATTTAAATGTTTATGGCCCATCAAGGCTGAGAGCATACCGTAGTCTGTAATCGATCACAAATATTAAACTAACAAGTCTGGAGCTTGCATAGCAGGGAACTAACGCTATTAGTTTGGGGGGTTTTTTTGTTTGGCCTAGTTAGTGATACATGCTAAGTATTATACATTGACCTATAAATCATTCGGCGCCTTCTGTCGTTTTAAATGACTTCTTGTTCATCTAATGGCATGCTCCTTTAGCTATCGTTACAAAGCGATCTTTCGTTCTTTTATTTCTTCTTCTTTCTTTCTTTGCACAGGAATAACAATACTTAGTGATATTTTAGAAAGTAACAAAACTATTCATCATGTGGCAGTGTAAATGTATATTGACTGAAAACGCGTTATAAATTGCGTATTTCTCTAGCTGCTTCACTACTACTATCACTACCACTGCTAATAATAATAATAATAATAATAATAATAATAATAATAATAATAATAATAATAATAATAATAATAATAATAATAATAATAATTAAATAAATAAATAAAAGAGTGTCTTCACTTATTCCTCATTAAATGAACACAGAGCATCTCAGTACAATTCTTAAATTAAATATATGCTTACTTTATATTTATTCTGCCTTTCAGTGTCTGAAATGTCAATCTTAATATCCTTAAAATCAGTATTACATATCAAATTCAATTACAACAATCATTTGCTGATAAATAATAATTTTTATAAAAAATATTCAAGAAAATAACTTTGTTTACAAAGAAAAAAGAAATAAATGATACATTTGTTATTACTACTGAAACATTTGTTCATAGATCTTACTTTGTAATAAAAGTAAAATGTGCAGTTTCATCTATCTTATTACGTGAAAACGAAATATAATTGAAGAATGTTATTGACTTTAGACAACAACAAGAAGAGAATATTTGTTGGAATTATCTTATATATTTTTATTTAGTCAGTTGAAACTGTAAGCATTGCCAAAGCATATTTGTTATTTGATTTCAAGTTAAAGATTTAGGTGGTTTCTTTCTTTATTTTGACAGAAGACGTTTCTATCCCAATATTTTTAAATATTGTATAATATCGGCGAAAACAAAAGAGATCAATAGAACAATAATTTGGGTTTTGATTGTTGTGATAAACTACAAACTACTTGATGATGTTTTAAATACGAACAATTTTGACAAAGTGTTCACAATAACGTTGTTGATAAAGGACTATTAGACGTGTCATACCGGTGAAGATGTTAAAATTTAACATGAAAAGATTGCTTTACAAAAGCTTGAATATGAAAAACATTCGTGGTTTTAGAGTTAATACACGTGTAATTTTTTTTAAACCTTAAAATATATTTAATTTCATGAAGACAGGCCATAACAAAGCAGTTGTATAAAATCAAATAAAGCGATATGCACGGGTGGTAAATTCCGCCGACTACTTTTGATGCAGGAAACAATTTATTTAGAGAAAACAAAAATATACAAAAATGAATTTCTTAAGACGTCTTTTGGAAGCTGTTTTGTTTCAAAAGGGTCAAATATTAACAAGTGCCTTTTTAACATTTCAACTTCTTCAAGTGAAATGAAAAAGGTTCTGGGATGACATGTATACGAGTATATTTATAGTTAGCCTGATTATAATATGATGTCATCTCTGATGAGTTAGACTTATATCATACACATGTCGAGGTAATGGCGACCATCAAAACCTGAAAGAAACAATCATTCATACTGAATATATAATTTAACTAAATGAGTTCCGTCGGTATCCCTCGCATACCACTTATATATTCTGTAATAGGCTTGTGAAGATATATATATATATATATATATATATATATATATATATATATATATATATATATATATATATATATATATATATATATATATATATATATATATATATATATATAAAACTGTTATTATTTGGATTTATTAAAATTATCACGTAAAGCAAGTATTAAATCGCTACACGAAAGCAAACACACACTTGCTTATAAAAGTCCCAAAAGTCTTAAAGATTTCCTAATTAATTCTAAATTAGAAAGAAACATTATATAAAAAGGGATCATCAGCTAAATGTAATAATAGACATAGATGTTCGCACTGTTCTTTAATTAATGAAAATACTTCTTTCAATAGTAATAATACGAAATAAACTTTTAATATGCGTCGTGACACTAATTGTGCAACATCAAATGTCATTTATTTGGTCATGTAGCATTCAATATATCGGACAAAACAGACAACAAATTTATTAACGCATGAACCAACATAGATCAGATATAAAAAATTATATCAATCAATCATTTTCATCTTATGTTGCCGAACATGTTATCTAGAGTTCCCATACTTTACAAGATTTCTCCTTTCAACCTATTGGTATAGCTGATTCTGAGATGGAACGTATGCTAATGGAAACCTATTGGATTCACCGTCTTAATACGGTATATCCAAAAAGTCTAAATCCCCCCCCAAAAAAAAACTATATGACTATCATTAATCAATTTTTTTAATTATGTCCTCTGATTTCAAGTAGCTAATAATATTTTTATTTGATTTGATATTATTTTAATTTACTGAATAATATAATTAGTGAAATTATAAACAAATATAAGAATATGCTTAATAATTTTTATGAAAATGAAACGCCATTAAAAATTAGTTCTGAATATATTATGATTAATTATTTAATAATACTTATATATTTTATTTTTATGTTTATAAGTATTAAGCACAAATTAAGTTTTAATAATTTTGTATTATATAATCTGAGCGCTGATAAGCTATAGAACAGTCTTTATAAATATTTTTTCTTAAAAATGTGTTTATTAATTTAATTAGTTTTTTAATGTGCTTCTATATAATACATATATTAATAAAACTATTTATTTCTATTTATCCATGAAAGTATCCACACACACACATATCTGTGTGTGTGTTTGTATGTGTGTGTGTGTGTGTCTGTGTATGTGTGTGTGCAGTGTGCAAATAGATCTTAATTAAAACGACAAGGCCTTATGGAGCTTGTATTCATTTATTAAAAGACTGATTACATTATGCGTATAGCGACAGCTCCTGTTACAAGTTGCACACATATGGTATACAAAAAAAATGGTAAAGATTGTCGAACTCAGGTCTAAAACTGTTTGGATGTTTTCTGTATGTATTGTAGGGATTAGACAAGTGATCTTAATCCCATTTCTTGTTTTGCCTTCCCATGAAGACCTTGAAAGTATGTGACAGGAAAATATAAATGGTGGCTCGACGTCCGAACCAATTACTATATTTCTTCTTTTGTTTGCAGATTATATGGTTTAACAGTCGTATAGTCCTGAAGAATTTGAATTTATGAATAAGTTATACTAATATTGTACACGATGGGGCCTGACATTTGAAAAGTACGAAAGCAAAAGTAATGATTTTCAGAAATCAACGTAACTTGCGGAACTGTAGGAAATCATTTTAGTTATAGAAAGGAAATAAAAAATGTATAGATTTAATTACTTGATAATTGGTTTTGATCAGCTTGGATCATTTTCAAAAATCCAAATGCTCTAGCAGGTACGGTCACCAAGTTTAATGATACAAAAAAAATATTTTTTCTTTGTAAACCTGTTCCAAGATTTTTATGATTTTGTAACTTTCTCTGTCTGCTATTGGCTGTCATATTCGGCGATTTTTCAAGAGTAGTGAAATCGAAAGAATGAATGTAACAGTTTGCAAGATAGTGTTATTAAAAACTTCATAATGAAATGTGTTTGGAACTGGGTAATTATTCTTGACATTATTACATGATGTAGTGAATCAAATGACTTTTTAAATTAGTGTCCATTAAAGAACACAAACGAAAAAGGAGAAGACAGAAACAATCAATCGAATTTCATTTTTTTTCATTGGCTATATGATGTGATAAAAATAGTTGGATAACTTAAAAGGTATGTTATACATCGATATTAGCATGTTATATAGCGTTAAGTTGGGTTATGTTTGGGAAGTGCCTTATTCATTTGAACAAAAAGGTTCTTGTCAACCAAAGGATTATTGATTATTTCATATATGACATATTATTGCGCATCGTCAGAAATTAATATTATACAAATAAATATGATATTAGTTTTTGTTTTATTTATTTTGGATATTGCACGAATGAATATTATCAATTTTGACGGAGAGTCATTTAAACACCAAATAGAGAAAGCTACATATTTTACAGGTTTTCTAAGAATGGTCTTCTTAACGAAGATATTAAAAACATTGAAGAAGAATGTAACTGTATTTTAAAAGTCCACTGTGCATGTGAAAGACATTTTTATTGATAAATATTTCTGCGTTAGAACACAGATGTATAAACTGTTGCAGATCGTGGGGAAAACTGTCGAAACAATTGTTTTGAATTCTGGTAAATATCTATTAGCAGCATGGAAAGAGAGAATTATTTATTTGTTCTACGTCTAATTATTCAGTAGAATCTAATTATACCATACTGTGGCATCTCAGCTCCAATTAATTCTAGAGTAACATGAATATTTATATAACATTAAAATTATTCGGCGATAAACCTTGAGTTAAGTCAGTAATAAAGATTATTTTCAGTTCAATTAAAGCAAGACACATATATTAAGCAGTTTGCAAAAAGCATATCTCTCTGAACAGACTTTTTTGTTTTGGTTTGATGTGCTTTTTTTTTTTTTAAAAAGATACCGAACTATGAAATGACCTGATGGCAACCCCTTGAATCTGAACACTTATCCAGTTATTATGCCGTGTAAATCAGGCCGTGTCACACTACCCAATACAGATAATGTATTCGTCCAGGTGCCCAAAATGTGACAAATATTGTCTCCAGCAGGCAATATAAACAGATTATAATCATAAACGTCCTTTTCAATGACCTACTCCGTGGTATAAAAATATATTGTAAGAGCCTCAATAGTAACCGCTGGCACTGATATGATATAGCGATTGTAAAAATGTGTGATAGCGCCACGGGTTAAATGATTGATCTTAGTCTATATTTATCAATGACTGGCATATATTGTGTTGAATAGTTAATGATCAGTGAACTTATTTTGGAATGACTAAATGTTTAAGAAAAATTGATTATAACAAAAATGTTAACAATATATTTCATTTCTTCTAATAAAATTGACTGGATTTAAACTTGAAATAATCCAACCTTTTTAAAGTAGAATATGGATGGCTTTTTCTGGGAAATGACATTATTGATATGATTCGCTATACCATCATTTATATTATTCGCTATACTATTTATATTATTAGCTATACTACTATTTATATGCTTCGCTATACTATTTATATGATTCGCTATACTACTATTTATATGATTCGCTATACTACTATTTATGTGATTCGCTATACTATTATTTATGATCGGTATACTATTATTTATATGATTCGCTATACCATTATTGACATGCATCGCAATACCATTATTTATATGATTCCGTATTACTTATATAATTCGCTAAACCATTACTGATATAATTCGCTATACAATTATTGGTATGCTTGGCTATACCATTTTTGATATCATTAGCTATACCATTTTTGATATCATTAGCTATACCATTTTTGATGTCATTAGCTATACCATTATTGATATCATTAGCTATACCATTATTGAAAGCAATCACTATACCTTTATTTATAATTCGCTACACCATTATATGATTCCCTATATCTCTATCTGTATGATTCCATATACCGCTATTTCAATGGAAACATCGTATAAAAGTACTTAATTTTTTTTCAGTAACTTCGAGACTTTTAAATAATATAAATAATTAAAAAAAATAATTTTAACAGCTCGAAATAATTATGCTTTATAGAATTTATAAAGAAAACAAAATATTAATATCAGTTAAATTATTAACTCCTAATAATATTTTGTTCTATTTTACTATAATAATAATAATAATAATAATAATAATAATAATAATAATAATAATAATAATAATAATAATAATAATAATAATAATAATATATTATTAAAAATAATAACAACAACGGTTGTTGTTTGTTTTCTCTTAAAAGAATAATTTGCATATTTTCATTGAACTATTCACTTGCATACTTACAGTTACACAAAAGCACATATAAACGTACAATCCCCGCCTCCTTTTAATAATTTTAACATGCGAGGAATATATATATATATATATATATATATCTATATATATATATATATATATATATATATATATATATATATATATATATATATATATATATATATATAGCGTGTGTATGGTATATGTTTACTTGAGAGAAAAGCTATATGCATAATATATAAATAATACCAACGAGACATGAACCTTATGAAGAGGCCTTTGTTTGTTTACAATTATAATTGTCGGCACAAATAAAAAATGTGAATATGTCTATCCACGTGCTGGTTCATTTATATAGAGATACTAATTCAGCAAGATTGATTTCTTGCTAAATTAGCATCTCTCTCTCTCTCTCTCTCTCTCTCTCTCTCTCTCTCTCTCTCTCTCTCTTTGTATCTTTATATATATATATATATATATATATATATATATATATATATATATATATATATATATATATATATATATATATATTGTATATATTGGTACTTCCAGATTCCAAAATATGCCCTTCATCCTTTTTCATTCGGTATATGCCAAACCCTTCAAAAACAGAAAAACGTAACTCAATAATTCATTGTGTCGGTCAACACATTGACCCTATAAATATGATGTTTGTCAGGGTTTTATGAACGGTTATTATGCCATGTTCTTTACATATATTTTGAAATGAGTTGGAAATTGTTCCCTTTTTATCTATTGTGAAAAAAATTACTTCAAAGTATTAAATTACAAAAGGGTATTTCAATTTTTGATATCAATAACATGAACTAGGATTTGTTATGGACAATAATAATAATAATAATAATATAATAATAATAATAATAATAATAATAATAATAATAATAATAATAATAATAATAATAATAATAATAATTTTATTATCATTATTTTATTATTATCATTATTTTATTATTATTATTATTATTATTATTATTATTATTATTATTATTATTATTATTATTATTATTATTATTTATTAGAATATTATTGAGAGAGAGAGAGATAGATAGATAGATATAAACTACTTATTCAACAGAAAGCCAACAACAAATCAAAGCAACATGAAATGAATACCAGCAGCACAACAGTATTACTGATTCTACTAATGCTGCTACTACTACTACTACTACTACTACTACTACTACTACTACTACTACTACTACTACTACTACTAACAATAATCATCATCATCATCAGGTAAAATGTCGATTTAAAAGACGAAAACTATATTCGCACTCATTGAAATCCCTCTCGCACATAGCAGTTTTGAACGTACATTTTAAAAATAAGAATTTATCTTAGTTTTAAAATTGGGATGAAAGCAACACAAACGCCAGTAATTCTGTTAATTTTAAATATTCACTTAGCGGCAACTACGTATAAACATATGTTTATTTAATGACGTCATGTGGAAATGGCGTCATGTGGATAATACACAAAGATATTTTCATTATGAGCGATTCAACTTATTTTGTTATTTAACTTTTTCTAAGTCTCATATCTTCAATACCAAGCCCAGTAGATAAACTTTATTTTGTTGAACATTTGCACATAATTACATAAAGACAACATTGTGTTTATGACATGGTTCTTTTTTGCCTTCCGCACGTCTGCTTGTGACCGAGTTCTCCGCCAATGTTATATGATATTCCTTTTGTTACTCTGTACTCTTCTTTAAAGTAGTTCCAAAATGGATTTTTTTTTTAAGTTAAGAGGTTTTCCTATTTTGTGGTGTTCCAGTCTGCGAGGTGTTCAGTTTGTTAAGGTCATTCATCCTGTCTGATAGGTAATCGTTCAATAATTTTGTGGATTAAATTTATAGGAATTATCGACTTTGATTGATGATGATGACTTAAACGTAATGTTGCGAAATTTTGGTGATGATGAATCTAAATTTGTGACATAATAGTATTCTAACTGCATTTTTCCCCTTAAAAATAACATATCTGATACTATGCAAATATCATTTAAAAGAAAGAAAACAAAAAGAAAAAATAAAACTAAGTTCCTGCAGGTCATGCGAAATTATGGAAATAAATCTTTTAAAATTTTATGTGAAAATGTCATGCGAAATTTCACCATAAACTGCAGAGGAAATTAAGAAGATTTTAAAAAAGATGGAACATATTTAAAACTGACTACTTTGTCATTTATACAGTGTCACTTGCCATATGGAAGTCAGAGCTCATTATTCTAGCAAAGTTTTGAACACTAAACTGTAGCCATAGGCACCTAAATAGATCACGTGATACTAATGTAGTATTACACGGGTATTTTAGAATTGTCTATATTCAAGCTCTTACTTCTGAATTTCAGCGAAATTGAAGCATGAAAACCGACAACAACAAACTACCTGGAAATAAAATTATATATTTCTTGAAACTCAAAAGAGCTGACTTTTAATACCGTATCTGCAACATGAAAATGTCAAACAAATGTTTGTATGTTAATAGTACAAACCTTTTGTACTTTAGGCTGGAAATATACATTGCATCTATCTTGAAAATCACTAATGTTTACCTCTCTAACACGCAAAGATCGAACTATGATACGGTCTAGACGGCTTGGATCATACGCTATACACCAAAAACCGTGACACAAGAATAGCTATGCAAATCCCGGTAAGATGAATGCAACATTTGATACTAAATTTCAAGAACGGAGACAATATGCACCAACTAAAAACAGACGGGTTCTTGAAAAAAAGCATCTGGAAAGATCTTTTTAAAACATTACTGCAATTTCTCTGTGCCGCCCCCCGCCATTAGATGTAGTCTAAAATCACGATTTAGAACAGTCTTAGAATATTTTGAGTGTAATTTAGTTGTCTTTGTGATTATATCTTACTTATTTAAAACAAATACGCTTGTATTTTAAGTCTAAATAAATTTCGGTCGTCATCACCATTAATATCAGCCAACACTAACAACATGGTTATGATATTTTTCTTCGTATAGTAAATTCAAAAAATATCCAATTACTGCGATCAATAATTCGAAATTCGACTTCGGGTCAATCACTAAAGAATGGCCGTCTTCTGATTGGTAGCGGTCGATTGGAAATGTGTGAAAAGACCAGAGTTTGACTGATCAGGTGGGGTTTATTTAAGGTCTTTGAACTTGCTTACCTTTTACTAAGAACCACAATCTTCTAAGTCAGCACGAGCATATTTTGATAGCAAGAGATGAATAAACTAATGGGTAATGTCTAGTGATGAAATAAATAGACAAATGTACAAGCGAGAAGACACTAACGTAGAAAAAGATATAAACATGAAGTAAAATGAATTAAATACATGAAGGCTTATCCAAATCAGAAAAGACAGGGGATGGGGAGGAACGTGTCTTTTAACATAATATGCTCAATAAATTAGCTGTAAGAGTGCGAAAATTTAAAATTAAATAATATTATATTATATTATTGATGCAAGGTTTTTTGCTCTGTGTCATTAAAGCTGATTAGTGTGATTTTGGTAATGCACATAATTCCCCTTCTATACTTTATTACTGGTCATAATTTTCAGTTTGAAATATAAGGCGAAAAGGCTAAAACATACATGTTTCATTAGCAAAATTAGAAAAATTATATTGTCTTTTTCATGTTCCTTGTATGAAACTTTCCCCTATTTTAATTTAACACCCGCTTAGACTATTTTTATCTTCATGTTTCTTTTGTCCTTATATAAAATGGAGACAGGCACTTTCAAATACAAATACGTCGGCTAATACAATGTGAAGATTAACAATTTACATCGTTGTTTAACTTCTTTATTTTGAAACAATTAGAGAAGTTTGTTCCAACAAACTGAGTTTATGACACTTTTCTCTGATATCACGGTACAAAGTGTAAAGTATGTTGATAAATGGTATACAGATTCATAGGCGTAGAATTGAAAAGTTGGCTATACAATTTGATAAAAGACCTATGCTATTTGATACAGGACTATGCTATATTGCACCACACAATGTAATAAAAAGGGCTATGCTATTTGGCAAAAGGGCTATACTATTTGGCAAAAGGGCTATGCTATTTGATTAAAGGGTGATAAAAGCGATGTGATAAAAAGGCTATGCGATTTGATAAAAGGGTTATGCTATTTGATAAAAAAGCTATACAATTTGATGTAAGGGTTATACAATGTGATAAAAAAGCTATACATTTTGATAAAAAGACAATGCTATTTGATAAACCGCTATACAATTTAATGAAAGGGCTATACAATGTGAATAAAGGGCAATATTTGATAAAATGGCTATAGGACGTAAAAGGGCTATTCAATTTGATTAAATGGCTATGCAGACTGAATTTGATAAAAGGACTTTACAATGTGATAAAAGATTTATGGTATTTGATTAAAGTGTTATACAATTTGATAAAATGGCTATATAAGTTGATAAAAGGGCTATATATTTTGATAAAATGGATATACAATTTGATAAAAGGGCTTTACAATTTTCATAAAAGGGCTGTACAATATCATGAATAATGGCTATACACTTGGATAAAAGATGGCATAACATTTGGATAAAAGATGGCATAACATTTGGATAAAAGATGGCATAACATTTGGATAAAAGATGGCCATACACTTTGATTAAAAATGGCCATAAACTTTAATTAAATATAGCCATATAAATTGATAAAAAAAAAAGATGGCCATACACACTGAGTTGAACTTGCCATGCAATTTTATAAAAGAGGGCCGTACACACTGAGTAAATATTGCCATACAATTTTGCCATACACACTGAGTAAATATTGCCATACAATTTTATAAAAGATGGCCATACACACTGAGTAAATATTGCCATACAATTTTGCCATACACATTGAGTAAATATTGCCATAACTTTTTATAAAAGATGGGCTTACACACTGAGTAAATATTGCCATAAAATTTTGTAAAAGATAGCCATACACATTGCCAAATAAGTTTATAAAAGATGGCCATATACACTGAGTAAATATTGCCATATAAGTTTATAAAAGATGGCCATACACACTGAGTAAATATCGCCATATAAGTTTATAAAATATAGCCATACACACTGAGTAAATATTGCCATACAATTTTATCAAAGATAGCCATACACACTGAGTAAATATTGCCAATTAAGTTTATAAAAGATGGCCACACACACTGAGCAAATATTGCAATATAAGTTTATAAAAGATAGCCATACACACTGAGTAAATAATGCCATATAAGTTTATAAAAGATGGCCATACACACTGAGTAAATATTGCCGGATAAGTTTATAAACGATAGCCATACACACTGAGTAAATATTGCCATACAATTTTATAAAAGATAGCCATACACCCTGAGTAAATATTGCCACATAAGTTTATAAAAGATGGCCACACACACTGAGCAAATATTGCCATATAAGTTTATAAAAGATAGCCATACACACTGAGCAAATATTGCCATATAAGTTTATAAAGATAGCCATACATACTGAGTAAATATTGCCATACAATTTAATAAAAGATAGCCATACACCCTAAGTAAATATTGCCATATAAGTTTATAAAAGATAGCCATACACACTGAGTAAATATTGCCATATAAGTTTATAAAAGATAGCCATACACACTGAGTAAATATTGCCATACAATTTGATAAAAGATAGCCATACACACTGAGTAAATATTGCCATATAAGTTTATAAAAGATATCCATACACACTGAGTAAATGTTGCCATACAATTTTATAAAAGATAGCCATACACCCTGAGTAAATATTGCCATATAAGTTTATAAAAGATAGCCATACACTTTGATATGAGATGGCCATAAACTTTAATGTAAGATACTCATACAACTGGATAAAAAAAAATTGCCATACAATTTGATAAAATGTGGCTTTATAATTTTATTAAATAAAGAATTCTAAAAACGAAACATTGCTTTTCGAGTATATGATCAAAGATATTGTGTGAAGGTTTTAGATTTTACTGTAAAAAAAAAATCAAACAATATTTGGTCGTCATTTGTAAAAATACAATAGGACTTTTACTAGGGTAGATTTAACATAATTTTAGTAAAGCTGCACCAAACTGTAATAGCTGTGGAACTGTAGTAGGTGTGTTACTGTTGTGGGTGGGAGGCAGCTAATTTGGGGAATTAGCTGGTAGAGCAAACAAAACAAATGTGTAGGCTACATATTTCTTTAAAAAAATTTTCACTGTCTCCAAATACCCACCTCTCATTCAAATTCACAAACTCAGTATATATATATCTAGTCCTAGCGGACTTCACAGGAGACTACTGTAATCATATTTCTATAACTGGCTTGATTGTTTCTAGTACACAAAATGTGTTATTCCTACAATAAACTAAACATTTGATATCTCACTAATGAGTTGTCCAAAAGTTGATTTAAAAACATATAAATGATTATAATATATCTGATCAGACTTACGCTCACTTTCAAACTCTCCATCAATAAATAGATCTTATATAAATAAAGTTTATAAAAAAAGGCTTGGCAAAGATTGTCAGAATTCAAGTATGAAATATATATTTCTTTCAAAACAATATCTTGTCTCTAATATCATAAACAGTTTCAAAATGTAAAATTAATTATAAATCGTGTAAATAACCATTTAATTAATTTGCATAAACACAAAATGTCTGCTCTAAATAGATAGAGCAGGGCTAGACCCCCAGTCAGTAATGTCCCTAAAGCTATGATCGGGTGAGCTTGCTGTAAAGATTATGCTTGTATTGCGTTTAGACTGCAGAAGCAGAACATTTCTTGAAAAGTGGATTTCTATGCAACACGGCTATATACAAGACCAGAAAATTGGGAAACAGTTGAATCATATCAAATGTCCCTACTACAAAACTGATATCAAATAAGATAACCAAGGTATGTAATGAGATGGCCCTCCCCAAGGTATGGAATGAGATAGCCCCACCCAAGGTATGGAATGAAATAGCCCTACATAATAATGTATGGAATGAGATAGCCCTACCTAAGGTATGGATTGAAATAGCCCCACCTAAAGTGTGGCTATGGAATGGAATCATATATGGAATGAGAAAGCCATACCTAAGGTATGGAATGAGATAGCTCTACCCATAGTTTTGAACGAGACAGCCCTACCCAAAGTATGGAAGTGTTTTTAATATGACCTGGATAAACATGTCAATTGATTACCTTAAATATATTGATGGTTACACAGATCCTTCTGTAATGTTTGCACATAGATTCAAAAGGAACAGAAAAGCTAATTTAAAAGTGTAAAAAGCGATGAGGTTTCGATACTAGCAAAACGAATAACATAAAAACACAAAACAAAACAAACATGCTACATGCTTTTATAGATCAGACTGTCAAAGTTTTTTTTTATTAGTAACATCATAATTATGCTCCATTAGAGGCATTGAATTACAGGTACTTTGTGCTTGTATAGATCATGGATTAATCCGAATAAGAGTAATATAACTGTACTGACTCTCTCTCTCTCTCTCTCTCTCTCTCTCTCTCTCTCTCTCTCTCTCTCTCTCTCTCTCTCTCTCTCTCTCTCTCTCTCTCTCTCTCTCTCTCTCTCTTTCTCTCTCTCTCTCTCTTTCTCTCTCTCTCTCTCTCTCTCTCTCTCTCTCTCTCTCTCTCTCTCTCTCTAAATATAATGTTCAATATGTAATATTTCTTTATATAATAGCATTGAAATATTTGTAATCTGTTTTCGTTCTATATGAAATACTTCGATATAATAGACAACCCTATCCTGTCTCACGATATTGTAACAATGAAGATACCGTGAATCCTGTTCATGCAAACATATCTGCATTGAGGTATTTAGGGAATCTTGTTTCTCTACCATTAATCAGATTTATTTATTTAGGTTTATTTGATAAGATTATTTCATGTTGCTTAATACGTTATTCTTACAATACAGTGTCAGAGGCGTTACGTATTTAACAAAATGTTTTACTCGTTTACTACGGTGTATTTTCAACCTCGTTGTATCTTACTCCGTTTCTTCAGGCTTATGTTTACTTTTTCATTAATCAATAGTTTCTTAGGAGTTTACTTCAAAGTTCCAGTTTTTATCTTTCATATTTTCGCTTGCTAATTCAAAAGTCATTTAGAAGACGTAGTAGCTATTTGAAAGAGTTAAGTCTTTTCTTCAAATCAGTTCTTACTATACTTTATGAATATAATTTGTTTCCGTTGTAAATTGTAAGTATGCTTAAAATTTGAAAATTATGCTTTCCCAGCTTTTATTTACCTTTACATACTGGAAATGCAAAAGTTGTATTTGAGTTTGAATACTGCTATATTTATATTTTATGAAAACAAAGTTATAAATAGTTCTACTTCGTAGAGTCATATAGGTACCTTTGACTCCATGTCAATGATTCAAGCTAAGACGAATAATAGATACTAATGAAAATTCAGATACAAATTGTATTTGTGTCATATGTATGTATATATGTATGTATGTATGTATGTATGTATGTATGTATGTATGTATGTATGTATGTATGTATGTATGTATGTATGTATGTATGTATGTATGTATGTATGTATGTATGTATGTATGTATGTATGTATGTATGTATGTATGTATGTATGTATGTATGTATGTATGTATGTATGTATGTATGTATGTATGTATGTATGTATGTATGTATGTATGCATGCATGCATGCATGCATGCATGCATGCAAGTAGGTAGGTAGGTAGGTAGGTAGGTAGGTAGGTAGGTAGGTAGGTAGGTAGGTAGGTAGGTAGGTAGGTAAAATTGGCGCTAAGCCCTAAAACAACTTTTTTAGCCCGCCATATCGTCATCACTTCCTTTCTATTTGGTTGTGTATATTTACATATAGCTTCACATACCAGTATTCTATATCATCTAACTTTAAAAAGGCTTCCGTGTATTTATTCCTAGCATAAATCACAATGCCATTGTCTGTTATTGGGTGATAAATCATCTAGGTGTAGAAGTAAACATTGCATGCAGTCGGCTAATGTAGATTTTTCTATTCACCTTAGGTAGTATGATATGAAGTGATATATATTCAAAGCTTTTGAATTCCAATTTGCATTCTTTTTCTCTTCTGATGAGATCTTTATATAAAAATGTTTGACGACCACTTTGAAAGAATGCTATAATAAAGAGATCATTTGGATTTGACCTTTTGACCTTTAATACGAGTATGTCATTTTCATTTTACATAAAATCTTAATGAACTTATTAACGAACTGGATTCCTTATTCGTTTTTGGTGGAGAACAAGCATGATTTAAGAAGAATAAACTGCATATTGTAATGTTCAAGATAACTTGCCAAGTTCCACCAAATCTGAGAATGCACGATGTTCTAAAAATCGTGCCCAGTCCAATTCAATGTGAGAATGCTTTATTCGATCTAAATAACGTGCCCAGTCCAATTCAATCTGAGAATGCCCTATTCGATATGAATAACGTGCCTAGTCCAATTCAAACTGAGAATGCTCTATTCGATCTGAATAACGTTCTCAGTCCAATTCAATCTGAGAATGCTCTATTCAATCTGAATAATGTGCCCAGTCCAATTCAATCTGAGAATGCCCTATTCGATCTGAATAATGTGCCCAGTCCAATTCAATCTGAGAATGCCCTATTCGATCTGAATAACATGCCCAGTCCAAATCAATCTGAGAATGCCCTATTCGATCTGAATAACGTGCCTAGTCCAATTCAAACTGAGAATGCTCTATTCGAGAATGCCCTATTCGATCTGAATAACGTGCCCTGTCCAATTCAATCTGAGAATGCCCTATTCGATCTGAATAACATATGTAATATATACCAGCCATATTCAACTGAAGCAATGTTATCAGTGCAAGATGGAAGAAGCCCTCGTCAATGGGAAAAAAGTATTTCTCTCAGTATATTAAAAATTGTGTCGATCTTAGTAAATCTCATTCCGATACAAAATGGCGATAAAAAGTAATAGCATTTGTTAAAAATCATTTCGATCATCAAGGATTATTACACAAGTTTTGGAGCATGACTTCAACAGACTGGCACTAATAATTTTATCCAATATTTCCGTTTACATTGTCTTATTTGTGTAGTATTTTTCGATAATGCACGTCTTCATAATGAGCGAGATGTATGCCTAAAAATTGTATCGTGCATTAGGAACTATTTTATAAACAAATCATACTCTCTCATGTCGTATACGCTTTTGTTTGATTAAATTTGTTTATGAATGCTGTTTCGTCCATTTGAAAGTAGAGATTATAAAGTTAAAAGATGTGGTCAAGTTCACAGAGTCCCAAATGACACTTCCAAATAAGGAAGCGAATGAACGTTACTACATAGTCATTGAGTGGGGAGAGTACATCCCTAGTTTGAAGTGAAGGAGAGTAGAAACCAGGCCCACTGTCAGACCAGGAAAGGAAGTAACTAGTACCAAGCTTCTTATGGATAACATAACTAATTCACTAAAATGAAAGCAAGCCTTACCAAATTATAAGAAAAATACAAACACTGATCACACTTTGGGTAGACACAGCGAAACCCACACTACTACACATTTTCGGAAAACAAGGGTGTCACTGCTAATTCCTAGCCTACCCTATATGCTGGGAAGGGGCTAAGTGGTGTCAACACCGTGATATTCACACTGTCAGCAACAAACGTGAGAGACCCAGTAACTACAAATACCATTCTGATCATTTAAACAGCTATTTAGGAGAAAAATTCGTAACCTTTATGCAAAAGATTATAACCAGTGCTTTCTATACACAGAGTGAATATTGAGGCCAAGGGCTATCACCTATCTGTCAGAGAAATACCAATTTACAAGTCAGTCAAATTGCTGACTTTCAGAATAAAAAAAAATGCAACTGAAGATTTTGGTAGGAAACTAGGAGCATCAGGGCCAATAAGCCAAGACGTCTAAAAGTATTATTTCCGTAGGCACAATGGACTACCACACAATAGTTGCTTTTCAATTTTTCCTGTCAAACTATTTTTATACACTGTAAGGCTAAAGAAACAAACCATATAGGTCATAGCTGGGATTCCTTAAACAGCGAGGATGCAGTTGATATGGCGTACACATCTTTTGTTGGTAATAAGAAAGACAATAAAAATTCTTACATTTATGCATGTATAATTTCCTCAAAATGTACTTAATTACGTTATTCTGCCAATCCGAATGACGTGTTCCATGTCATGGAAAACTTGATCCTCACCGAAATTATATTGTAATTTATAATACATTTCTAAACGAAATCACATTCTCCTTACTGCATTCACTTGACCCAATAAATCCAGTCATTCATAGGCAGAAAAGCAGAAATGAGCTGGATCAACAGAGAAACAAAATACATCCATCTCAAACCAATTAGAAAAGTTTATTCAATGCTCAGTCATTCAAATTATGACTTTAAATTTCAATTTAAAGTAGATCATTTTAAGTAGACCAAAACGATAATTTGTTGTTTTGTTGGTTTTTTTTTGAAAAAAGAAAAACAATGTCGCGCGACGAAGTTCAATAATCTTGGCTGTGTTATGTGCCCATAAACATTCGTACAGTGTAATAAACTGAATGTATGCTTTGAAATAAAGCATACATTCAGTTACTTTCTCTTGTAGTGTATTCCTTTATTGTTAAACTTTAGGAAGAGCAAATGATTTTATGGAGAAATATAAAATCTTTTTCTCAGACTAATACTGTACTTCTAAAGTTGTGCAGTATTACTCAGAAAAAAACTCATTCCTTGTTTCACATACTAACGCAGTCACAAATAATGATTTAAAAATGACTGGCAAAGACAAATGCATAATATAATATAACACAAAGGCAAATGTAAATTCAAAAACACTCTCAACAAATAAGAAATAAAATTCTGTTTATAAAGCGCTTGTAAAAGAGTGCAACGCATATACCCGGTAAACATGAAACCTGGTCAAAAATAAGGGATTAAATCTTTGACAAATATCTTTAAAATATCGTTAATTTTAGAAACAAAGTGTGTGTGTTTGTGTGTTGTGTGTGTGTGTGTGTGAGAGAGAGAGAGAGAGAGAGAGAGAGAGAGAGAGAGAGAGAGAGAGAGAGAGAGAGAGAGAGAATTTGTTTATATTTATATTGACTGTGTCAATATATAGTTAGGATATTCAGAAGATCGAAAATACCGTGTCAGGTAATGTTATAGGGAATCTGACCAATCATGACATTTAAAATATTGTGAACAAAAAAAATTGATAAAAAAGAAAACTAATATTTTGAAACCTAAATACAACTGTGAATTTTCATAAGGGCCCTTGCACTCCATTATTGCTATCTGGTTTTTCATTTTTGTCTTGATACAATAAAAGAGAAACATGCACTGCATACATGTGATGTAGTCATGAGTGTCCATCAAATTGTCGCTCAATCTTTCCTATCTCTTTTTCTTTTTTGTTATATTTTGTTCATATCGCATTTTGTGAGATAAAGCATACTTATTAACGAATGTTTCCATATTGAAGTTGGATACTTTGCCGTTAACGAATGTTTCCATATTGAAAATTGATACTTTGCCGTTAACGAATGTTTCCATATTGAAGTGAGATATTCTGCCGTTTCAGAAATATCAAGAGCTATATTACCAGTTTGTATAAAAGTTGAACGCAAGAAAGACTCGTTTTCCACATATTTAAATACTGTTTGATACTACTGCCGGACAATGATTATAACGAGTTACTTTTTTAGGAGCATCCATTATCTAATGGATCGTGTGATGTTGATAGCTTAGTATTCACCCCTCAAATTTAGACCATACCTTAGAAAAAATTCCATGTGTGGCAGTAAATTTAGGATATAAAATCACTGATATATGCTGACATAAACAGATTGTTTTATTGAAATGATGCCAACCGTAACAGCTATAATCTCGGCTGGAAACAAAAATGTACGGTTTCCTTAACCTATACAATATCCAAAAAATTAGTGTCACTTTGGGGGCGTAAAATGTCATTGTTCTCTTGTGTGCTTTTCTTCAGTACCTTTAGGCATATTCACATCGTCTCAATAAAGCTCCTTTATTTTAATACAAGGCAAGGTCAAGTGCAATAAAAAAAACATCTTCATCAGACTGCGTTTCATGTCCAATGAAACAAGCAACTTTATTAGATTACATTGCACGATTAAATTGCATTGAAACAGCAGCAGTAAAAAATGTTTTGTAATGCGAGGCTGCGAAACGACGAGAGAGAGAGAGAGAGAGAGAGAGAGAGAGAGAGAGAGAGAGAGAGAGAGAGAGAGAGAGAGAGAGAGAGAGAGAGAGAGAGAGAGAGAGAGAGAGAGCTATTGAAGTTTATCAACTTTAGTTAATCACAATTAGTTATTGTGGGACCCCGAGTGGCCAAGTGTTCTAAAGCGCTGACCGTTACGGTTCACTGCCATTTTACCTCTGCGTGAGTTCGAATCCAGACTCGTCTAACGTGGGTAAGTGAGAAAGCCTGCCAGTAGCTTCTCGTGGGTCGGTGGTTCTTCCCGGGATTTTCCAGTTCTTCCTCCACCATTAATACTAGCCGCCACGTATAGCCTATCTTGTGCTAAAAATGGCGTTAAACCCTACAACAACAACAACAACAACAACAACAACAATTAATTATTACATGGTTCATGTGAAAGCTTTTGGTTTAGCTCTACTAGTCACAAACCGGAAGAGCTGATGTGATGATCTGTTATCTGTCGTTCATCCATTAGCGCAAGTTTGTTATCACTTCTTATAAAAATTACTTGGTTTTTTTGCATTGAATCTTTACAAACACCCCATGCTCTAGCTGGTCCTAAAGGAATA
Source organism: Potamilus streckersoni (assembly GCA_016746295.1). Taxonomy (NCBI): domain Eukaryota; kingdom Metazoa; phylum Mollusca; class Bivalvia; order Unionida; family Unionidae; genus Potamilus; species Potamilus streckersoni. The sequence goes on along the minus strand of JAEAOA010000663.1, from coordinate 1,072,614 downwards.
AAGTGTTTCTTGGACGTCAAATATGGACATTAAAGCGACTGTCTTAAAATTTTGTTAACTACATCTTTCTTAAGGTCTTATGAACATGGGCTTTTCATTAAGTCTTCGTATGTTGCCTCGTCTTACAGGATGGGTCCGATCTGATATTCAATTTGGCGGCCACGTCGGCAATCTTGCAAAGCTTTTTATCGCTACTCTTCTTTAATGGAAAGCCACATTGACAAAGGAGTTTCACCAGAATACTTCATATGACTTCTGATTGGTCTTTACTGGAAATGGAGCTGATGTGGTGTGTAGCATGGGCCCCAAAGTGGGTATTTGTATAGATTGTTATGACCTAATGAAATTTATTTCGATCGTGAACAGTTTGCTATCAATATTTATCCTGTATAAACAAATATATCATCTTGGGATTTTCACTAGAAGACATCTTCAGATGTCTAGCTGGTCGTAAGCAAAATTGGTGTGTATCGTACTTCTCATACAGCTGCCACAATAGCCGTCTTAAAAATCTTGCTATCACTATTGATCCTAGATGGTAGAGTGTTAGTTCCTTAGATGCTCTTCTGCCTGTTGACACGTCATCACGTGATGTGAAACATTTCGTCATATTGTTCTTTACTCTGTTGACTTATTCATACAAGTTTATATTAACTTCCACAGAGGTCTATCATTTTGTGTTATTTATACATGGGTGTGGGAAAATTATGAACACATGCAACGGCAACGTTGAGTTTTGTGATAAGAGTTTGAAGTTCATGGGGATTTTCCAATATGTGGCAAATATGAACACTATAAACTGAATATAATCAAAATGGCGCACATGATAGTTCTCATTTGAATTTCTCTCTGTGCTTTTGATTCACAGGATTAGGAACCTATCATTTTGTCTTGTGGGTGTTTTGGCAGGGGTGGTTTTTAAGACATTTCAAGCTGAAAATTAAGGAATGCCTTTAAATTTCGCAAGGTTATGTTTGAGATTCTAGAAGTCGAGTATCGATTTGGCTTGATGTTTAACGGCACGTTGGAAACAAGAATGGCTATATAGTGGCGACGAATTGGAGCAATGGTGCTTAGAGACACTCTATAGCGGCCGATCAACCCTAGTTTTTACATAATTTGAAACGAAAAAAATCTGGTGGCGTTTCTGGCCCGCTAACCACTAAACCACGTGGGACTGAAATAGGGTCAGCAATGGAGCAAAGCGAGAGCATTAACTGTATACTATCCAGTCCACAGTATGTAATTGCAATGTAATGTTAGAGAAGAAATGAAACCTACATTGGCTAGACACCTTTACTTACTTGCCTGTTCAAAGTGGCGCCTCGAGGTACATAAATCACCGATTTCAGACGTTGAATTTAACTAAGGTTTGAGGTGAATAACACATGACAGGTTTATGCCATATTGTGACCACTAAGGTCAGTCTGGTAAATATCTGAGTCCCAATAACTGGGGCGGCATGGTTCCAAGTACATTTAAAACCGTGGCATACCATCACTGAAAGGTATGTGTATTATTAATATCAGTATTATGTACATGCATATTGGATAGTCACCATATTTGTCAACATTGATGGAAAGGTTTTACTGATGAGTTTATGCATTAAATAAAATTGACGTATCATGGTGCTTTTTCACTATCAATACCTCTAATCTTATAGATATATTTGACGTATTATTTTAAGTGGATCGTATTTGAGACTATGTTTGTAAAGGGATAAAATTTAGCATATTATTTGCAAAGGAAAAAATATTGACGTAATATTACATTGGGATCCAATTTTGTTTAAACAAAATTGAATTATCAATTAAATCATGCATATACCGTATACAAATGAAGAGAAAGGAGTGACTAACAGCGCCAATACATGTGACAAAAAGGATGCAATCAATGTCCATACATGGTATAAGAGTGTCAGTTTAATGCAGACAGATGAAAATCGTGGCCATTTTTTGATGCAAAGGGGTATAAATCCATCATTTTTATATATAACTATGCTAAACTCCCATATTAATTTTTATCTCTTTAAATAAAATAAAATGTTAATTGATGACCTAAAAAGAATACCATGAGAGATCAGTCTTTCTTATACATATTTAAGGCTCAGTTTACGACGTCTTTATGAATTACAAATATATTTTTAATAACGTATGCCCAGTACATGGATATTCATTATCGATGCTATTATTGAGAAATCACCGGACCATTTCCCTCTATCTCTGTTTGTCTTTCTGTCTTTCAGCTGAATATGCCAGTCAAGTATACGATCTTGTTTTGTAGCCCAGTCACAGTGAAAACAATTTACATAACCCACATATGAGAATGAAATAGAGAACGAAGAAAAGGAGAATAAAGAAAAAGATGAAAAGTGAGAAATATTCATTTTTGGTCAAATCTATTTCTGTTTTCTTGATATATAAAGTTGTACATCAGTTTAAATCTACATTTGTCACATTTGTGTTCTCAGATGTGTGTATCATGCTATTAAAATTAATATACATTTATTTTATTTTTCTTGATGTCGTCCCGTTAAATGCCTTTTCGACTATACTGACTCCATGGGGGCCTTTAATGCAGATAAGTCAGGTGTAATACACCTGTAAAATAGTTCTGTCTGCGACGGGAAGATAAATATAACTAAAGGAAAATAAGGCGTAAAATTGTCATTTGCCAGGTTATAATTCTAATTTTATAACTCGTTTATTTCCTGTACAGTGATGATCAAAAGTATTTGATTATAATGCGGGACTGTATTACAAGATCAAGCAGTGTCAAACGTATAAATAGTCAACGAAAGGATAGAATAAATTAAAAATACAAATCAAACACTAATTAAATTGTCTATATTCCTATTTTCGTAAAACTTTTACATGATTAATCAATGTTCAAGTGGATTATGTAAATACATGTTCTTGCTTATGTATTTGAGAAACACCCATTTGTAATGTACTATTGCATGTATTCAATATCTCACTACATGGATTACATTTGGTTTTGTATTGATATATATATGGTGAACGTGTGCATTCCCAGAGAATTACATAGGCTTACGTCAAAAGCCAAATTATGTTTGTTGTCAATATTGTTGTTGCTGATATTATTATTATTATTATTATTATTATTATTATTATTATTATTATTATTATTATTATTATTATTATTATTATTATTATTATTATTATTATTATTATTATTATTATTTTTGATGTTATTACTGGATGCTGTCGTTATCATCGTCCTCGTCGTCCTCGCAGTTGTTGATGTTATTGAACACTTACTTTTCTATAATTACAAATTGTGTACCAAACCCTTGGATCAAGCATTTAGATTGTTGAAATTTCGTGATGTGACGCAGAAGGGTCATTTTAGTGCTATTTGTAAATAGTACCTAAATATAGTTCTGTTATTTATTTGTTTAAATGTTTATATTTCTAAGAACTGAACGTCATATTTTAGAGGATTAATACAGTCCTATAGCTTGAAAGTAGATTACACGCTCTGTTGGATCGTCCTTCGCTTAACAAGGCTCGTGCATGCTATTATGAAATCGATTATGAAAACAACATGAGTTGGCGAATCCTGTAAAACATCAAGCTCAATTCTTAGGTATAAGGCGTTTGTTCACTATTATCTTATTGTGTTTATAATGACCCTCGTAGCATGTTCCATCGTACACTATTAGTGCATCGTAAAAAAGCTATTTTGATTTTAAATGTGGCAATAGTCTGTCAGCCTTTTCAAAATGAACTATAATGGTATATCATATATCACATGGACCAATCTTTTTTTTGTAATTTTATTTTGTTCTGTACTTTGAACTGTAAATGTAAAAAAAGTTTAAATTCCTGGCGATGGCGTGAAGTTATTACGGAGCGGTATCAAAACCCAAGGTTATTTGTTTAGACATAATAGCAACAATTAGACTTGACTGAAAATTCACGCCGAGTTCTGACTATTACCGAAACTTAATAATTGATAAAAAAATATATTTGTATTACGGTTTTTATTAATTTAAAGAACTTAATAACTAAAATATCGTTCATGGCAAGCGAGTTAATGAAGAACAATGTAATGGATGCAATAGTGTCAAAGCAAAGATAACAGTGCGATGTTCATCATTGAAGACATGCCTTGATTCTCTTGAAATGCTTGTATACTAAGACGATTAAGTTTAAACGCGAAAATATCTTTCAAACTAAATCCCCTTGAAATGCATGTTGCTACTCCAAGCAGTGATTGCTTTCGAACTATGAACTGTGTTTAGAGATGACAAAATATGACTGATATAGACGGCGTCTAAGAGTAGAAAGGGTACATTGGACCTTGTATTCCACATCATAGATAATGATTTTTTTGTCATTATATATATATATATATATATATATATATATATATATATATATATATATATATATATATATATATATATATATATATATATATATATATATTTCTCCATTTACATAAACTGATGAAATCAAATCAACAGCCATGAGTTTCTACTTCTAATACAAGAATATATTTATACATTGATAAATGTTTTAGTCATGTAAAACTCCTCCCAAAAATGTATTGTTATGCTTAAATTTTCAAGTATAAAGAATTCTACCTCATAGAACATCTCCATGTAAGTAACTGATAAAAAGCAAGGTTTATGACTTTCATATTAATTTTATCTCTGTAAAAGGTCACCTATCCAAAGGGGACATTTTCGGCTTTTTTTTGTACGTTTTCTCCATCTTTTCATTAGTCTACTAAAAATGAGTAACAGTCTCGCCTCAAACATACTTCATACACTTAACATCAATCACTTTTCATGCAAAGAAGAAAATAGTTCAAAGTTTTGCCATTGAGATAATTAATCACACTTAGCCTGTAGTATCTATCAAATTGATGACATTATTACGCTTTGAACTATCTTATCTGTACGATCATCTCTTCAAAAGGAAAATAGTTGACCAATTTTTTATTATTCGTTGACAATCGTATCAACGATATATAGGGCTAACAATATAGACTAAATCTATTCTCTTGTACTAGTGTCACATTATTTATAGAAAAAACAGCATTTTTAGAACAAGTGAAAAATTGCAGTTCTCAAGATGATAATAGATTTGGACAACCTTTGACATCGCGCAGGTCATGTAATCAAAACCAGGCACGTGACGCACGGGATTCTCCCATTGTTGCAGTCATTATTGTCAGCTGATCATTGTCTTCTGAAGAGCACAGGAGACAAATATCTATTTCACATTTATATTCCAGAGGGGATTATTTATCATCAGGAATGGTTTCTTGACAATACTTTGGTTACATTGGAAAACAAATATGGATAGAGGGTCACTAATGAGAAGACAAATGTATAATTTATGCTAGATATGTGCAAACAACAACAATAGAACAACAAAAACAACAACAATAATAATAATAATAATAATAATAATAATAATAATAATAATAATAATAATAAATGACCGAATAATTGGACTTAAAAGTACATCAGCACGTTAAAGGTATATCGTTTCAAGACTATTAGAATCAAGTGCCTTGCCAATGAAAACTTATGGCGTCTGACCCAGTCATGTTTGTCGGGATTAAAACTAGCATCTTCTAGTGTCTGTATTAATGATGTCAATTACGATATAAACAGTTGAAAAAGTAGAAAATAACAAATGGCCAAAACAGGTAAAATGAAAACAAAAAACGAATACATCTCTTCTAAAACGGTATTTGTTTCGTAATATAGTAATTATCTCAAGAGTTCAAATCTATTATTTTCATACCCTGGTTAATCAACAATAATCCACTTAACTTCGCGTAAAAATGGATTTTGTTTTGAGCTTAATTTTTGTATGTGAAGAATAAAATAAATAAATAAATAAATAAATAAAAATAAATAAATAACTTGTAGAAAACAGGGAACAGTGAACATATTAGTTCGATAGTATGAGATTATTACAGGTGGACACAATGGAAATGTAATCACCAATGTATGATTATTGTTATTGTTATTATTATTATTATTATTATTATTATTATTATTATTATTATTATTATTATTATTATTATTATTATTAGTAGTAGTAGTAGTAGTAGTAGTAGTAGTAGTAGTAGTAGTAATAGTAGTAGCAGTAGCCGTAGCAGTAGTAGCAGCAGTCGTAGCAGTAGCAGTAGCAAAGTGGTAGCAGTAGTAGTCGTAGCACTAGTAGTAGTAGTAGTCGCAGCAGTAGTAGTATTAGTAGTAGTAGTAGTAGTTCTACTGCTACTACCATTACTACTGAGAATGCTATTTCTTTCCTGTTAATTATCTATACCGAACACATGCATATCATGTATAATGTGGTAGTATTCGATCAATAGATTCCGTATAATCTATATTTGTGCACACATTCAACAGATTTTATCGTACAATCGACGATATCACGTAAGGAATATTTAAAAGATGACTATAAAGGCGCGAAATATTGGTGATTTATGGAAAACTGTTCAAAGAATCATCTACACATTAACTGGAGTGGCTGTTTCTTATCCTGTAATATCCACCAGCCCTGAGGGTATATGTTTTATCTGAAGTGCTCTATCCTGAATACAATTCATGCCAAGTTGCTTTTGAGTCCATGATGCTAGCATCAAAGTGGACTGTTTAATCTTGTGAACGATCAGTGCTTATGTACAATTTTCAATATTAGATGCATAATCACGGAGTGTAAGTCAATTATTTTATTGCTTTCTGTTTGTTTCAGCGTGATTTATTCTCTTGATAGTGGAAATAATTGGCGTATTAAATTTCCAAGGAACTGGTTGCACGTTTTGTCCTATATTTACTCAGAATAAAATAATGCAGGAATTAACCATAGACAATATCATGAAATACTGTAGCTACCTATTGCGATCCTTTGTAAATGATTGAAGTGTTCTTCTTTTGCTTCGTGTTTAAGCAGTGTAGGTGATTGAAGTTATTTTTTCTTCTATAATATTGAACGCTTTATACACATGAATTTTTACTGATATCAGTTTGTATGTCTCTCTTTTCCGTATCTGTTTACCTGAAAAATATAATTTGTTTCTTAATTTATGTTCTTCTTATGTCTTTCATTTACGTTTGTTGATTTGGTACAGTCTGTAAAGTTGTGTATATTTTATTGTGTTGTGATATTTTGGGTGGGTTTTGTTCTTATAAATTTCTATAAAATTTCAAATATATGTTTATTCTATTTTTCAGATAGAATTAGGACACCATTTCATGTAATTGTCTATGGCTCGACATCAACAAAACAATATACTTCTCTTCTTTTTATTATTATTATTATTATTATTATTATTATTATTATTATTATTATTATTATTATTATTATTATTATTATTATTATTATTATTATTATTATTATTATTATTACCACTATCACAACAACAACTTAAGTTACTACTCTTCGACAGGACGAAGAAGGGGTGCGTCTTTCTCAACCCCAATCCCCTTCTGCTCACGCCTCTCTGTTCTCTGTTCTCAAAGCCCAACATTTCTATCTACAGAGAGAAAACTATATTGAAGATGTCTAGGAAACATGGGAAACGACAGTAAATAATAATGTCAGGCAAATTGCTAAATATACAATTATTTCCTTACGATACTCCTGAGTATTATTTCGGTGCTCATTTCCCATGATGCAATTCTGTTTAAGAAAAGGTTTATTAAATAATTTGATAAATAATATTTCTAAAATAGACTACATAAGTTTTCCTTAAACAACAAGTAACTACACTAGGTTAATGAGTCACACTCGTGTAAACAAAGCGGTTGCGCAGACAGATGCTGTTGTCGTTCCGAGATAAACGAAAGCTGAAGATAGCTGTACCTTTTGGATGTTGGTGATGGCTTTTCTGTATTAAGAAAGTATGAAAATGAAATTTCACTACACAATTATGGATATATTTGCTATATAACGATACGAACATCATTAGAACTTATTATTACGCGGTAAAGCGATTTATTTTAACAACAAGCACAAGCAACATAGATTCCGATGGTCTGAGTATATATTTTGCTCAACTGGTTAAAGGCCAGAAAATTTTATGGGATGGTCCCTCGGCCGTCGTTCATTTTCCAAATGTCTGGAAGAACAAGCTTGCCATCGCTATTCCCCTAAAAAACTTGATTATACCGGGAAACCCAAATGTCACTACGGCAGCCATCTTTAATAACTTGTTATTGCTTCTCCTCTTACAGGATGGGCATACAAACAACACATTTTCACTGGGAAAAACCTTTAACATTAAGTTGGTCTTAAATGAAAATGGTATGATCTGGTGTCCTCCCTATCTTTTTATTGCTACTCTTTCTGCACAGGTGGTTTTGTCAACATGGGGTTTTGCTAAAAGGTTTCTTAAGATATGTAATTAGTCCTAAATAAAATCTGATTTCTCGTACAATATGGCCACTAAATTTTCATTAATTATCTTTCTACATGAACAGGCGTGTCATGGGATTTCCACTGACAGACTTTGTACGCTATCTAGTTGTTTATATCTAATCGAAAATGGTATATACCACACGTCCATTATGGCTGCTATAGTTGCTGCCTTGAAATCAATGTTATTACAATTTCTACAATACATTACGTGACAATACATGTATGATCAAATCATCATGGATTTTTTGCCAGTTGGCTTATTATAATAACTAGTTGTTCCGAAATGAAAATGGTGTCAGTCACGCATTCAGTATAGTTACCACAACGACTGTCTTAAAACTCTTGCTGTCCTTACTTCCCCTGAATGGATGATCTATATGACGTGAGTTGCACCACAATGCTTCTAATGCATGTTTACTGTGTCCTAAATGGTGCCAAGCTGATATGCAATACGCACACTACAAAAACTAATTTAAAAATCTTGTTATCGTCGAGAATTTAAGATATAGCTTGAGAACTCTGCTGTAAAACTGAAGAACATTCTATTAACTTGAATTCCTGACATTTATTTTCGTCCAATAAAGCGCCAGACCCTTTGAAATACACTGGTTTTTTTATCATTTTGTTTTCGCTCTTTTTTATTTAGATGGAAAATAGCCAAGTCTTGTTGACCTAAATTTCGGTAGCTATTTACACTCACTAAAATTGACATGATTTACGTTAAAATTATGACATGAGTTAAGATAATGTCTTGCAAATCATTTACACACTGAAAATAGGAGCATTTTGTGTACAATATTCATGACGCATGCGTGTATTTTATATACCAAATCCATGACACGTGTTTGCATATTGTGTACCAAATCCATGACACGTGTTTGCATTTTGTGTACCAAATCCATGACACGTGTTTGCATATAGTGTACCATATCCATGACACGTGTTTGCATTTTGTGTACCAAATCCATGACACGTGTTTGCATATTGTGTACCATATCCATGACACGTGTTAGCATTTTGTGTACCAAATCCAGGACACGTGTTTGCATTTTTTGTACCATATCCATGACACGTACAAGCATGTGCGTATGTATTAACATAAATATTATCGATCAAGTGAGACCTTTTTAATTTCGCATTAACTAAATTGTACAAATCCACTTTTCGCATTTATACCACACCTTGTTTCTTTTCAAACGCATTGTTCTTTCATGATCACATACTATACTCCTTAGTGTCAAAATTGCGAGGATTGCGTGCCGTGGACAAATAAACTAACGTACTACTGACAGACACCAACAGCACCTTTCCATTCGTTTTCATACTTAATCGTGTCTTGACTTTAATTGATCCTGAAAAGATGCAGAGAACCTGTTCAAACATTGTCATTTGGGAACACAGACTAATATATAATAATTCTAAAAGACCCGAATTGAAGATATGCGATTAGACACTTTGAAACTATAGTACAAAAGGATATCAGTTTACAGTCTTATGACAAGTTTTAGGCCCTTTGTTCCCATCTCCACCCCTCCGGAAAATAATAAAATAAAAAAAAATAAATGTGTACAATTTCATACATGCAATAAAATCTCTTGCAGCGATTAACTGCATATAAGGATCACGTATGCTTAGATGTCACAGACAGTAGGTCAATTATTTACAGAAATCAATAGTGTTTTCAAAGCTCCTCCAAGTAACTCGTTACGCACCAACACACACACACAGACGCACACTCGCATATAAGCTGGATTTCATGTTTGATTTATGGCACGTACGTTAATATACCCATTTTAATGTTGTTATTTATCACTTAAAAAATACAATATACATACATTTCATGTTATATGAAACTTTTTGGTTAATAGTCCATACAATTCTTGCAAAGTGTTCAAGTTGCTGATAGACTGCAACCGTATTAACTTTTTTGGTTCGACTTTTTCTGGTACCTGTTTTCTTTTTAGTAGCACAATCAACATCTTAGAAGCAATTGATGTCATATAGTGCCAAATCGATAATGAGAAGAAAATATTATGTATCTTAGAAAATGGAAAATGTCTTGGTTTTAAGAGAAATTACGAGCAATGGCCAATGGAGGGGGTGGGTTGGGGCAATTATGCAATTTGCTTCTCATGACTAGCGTGGCTTATTTGTCAGCATTTATGAAAAATGAGCCCAACTCAGTTTTGAAAGGAATTTCGACAAATATCCCAAATTACAGAAAATTAATGACCTTCAGCATTTCTCCAAATCAAGTAATGTAGATATCCAGTCGGAATCATCCAAGTTTGAAAATTATCCTGTTTGTGACAAACTTTTTTTGATTTGAAGACATTTACTTTTTAAATTATTTCTTATTAAAATATATACTTCTAAGCGTATTTTGTTTACAAACGTTTCAATGATGCTTGAGCTCGTTCCAAGAACAATTTGTTCGCGCGCAAAAAGTGAAGAATGCAGAATGAAATACAAATACTCCTAACCCCCTTTCTCCCCGATAAATGATAGCATAAAATCCAGGACTAAAAGAAACCCCAAAAATATTCTTCGCTCTGTTTGTTTACAATCGAAAAAAAACTGTGACTAACGTATTCTCAAACGGATAGTAACTTAATACTGAATCTAAGAACTCAAATAGTTTCCATCTGTAGGTAAAATACCTATTATTTTGCTCGTTTAATACATTCAGTATAAAAATATTACCCAGCTGGGATCATTTATTTATCACATAGTTTGTACGATGTTCATATAGTCTATGTAGTTTATTATTTTCTTGGAAGACAACAAGTTAACATATCCCTTCATGTGATGATACTGATTGGATGAAAAAAGCCCTTCCAGTTCCTTAACAGTATTCTCGATACTGATTGGCTGCGATCGTGTGAATTTACCTTACATCACCTTCTGGAATATATTGTTTTACTATTACTATCAACATATTGGCGACCATTTCTCTCGAATCTACTGCACAAAGGGAATTCGAAAAAATGTCACGTGTAACTGAAATATGACTAATAGAACTCCAAGAGTTTCGTTACGCCATGTACAGCGCCGATAGAAGACGTTAAACTCAACAACAACAACAACAAAAAAAACCTAAATATATTGGTCAATTTATAATGTGCGTCGTGGATAACACTAATCCACCTAACGTACAAGCGTGCTTTAAATTTTAATTTACACGAGTAAATAAATTCACCTCTGTTCACAGAAGCGTGTCGGCGTATCCCAGTCTCTCCACTGACAGAAAGTTATCCAACCAAATATTGTTTCGCTGTAAATTAGCACAAACGAGCCCATGTTTATTTTGATGGGCAGCAATTCCGACTCTAAATACAATTTGTCTATGTCTACTGTAGTCCACTGTTCCAAAGGAAATAATGCGAATACCCGGTCACAAATTCATTGTATTTAATCTGGAACATCCGTATGGTGATAAAGTCCCTTCACATTGGCGTCCAACAAGAGGTGTGTTTCATAGTTCAACTGCCACAACTGTAAACATTGCTCCCTAACCTAACACGATTGACATTACACTGAAGTTTCATTGAGCATTCTCTGTGGAGAAATGACTCTTATCTGTGTTAAATGTTCTATTTATTCAGAAGGACAGTATTTTTACATTATAAAAATGTACTTTCAAATGTTACTGGTTATAGAACTGCTCATTAATAATTTGTCACGTCTGAGAATATTTTATACGCGCAACAAGTGAAAGGCGTCTGTATCAGAATGAACGAAATATTTTATTCGTCCTTCTTTCTAAATTATTTATATTAAAGTGAAAATTATATGATAAAAATAATTTCAAATGGGTAATTATGAAACTTATGAAAGTCGTTGAATAATATCGCAAAAGCTGGACATTACTCATTTCATAAATTCAACAACAAATCATTACCCATTGGAGATCCAGTGAATATATAACCCACTATGACGTCATACATACTAATGTAATGGAAAGAAGGGGCCCCGAGTGGCTGAGTGGTCTAAGGCGCTGACAGTTACGGATCACTGCCATCTCACCTCTGTCTGCGTAAGTTCGAGTCCAGACTCGCCTAACGTGGTTAAGTGAGAAAGCCTGCCAGTTGCTTCTCGTGGGTCGGTGGTTTTTACCTGGGTTTTCCAGGGTTCTTCCTCCACCATTAATACTGGCCGTAATGTATAGCCTATCTTGTGCTGAAAAATGGCGTTAAACCCTACAACAACTACAACAACAACAGTAATGCAAAGGAAAAATGTAGGAACCTAAATATGCGAATGTTTCTCAATGTCATTTCACTGTGTTAATCTGCAGTTTAGTCAAATAAGATTTAAATTTATGAAAGTCGTCAGGTCAGCCAAATAAGATCTCTATCTCTCTCATACACGCACGGAGTTGCTGTATAAAAATATCAGTGTCATTTTTAAAACAAAAACTTTTTCTAAACCCACAATGTTTGCCAATGTGTCTTCTATGTCTTAGAATCATACTATGATAAGAAGGGTTCCTGAATTTATCTTTTTACAAACACATCGTGTGTTAAATAACGTAATATACTGTCTACTTAATAGAGCACTCCGAAATATGGAGTGAGCAAAGAGTTGCTTTTTCACCTCAATAATATGTCTCTGTATGTTTGTAAAAATAATTGAATAAATTGTTTAGAAAATAACTGCGGGTTACCGGACATCAAAGTAGGGTCTCAACGGGGTACGCGTCGTCATGACTTGTAAGTATCTAGCATCACTGAAAAAACCCACGCGTTTGTATAGATTATATATGTGTGAATCGAGACTAGGTTATTAATTTTATATTATATGGAATTAATTTCAAAGGCGACACAGACATTATCTGAGTATTAGACAGGCAATGACAGATATCAAAATAATTGAAGTCAGAAGTGTAGAGTATGAATGTTCACAATACAATATTAAATCATAGACCATTTAGGCAATCATATTACTTTTAAGTATCACTGTATTCGGTTGTGTACCACCACCTTGCTTAAAATATTTCCCTCTTCAAATCATGCATTTTCTATGGAGTTCATTCTTATTAGAGTTTTGTAAGTCATAGGTTCATGAAATACAGATTAATGTTGAAGACACCGCTACTTAGACTGGTTCGCTGACCCAATGCACTCTGGTCAGTTGAACTAGCTGGGATTTGTACTGGTACACTAGCCCACTGCACCACTTCGGTCGGCGGGTCGGAATGATGATATTGTACAGGTAATACATATATATTTCCAACGATGTGCGCATGCTGTCCAAGTGTCAATTGATAATATGATTTTCCGTTCTGGAATTCATAATTTAAGAATAAAGTCTGCCAAATTCTCATGCACAGTTTTTAAAAGTGTTAGAGTGATTACTGCAATATCAGGTCTAGTTCGCTTTAAAATAACGTTTAACTGTTCTGTACGAATGCATGGTTCTGAGAAACAAAATTCCTAATCTAATGTCTCAATTACATATTAATATTAAACGACACGTAATTGTTTCGATTTCATCATCTGAAACTTCTCAGTCAATTCTACGCACCATTCATCGAACGCATACCTATAGATGAAATTTGAACCATATATTCTCTTTATAAAACGGATGCATATATATGATATTTAAACTAAATCGGATATTTACAAAACAAGGATTGACTGAGAGGTTGTTAATGCATCGAACTATTTTATATCTGCATAGTTTACGTACATTCACGAAATGGTATACTTGGTACAAAATGAAAATGTTATTACTTGGACATCCAATATGGTCCTATTGGAAACCTTGTTATTGTTACTCGTCCTGAAAGGATGGTCATATCTACACTGGGTCCTAAGCGAAAATGGTACCTGTTTGAGGTCCAATATGATCGCCACGGCAGTCGTCTTTAACGGTTTGTGATCGTTACATCTCATGAATGTATGTCATACCAACATGGGGTTGTCACTAAAAGACTTATGATACGTAACTGACCCTAAACATAAATAAAGCAAAACTGACATCCAATATGGCCACCACGTTATCCATGTTGAAAATGTTGTTATAGCTACTCCTCTTGAACAAAATCCGTATTGACATTGTTATTACCAATAGACGTTTGATGATGGCTGCTTGATCCTAAAGGAAAATGGTCTTATGTCCAATATGGTCTTTTCATCAGTCATCCTGAAAATCGTCTTATCAGTTCTTCTCCAGAATGTAAAGTAATATCGATCCTATTATAGGAAACTTCTTACGATATCTAGCCACTTCAATAGGCTGCTACAGCTTAAACATGTTGCTGTCATTACCTCTTTTGAATGAATGCTCATATTAGCTTCGGGTCTCTCGTAATGTTTTTGTTTGCTGATTCTAAATTACAAAGGTGCTGAAATGACGTCCTATATGTAGCGAACTTGAAAATCTTGTTCTGGCGTATTCTCTTAAATGGAAAGTCGTTTTGATATGATGTTTTGATCAATGAGTTCATATGTGTCTATTTGGCATTGAATGTAAATGACTAACCATCAATATGATTAAAATGGTGATTATCTGAAAGTGTTGTTATCTCTGCTCCTCCGAAGTGGACGGCTATGTCAACATGTGGTTATCACCTATATACTTTGTATGATACCTAGTTGGTCCTAAAGTGAAAATGACGCCTGTCGTACATCCAATATGCTATCCACGAAGATGGTCTTAAAAAAATCTTGCTGTCACTAATCCCCGTGAAAGGGAATCAGAACGACAGGGATTTTCACTAAATCCTAAATGGTAATGATGCCAGTCTTACATCCAATATGGCTGCTACGACTACAGTGTTAAAAATGTTGCCAGTACTCCTGCTGAATGGATGATCAGTATGAAAGAGGGTTTTCATCCAAATACTTCTTTTGATGCTTTCTTCGTTATTAACACTAATGGTGCCATGTTATCTTCAATATGACCGCCTAAAACGCCTTGTTATCACTACTCTCCTCTTTTCGCTATAGCATGAGGTTTTGAAAAGAACTCTTCTAATCATATATTTTCCCTAAATGAAATGGAATCAGGCTGATATCCAGTATGTGTACAACCTAAACTGTTTAGAAAATATCGGAGACGATTTCAACACTTAGTGTTTCCAAATAATAAAGTTTTATTTTCAATTTATCGAAAATATTGTCGCCCAGTGGAGTATTAATCTCTTCAAGGGATTATTTTCTTTCTTTTCGGAATGGTTTTTTTTTTCAAATAATTGATAACATATCTAATGTAATTAGACTATAATTCGGGTTCTATTTTTTGGGACGAAAAATTATGATTTTCTTTAAAATAAAGCCAAGGCTTATTTAAGTTGCGCTTAACTAATCGAGGAAGTTGTAATGGCATCTTGTATGCACGTTTACACTGTAAGATTTACAATGCTTTGTGGATGTCAAAGGCACAAGTCACTAATTGACATAACAAGCACCAGTTAAAAGTCACGAAACGCTGCTGTCAAACGTGGGTAACTAGATTACAAGCTCTGTTATCTAACGAAAGTGATTACAGTTGCCTACTTTTAAAACAAATTGTACACTAATTCTTTTGCATGACACTTTGAACGCAATGAATGACTATTAACTGTTAACTCTTGAGGTACTACTCATCCTATATTACGTTTGAAGTGATTATACACCATTCATTGTTGTTTTTTGTCAAACAGCCTTTTATTTATTCTAAAAGAAAACTGACCGTTTAATTGTTACTTATCTTCATTTACTTAATTATAAGCCTCTAATGGCATAAGGTTATTTTCAGACACCTCCATCTCTTGAAGATAATATCTCCTCTGTTGTACATCACTATTTATATAACCAGTCTTGTTATATTCTTCATTTCTGGTCCCTCCCCAACATAAACTCTTCCAGCATTTAATCTGTACAAACAAATACCTTTAATCTGCATTTATATACAAAGCAATAAAAATGTTAATTAAAGCATATCACATTATAATGGGAAACAGCACTATTAGGCAAATCACTTTATAAAATGGAAAGCATAATTAAGCAAATCACATATAAAATGGAAAGCATAATTAAGCAAAACACTTAAAAAATGGAAAGCTTAATTTAAGCAAATCACATTATAAAATGGAAAGAATAATTAAGCAAATCACATTATAAAATGGAAAGCAGAATTAAGAAAATCAAATTATAACATGGAAAGTATAATAAGGCAAATCACATACAAAATGGAAGGCATAATTAAGCAAATCACATTATAAAATGGAAAGCATAAGCAAATCACTTTATAAAATGGAAAGCAGAATTAAGCAAATCACATTATAAAATGGAAAGCATAATTAAGCAAATCACATAAAATGGAAAGAATAATTAAGCAAATCACTTTATAAAATGGAAAGCATAATTAAGCAAATCACTTTATAAAATGGAAAGCATAAATAAGCAAATCACTTTACAAAATGGAAAGCATAATTAAGCAAATCACATTATAAAATCGAAAGCATAATTAAGCAAATCACATCATAAAATGGAAAGCATAATTAAGCAAATCACTTTATAAAATGGAAAGCATAATTAAGCAAATCACATTATAAAATCGAAAGCATAATTAAGCAAATCACATTATAACATGGAAAGCATAATAAGGCAAATCACATATAAAATGGAAGGCATAATTAAGCAAATCACATTATAAAATGGAAAGCATAATTTAGCAAATCACATTATAAAATGGAACAGGATAATTAAGCAAATCACTTTATAAAATGGAAATGCACTATTAACCAAATCACATATGAAATAAAAATCACAAATAAACAAATCACATTATAAAATGTAAAAGCACTACTAAGTAAATCACATACAAATTGAAAAAGCACTATTAAGCAAATCACATATAAAATGCAAAAGCGGTGTTAAGCAAACATCATATAAAATGCAAGTTCTGTGATGGGATGGGATGGATAGTGTCAACAAAGGAAAAGCCTAATTAAGCAAATCACATTTAAAAAGAAAATCAACATTAAGCAAGTCACATGATTAAATAAAAAAGCACTATTAAACACATCACCTTATAAAATGGCAAGGCACTATTAAGCTAATCAGATTATAAAAAAGGTAAACTGCTACTAAGCAAAGCACATACAAATTGGAAAAGCACTATTAAGCAAATATCACATAAAATGGAACAACACGATTCTGCAAATCACATTAAAATGAAGGCACTATTAAGCGAATACATTAAAAATGTAAAAGCACTCTTAAGCGAATCATAGAAAAGCACTATGCAAAATTCTATTATAAGTGGAAAAACATTTTTAAGTAAATCACTTTATAAAATGGAAAAACACTATTAAGCGAGTCACGTTATAAAATAGAAAAGCACTTTTAAGTAAATCACATTATAAAATGGAACAGAACAAGTAAGCAAATAACAAGTGACATTATAAAATGGAAAGGCACTAGTAAGCAAATAACATTATAAAATGGAAAGGCACTAGTAAGCAAATAACATTATAAAATGGAAAGGCACTAGTAAGCAAATAACATTATAAAATGGAAAGGCACTAGTAAGCAAATGACATTATAAAATGCAA
This sequence comes from Potamilus streckersoni, assembly GCA_016746295.1. Lineage (NCBI taxonomy): Eukaryota > Metazoa > Mollusca > Bivalvia > Unionida > Unionidae > Potamilus > Potamilus streckersoni. The sequence continues at coordinate 1,054,659 of JAEAOA010000663.1, read as the reverse complement.
AAGCACTATTTAACAAGTGACATTATACAATGGAAAAGCACCAATAAAAGAATTACTTTATAAAATAAAAAGCACTATCAAGCGAATCACGTTATAAAATATAACAGCAATATTACTCGAGTCACGTTGTAAAATGGAATAGCACGTATAAGCAAATCACCATATCAAATGGAAAAGCGCTATAGTGCAAATAACATTATAAAATGGAAAATAACTATTAAGCAAATAACATTATAAATTGGAAAGCACTATTTAACAAATAACATTATAAAATGTAAAGAACTACTAAGCAAATAACGAATAAAATGGAAAAGGACTATTAAGTGAATCACGTTATAAACTGGAAAGCACAGTTAAGCGAGTCACGTTATAAAATGGAAAATTACTATTGAGCAAATCATATTATGAAATGGAAAATTACTATTGAGCAAATCATATTATGAAATGGAAAATTACTATTGAGCAAATCATATTATAAAATGGAAAATTACTATTGAGCAAATCATATTATAAAATGGAAAATTACTATTGAGCAAATCATATTATGAAATGGAAAATTACTATTGAGCAAATCATATTATGAAATGGAAAATTACTATTGAGCAAATCATATTATGAAATGGAAAATTACTATTGAGCAAATCATATTATGAAATGGAAAATTACTATTGAGCAAATCATATTATGAAATGGAAAATTACTATTGAGCAAATTATATTATGAAATGGAAAATTACTATTGAGCAAATCATATTATGAAATGGAAAATTACTATTGAGTAAATCATATTATGAAATGGAAAATTACTATTGCCAGAAAAAGAAGCGTTTAATGCCTGCTCATCCGTGAAGTTGGTCCGGTAATGTATCTCATATTATTACGCAAGAAGCATCGAAGAGACAATAACCTAAAGTCATAAATGTGAAACTAACTCTACGCTCCGGTAATAATCAACACGTCTAAGTGTGGAAAGTACATCGTTAGCTAGACTAACCGAGAGAAATTGAAATGAACACATGAGAGCATACTTCGGATCTTTCTTACAACGTAAGAGTTTCTCAACATTTTGATAATATTGGACGATCTTGGGAAAATATTCAGTTATGTTATTAGCAATATCAATAAATATTTACTTCTTTTACAATATGGGCAGGTTAAATAATTGTCTTCACAAGCAAAGGTCTTTAATGATCAAATCACGGTTAATTACCTATTTGGAAAAACAAAATCAGATAACAGATATGTATTGGGAGAATACCAGTGATGACGTTATAATAAACGTAACATTTTCTATGTAACCTGTTTAATTTTGAAGATGTTTCCATTTTGCGCCAGTCACACAGAAAACTGAATCCATGCCAACTGCATGTACGTTACTGAATCCATGCCAACTGCATGTACGTTACTAAATCCATGCCAACTGCATGTACGTTACTAAATCCATGCCAACTGCATGTACGTTACTAAATCCATGCCAACTGCATATAGTCGTTAATGAATCCTTTCCACTTGGATGTATGTTATTAAATCCATAACAAATGTATGTATGCTAATGAATTCTTGTCAAATGTATGTACGTTATTGAATCCATGGCAACTGTATGTAGGTTATTGAATCCACGCCATACGTTAATGAATACTTGCCAACTGTATGTACGTTACTGAATCCATGCCAACTGTACGTACGTTATTTAAGTCATGTCAATTGCATTTACGTTATTAAATCCATGCCATCTCAATATACGTTAATAAAACCATGCCAACTATATGTACGTTAATGAAACTTACCAGATGTATGTACTTTATTAAATACATAGCACCTGTTCGAACGTTGTTGCATCCATGGCAACTGTATGTACGTTAATGAATCCTAGTCAACTGCATGTACTTTTTTCAATTAATGTCATTATATAGGTTTTAATAAACCAATGCCATTCCATGTTGGTTTGCCATGTTTCTGTCCTAATATAATATTATTTCTTCGTAATAATTGGCAAACGTATTCGCCCCCCCCCAACTCACTCTCTCTCTCTCTCTCTCTCTCTCTCTCTCTCTCTCTCTCTCTCTCTCTCTCTCTCTCTCTCTCTCTCTCTCTCTCTCCTCGGATAGCTATAGCCTACTACGTATATAACATCGAATATGAAATCAAGAAATCAAACAGCTGGGACCCATTTATATTTACAACGATTTTTCACCTTCATATTCTTTAGATTTATCTGGTTAAATACACGATAGCGTCATTTCCTTATATCTTAGCAGTCATCATATAAAGAAAGCTCTTTATCTTGTCCTGTCTCTCTTACAGCCTTACTATTTCATATGCTTATTTGAGCGCGTTATATTGTATTCATTCAATGTATTTTCGGTATATATGAGTGCTAATTAATATTATTCCCCGACACATATTTATAGTCGAGTCAACACATAAATGCCTAGAGCTAGTTGTAGAATTGTCATCCAGGCGGATTAATTGGTTTGTCCACTTGTCTTCCGAAAAGTGGATGTAGTCAAGGCGCATAGCTAGTTACGATGATTGAGCGTAGATGGCGCCTATATCTTACGCTAAATGCCTGCCATTTCATATGGCAAGATAGGTGTATCTTAAATAATTTATTAGATGTCATATATATATATATATATATATATATATATATATATATATATATATATATATATATATATATATATATATATATATATATATATATATATATATATATATATATAAGGACTGTGGCTATGTGCCTGAGGTTGGCATGATTGAAAGAACCATAATAAAGTTATTGTTGTAAATAAACTATTCTTTTTGTAATTAAGATCAAGAGACTCGTTTCTTTACCAACGTACTGGTTCTAACCACTAAATAGACTCAATGAAATACAAGTAAAATTGATCCTGATACTGCAAAGTGAAATTATCTGGAAATGTATCATCTTTAAAACAACAACCACCAACAAAGAAATCAACATATATTTCAAAATATGACGGTACCACCGACATACGTTTAAAAACAATGACATTTAATGGGAAGAAATTTGATGTTATAATATTGCTTTAGTAACTACTGTCTGCATAAGATAAAGGTATACATTTTGATTGATGCAATATGCAAATTACCATAATTACACGTGTAACGAATGTTTATATTAAACAATGAGTCTTTATATGTTTATATATAAATATATATATATATATATATATATATATATATATATATATATATATATATATATATATATATATATATATATATATATATATATATATATGCAATAAACTGACGACGAACAGTACGAAACTAGTAACTAACTAGCCTAAGCGCTTTCGACTCTTAATGAGTCTTTTTCAAAGGCAAATACAAAGCATATATACGATAAACAAATAAATACAAAAACGTTGTGTTTGTAAACCTCTACATGTATATATATATATATATATATAATAGTGAGTGTTTATATGTTTTGCAAATTAAACTGTTTCATGAATATATGAGTAATTTACTGGCTGTGGACAGCATAATTGTAAAGGAGTGAATCATGCATCCAAACCCTGACACATGCATTTTGTTAGGGTGCATTCACCTATTAAGAAAATAAGGAAACAAAAGAAAAGACAACATCAGGTATTCGAATGTACCGCTATGTGATATCGGGACTGTTTTTGTTCTCAAAATGCAACAGAAACATTGCGTAATGGAAAATAACTGTTATTATCTCCTATATTTAAAGATAAAGAACGGTCATACATATTACGCTGTCATAATATGGTACCTTTGCTGTGAAATTAAACAGGGTACCTGATGAAAATTTTCTTGGCTATGATTGTCAGTCGTGTCGTTGTTGAGTTCTAGATGCACACCCTTAAGTAGGTGGGAAAGGTTTTGTGTTCTGTATTCAGGTATCGTATTTCGGAGTATCCTTTAGTAGCTTTTCTACTTTGAGATATCAAATCAATTCTCAGGCATTTCATCAGAACAATTTATTCATAAATTACAGTTAAGATGATGGATTAAAATATTTCATCCATCTTCATTTCAGGAAACAATACTACTTTCTTCCGATGAACAAACATTTTGCTGCTTCTTGCTTTGTTAATGTACTTTCCATTATCATGTTATATGACTTGATGGATGAATCGTAATGCAAACGACTGATATTAGCCTCGTGAATGTGAATTAGGAGAGAGAGAGAGAGAGAGAGAGAGAGAGAGAGAGAGAGAGAGAGAGAGAGAGAGAGAGAGAGAGAGAGAGAGAGAGAGAGAGAGAGAGAGAGAGAGATATGACAAGTTGGCACTTTGCAGCACATGGTCTGACGGCTTTCATTAGTACACTATGTTTTATTTGTAGCTGAGAACAGCTTGCAAGTCGTCATCTTTAAATGCATAAATTGTATCAAATACAAGTCATAAGAGGTATAATTTTATGAATATTATATATTTACATTCTTTATTCTGTTGCAGAGGGAAGCGAAGGGGAGTCGAAAAGGTCAAGGACTTCATACACTAGACATCAAACTTTGGAACTGGAGAAAGAATTTCACTACAACAAATATCTAACCAGAAGAAGGAGAATTGAAATTGCGCATGCCCTGAACCTTACTGAAAGGCAGATAAAAATATGGTTTCAAAACAGGCGTATGAAATGGAAGAAAGAACACAAATTGGCCCATATAGCAAAGAATATGAATATTTGTAATGCGTTAGAGCTGGCTGCAAAAGAAAGAGCGGACGAAGAACGACGAAAGTCATCCACCGCTCCCGCCTCCATTCATTGATTGAATAAATTGAAAATAATAATTTTGATCTCGAAAGGAAAAGTAAACTTCATCGGTAGATATATTATTTTCAGACACAATCGCTACATCAGAAAGTTGGTTGGTAATTGATTTTGTGGGTTGCGTCAGGCAGTTGCACGGATGGATAAAATTATCGCATTTATGAACATAACCTCGAATTCCATTCACGAGTGCGCACTAATATATTACAGATGTGCAGCTGCAGCAATATGCTTGTTCCAAGGTCTGGATATTTACAATATTTTATTTGTTGTTCTTATATGTGCTACAGTTGAAACGTTAATGTCCAGATTCAAATTAGGTACTTAAATATGTTCACAAAGAGAAAAAAATAGATTTGTTATTGGAATACCATACATCTGTTTTGTGAGGTTAGAAACAGACACAATACATACGACACATTTGATCAATGCTTCTGCTAAGCTTCAGTATCCAATCTTTTCAATTGAGCGGACAAGGTATTTTTCAATATCCTTTGTAAAAGTAATTACTACCCTCATCAAGGGACTTAGGAATATTGTAACCTTTACATTTTTACCATATCGTTTCAACGTGTGAAGATGGATATATTTGAGTCGCAGAATGTAATATTGGTACCCAACACATTTTTTTACCTTGCGTTATTTGAATTTGTTTTCGTGGATATTGTAGACATATCTCTTTACCAGACTAACGGAAATTTGAACTGCCAAAGTAAATTGACTGAAATATTGAAACTGCATATTGTAGAAGCATAATGAACGTATTTGTTTCATATATAATTATACTTACAGGGTAATCTTATGGCATGATTATTGTTTGAAATCAAACGTCGATTGAGATTGAACTAAATCATATGTATGTATTTATATGTATTATTTCACGAGATTGGCCGTGAAGCTGAACACATCATTGCGTGTTTCGTAAAGAGATTTATGTGTACTTGTTTGTACATATGTGTCATCTCGTTGATGGAATATAACAATGGTGCACTTGCTAAAGTGCTACTGTGTGAATATACATTGTATCTGTGTGTTGCAAATATGTTAGAGAACGACTCTAGCCTCGGATTCATATCAGGGTAATTTTAAACAAGACTTTTACCAGATACAAGGTACATCCATTTTCCCCAATGTAGTGAAAACCTTTTTATTTTCATGTTGTGTAGTACACATGTATGTGACTTGTCTGGTTTTGCACATGTACATCCTGCAGAATATTGTATTTTTATTTGATTACAAAATAAATGTTAAGATACAGTCACTTTTGATAACATTGACCTTTCAATTTAATTCTGCTATTTATAACGTCAGAGTGTTTGAAGATGTTTTACAAGTTCAATTATACATAAATGTTTTCAATTAAGTTAGTTCGGTTTTTATAACGCCAGGTTGATGCAAGATCTCTTATGAATCGATAAATATAATACACTTAAACACATTTACTGTAAAACTTGGATTTGTCTCCTGATCTGATTTAACTTTTACTAGTGTGAACATGTCTCTGAAAATAATGAAGCATATCACTAAGAAATCAGTACATATTTAGCAGTCTGTTTACAGTTAGAGCCAGAGAAATAAGACATCTTTGTTATGATTTTACATCACTATCCTGTCCCATGATATTAATAGAAAGATTCTTAATTTAAGATTGCATGCTGGGTATACGTGTATTAAAATATTCAGCACCGATTCATAACATGTGATTCAAATAATCTGCATAATAGTTTTCAAAAACACTCTGATCTTTCCAAATGCAGAATTAACAATGCCATTGTTTGCATGATATACGACATACACAGGATGATGTTTGCGTAATCACATTACTCACATAACACTATTTTATATACCTATAATTGTTGTCAAAGAAACAAAAACTCACTTTTAATATAAGCTTTCATCAGTATTTCAATTTGCAAAATACAGAACATTATTCTACCTGTATTTGATAACAGTCACGGAATAAGATTGCAATTCATTACAGAATAAGGTTTCAGCATTTCTATATATTCCAAAGAGTTAATTTCATAATAAATCTTCACTTTTCCATGCATTCTTATTGTACCAAAAACTGAACTTCTGTTCCACTACATAATACTTTTTATATGAAAGGTAGAAGAAACGATATTGCAAGATATTGTATGAGATTGATTTCTGAGTAAAGTATAGTGTCTGATGTTCAAATATGCAGTTATGTAATACCTGCACGGAATCCCTCAACCATCACTTGTTTGGCTAAATGTTATAATCATTTCTGAAACAAAATATGTTTTCTAAGTATTTTCATCTTGTTAAGATTTTAATACATTAAATATAGAAATGTTTTCTATAAACGGTTGCATATTGTTACCGATATAAATGTACATTGAGAAACTTGATCACATTCATGTGCCGTAATAGTTTAAAAATTATGTAATAGAGAAATTCATTCATAAGAGAAAAGATATATTTTCTGCCATTACAAGAACTCAAATGAAGAGCTACATATATTACATATCGTCTAGGAAAACATAGCTAGCCATATTTAGAAATGATAAAGCCACCAATAATGTATTATTTTGATACATGCGATATACGAATATTAGTAACGGGAAGTAAAATCATGTTGGTAGCCAAGATAGTGTAGTGTATTAGTTGTTAGTAGTCTGCAACAGATAAATAATTTTCCGTTAACCATACATACATACATACATACATACATACATACATACATACATACATACATACATACATACATACATACATACATACATACATACATACATACATACATACATAGATACATACATACATACATACATACATACATACATACATACATACATACATACATACATACATACATACATACATACATACATACATACATACATACATACATACATACATACATACATACATACATACATACATACATACATACAGTTATCATAATTAAATTAAGGCATACATGCATGTGAAAAACAAACTTGTGTAAATACTAATATACGTACACACATGCATGCAAGCAAACATCCACCCATACAAGCGCGCACAGATGCATACATACATTTTGTGTTCTATATATATATATATATATATATATATATATATATATATATATATATATATATATATATATATATATATATATATATATATATGTGTGTGTGTGTGTGTGTGTGTGTGTGTGTGTGTGTGTGTGTGTGAGTGTGTGTGTGTGTCTACGATTTTTGATTACATATAAAGAAATATTTCATGAATGAAGCAGGAAACATTGAACTGTAGTTTTTCGTTTTGTTGCATATCCTTTAAGGCATAAACCTTCAATTTGCATAAATTTGGGTCTCCTCTGTGTGCCAGCATTATTAAAGAAAGGAGTTGCCTACATCGACATTAAAGAAGTTCTTAATTTGTATGATAATTTTAGAACATCAACCGATTACGTCAGCTTGTACAGATAATTTTTCAAGGTGGGCAATTTTCAAATTATGGACTGTTTTCTAAGAAACTTGAGGAGATTTGATATTTGATTTGATTTGATATTTTTTAACGTATTTCTTGCTGAGTTCGAAGTAGTAAACATTGTTGCAGTTTATTATTTATTAAATGCAATCGAAACTGTTTTTGTGCAAGTTTGAATTGTATTTAGGCAACTTTATTTAAAACACTTTCTTGTTTTCACGGTATCAGCACCAAGGCAATTTTCATGTCTTATGATAGAAATGATATTTAAATAATAATTGTGATTAATATCGGCTTATCTCAGAAGAAAATCCTAACGCCACTATGGCAATCAATATTCTGTAAGGATACGCAGTATAAAGTTGATGATATGTCATTGTGCTAAACAATGTTTCTAATGCTCTGCTTTCTTTTACATCAAATCTTTTTCATGTACTTTGCAAGTCATGACTTTGTGTTCACAAGTACAAATATTATTCAGACGAATAACTGTTTCCCAGCGCTACAATGCAGCATGAGTTTAAGAACTGTATGGTAGCAGATTTATTTATATTAATATTGGCAGTGTTCCACATATGTGCGTGCATCCAAAATATATTTTTGGGATCAGGGGATTAGTGCTTGTTGTATGAGTGTCGATATATAATTAAAGCTCTTCGAAAAGCGTACGTTTGGCAATAACCATATAGTATCATTTCAGCTAAACAGTTCACTGGGTTGTATGTTTATATGGCTTGTATACCTAATGAAGAAAATCAATACAAATATAATATAACCGTTTGAGTAATGCGAACATACCAAAGCAAGTTGAACAGTTTTAGTTGCTAATTGTAAATCTAGATAATAAGATATACAACGTGCGATATACATTGCATGTAACTAACTCGTACAACATCGCACTGCCACAAAGTTGGTCACCTGCACGAAATTTGTAGGGAGCAATGCCACTACTGAGCTTTCTTGACATTTTCTTCAATTTGGCATCTTAACAAGAGAAGTGTCTAAAGTGCGTGAAATTATTGCATGACATGTGGTCGGGCATGATGGCTTCTGGATAAAATATTTTTTCAAGGATGTTACCTTTGACCTTGTCAACAATTAAGTCAAAACAGTTATCCTTAGGGCATTCCATATTTTTTTCAGGCACACATGAAAAATTTGCTTTCTGCTCTACAGTGTCCTCTTCATAACCCAAATGTACAATTTTTTATATTCAGTAAATTTAAATGGATACAATATTATCTTTTTGTTTATTTAAACGCACATGGTTTTGTTGACTGATGTAGCTTTTATAATATGTTTACTTTATGAATGCGTTTTACGACGGTTCAGTGCAAACACTCCATTCTCAAACACCTGATAAAATCTGATGAGTGTCAGGATTTGGTGTCGGTAGAACAAAGTCATTAAAAGTATGTATACGTCATTACCTAATTATTAGTAACCAACACATGCTTTTTATTTCGTTCTGTTTATTTGAAGCATATTATCCAGGAGATTTTACTAAGATATCAATATGTGCTTAAGAGTCTTTTGCTGTTTTAAAACCAGAATTAAGACAATGTTATATAGCCAGTGGTTCACCTAAGTAACTCGCCCTCGTTTAAGTGTTTTACATTGGACTTCTACTACAAAACACTTTCATAACGACGTAGAGCGTTTTAAACGGTCATGAAAACACTCCAAAACGTTATCAGTGTGGATAATGGACAGTTACTTTATGAAACTATCGCATATTTTTAGGACGAAAGAGATTTAATGAAATTAATATTATTTTTTGTTTTGTTTACAAAGCTGGTGCTAATTAGGAATCACTTTTCCTTTCGAACATATCATTCCATCGCACACTCCCATTGCGATAATAGTTTTGTATCATCACCTAAACTAGCGCTGTATTATTGCCATGATACCATCGTAACATTGCGCACAATGTGATAGTGTTCCAAACCGGATTGCGAGATGCAGGACTGGTCTTACTTGTCATGAAATTTTATAACAGTAAAAGCATTAATTTAAGATGCATATATTCTGGAGAATTAAATAGAAGTTTGTGCTTTTGAAAGTGGAAATAGTTGTCTCTTCATAAGTTAAAGATCCATTTTTATCATTTTATCATTTAGTGAAATGTTAGCTCCATTTTCAGCTATATATGTGGAATCATGAATGATTGATGTATCATGTGTGGCATTAACTACACAAAATTCAGATTTATTTGAAAATACGTATACTTGTATAAATATAGTAAGTTGTGGATTCCAGTAGTGTACGGTTTGAGTGTGTAGTTAAATAAAAACTGAAGGAATGTTAGCACCACCATGCTCAATAAGTAACCATCACCGGGAGTTTACGGAAACGTTCACCGTTAAATGCTTAAATATGGAGCGATTGTGATGTGTTCTTTGGTAGGGAACTATTTACGATCTTTTCATATTGTTTAAAATATAAAGAGTAGTTCTTCCAATTAATTGATATTTGAGTGTTAGAAGAATTTTATACACATTTTTACTTGTATTTAGCTTCCAGAACTCTAGATGACACATCTTGAAAAGTTTTGTCGGCAATATGTAAATTGTGAACTTTTAATAAGAAACTATATTGATTTGTCATATTTTCCTGCTGTCCAAAAATAGAAGAAATTAGACTAAAAGCGATTCCAACCTTTTCATTTGCAAAAAGTGTTCCTAATGATCCAAAACGTTATGTGATTCACTTCGTTCTTCCAAAATATAATAAGAGACTGTCCTCCTAGATATACAATACAGTAAATAAATATTAAACTAGTCAAACGTCAAGTGTGTTTGCATGTCTTCAAACTAGCATATTTTGGGGATCTAACTTCGCTTATATTTGTAAGTTAGACCGTGGCAAATGTGTACTTTCTCTTACTCAATCTTTTCTTTCAGCCAAGAAATCCTGTTTATGAAATGTGGAACAATTTGTGTGAAGTTTTTTTTTTTCAAATCCATGTGTATAGAATATTACATCATAATTATGTTTTATCAGACTTCATCCTGTGTATATCAATTGATATGTGTACTGTTACAATGGTAAAACAAAATAAACCATACTATTATGAAGCCTGTCTATAGTTTGTGCAATTTTTTTCAGGATCAATTTTCATTTACAGACCAGGTCCTCCCCTCTCTCTCTCTCTCTCTCTCTCTCTCTCTCTCTCTCTCTCTCTCTCTCTCTCTCTCTCTCTCTCTCTCTCTCTCTCTATATATATATATATATATATATATATATATATATATATATATATATACACACATTCATGCATACATGTATTATGAAATAGTTAACAAAATGCAAAGAACAAACATTAAATAGTGGAAAATGCAATATTCAATTAAAGCTTGAAAGTTATATTTATAAAATATAAGTGAATGTACGAAATAAGGGAAAGCAATGTAAAAATTGATTAAGACAATTTTTGTTGATCGAAATTTATGACTATTAAGGCACAGTCCTCTTTATCTTATATCAATCACTCATATATATATATATATATATATATATATATATATATATATATATATATATATATATATATATATATATATATATATATATATATATATATATATATATATATATATATATATATATATATATATATATAGTCAAACACATTTTACCTCTACTGGCCTTACACCATACTATACAGTCAACACATTTTACCTCTACTGGCCTTACACCATAATATACAGTCAACACATTTTACCTCTACTGGCCTTACACCATACTATACAGTCAACACATTTTACCTCTCTTGATCTTACACCATAATATACAGTCAACACATTTTACTTCTACTGACCTTACACCATACTATACAGTCAACACATTTTACCTCTACTGGCCTTATACCATAATATACAGTCAACACATGTTACTGGTCTTACACCATACTACACATTCAACACATTTTACTGTCCTTACACCATACTACACAGTCAACACATTTTACTTCTACTGGTTATACAACATACTACACAGTCAACACATTTTGCCTCTACTGGCCTTACACCATAATATACAGTCAACACATTTTACCTCTACTGGCCTTACACCATACTACACAGTCAACATATTTTTTCCTTCACTGGCCATACACCATAATATACAGTCAACACATGTTGCTGGCATTACACCATCCTACACAATCAACACATTTTTCCTCCACTGGCTATACACCATAATATTCAGTACCTCCACTGGCCATACACCATAAACTCTTATGCAATGGTATTTTGTCTGTCGTCCCTTACCAAATACTTGGAGGATTGCTGAAATAAAAATGGTGTCGATATGATGTCCATTGTGGTTTATTCCTAAGTTATCATTTTATCGCTATTTGTTGTTGTATCTAAATGAAAAAGCCCAGAATAGCAGACGGAGTGGTCATCTTGGACATCGTAAGATGACTACTCATCCTGAAGACTTATCAAAATGGCTTGTTTCTATACGACATCGTATGACGTCTAGTTGGTTTAGAATGAAAATGGTACCGATATGAAGTCTATTATGTCCTCGATGTCTTGAAAATCGTGAAGGGAAGAACATGTCAAGATGGTTTTTCACCAAACGACTTTTATGATCTCTAATTTATGTTAGATAAACACGGTACGTCTAAAGTCTAATATGGCCGCCACAGCAGCCATTTTTACAATAGTGTTATCCTTAATACTTTAAAATGGATCTTCATACCGACATCAAATGTTCTGTAAAATACTTCTTGTGATGTTTACATCAACCTAAACAAAGATGATGCTAATCTTACCTGCGTTGTGGTCACCAAGGCAGTTACTTTTCTTATTACAGATCTACTTGAAAAGAAAGTCATACTGACATGGGCTATTCACCAGAAGACTTCTTGCGATGTCTGTGTAATCAAAAATGAAAATGGTACCGATTTAATGTACTGTATGGCTGCCACAGCAGCTATAAAATATATTAGTATTGCTACTCCTGAGTGGAAGGTTATATTTCTGCTACTCTTCAAATGGACGACTAAATCAACAATTGGGTTTTTACAGTTTAGTTCTTATCATATCTAGTACGTCCTAAATGAAAATGGTGCCAGTCGTAAATTCAGTATGGATGTCAGGACGACAATCTTAAAAATGGCGTTATTACGATTTCCCGGAATGGATGATAATTTTGACATAGTGGTTTCGCCAAAAGGCTTCTAATGATGTCCACTTTGTCTTATATGAAAATGGTACCCAACTGACAACCAATATGTGCACCACAAAACCGATAATTTGAATGCTTGCTATTGCCAAACAAAATAAGAGATGGTTTCAACAACCGACAAATAAAAGGAAGAAATTGTCTTCTACTGAATTCCTGGTAATTTTATTAATCTAATTGAGCGTCAGTCCCCTCATTGTATCAGATGTATTTTACCAATCATTTAGCCTTATTTAGAAAGCTTTGATCTGTTGTTTTGGTGACATTGTTTGTAAGAGACAAATATTTAATTGATAAAAGTCAATGATCAGTTATTGTGTTATATACCCAATTGAACATCTTCGGGATAACTGCATCAAAAGATGAATATGGTATGCCATCTAAAAATATGTATATTGGAATGGTGGTAATACATTATAATTTAGACACACGTGTAAGGTACATCATGTATACAATATTTAATTTAGACATATATATAACGCATACAATACAATACATAGAGTACAGCATAACCTAGGTATTAAATTTATTGCTGTACAAGATTTGTAAAGAATTATCGGTCATATTGATTGTAATAATCTTCATGGTCATTTCCTTTTGATAATGCGGAGCAGTATACAATCGAATAACTCTGCCATTGATTATAACAGAGCGTATCAACGCTACCTTTTGTGTAACATCAAAGAAGGATTTAGTGTGTATTACAATTGTTTAAGAATTGTAAACCAAGGAAATTATATACAAGAGCAACACATGTCTACTGGCCGATAGAACAGAATGTTTGCCTGGTTATTATAGTATATGTTTAACCGGAGGATGGACAAATTGGCTGGATGAATGAATGGGTAGATAAACGGACGAATTTAACGAGACATATCACGAAAGTAAATTACAGTTTTCAAACAAAACTCGATAATATTACTTATAATTTTCACGACCTCAGAAACAAATCACTGAAAAAAACAATAGCAAAAGTTTCCCCATGAACACTTACGTTTCAATTCATAATTTATTCATTTACACAAAAAACCAGTACTTTTTCTATTTAAAATATATGAGTTAAAAGGTATTAGGCACTATGTTGTTGGTTTCCATTTGATGTGAGATCCCCACTCCTTAAGACATTTTTGTTGAATTTATCTAGGAGATTATCGACCACGATGTTATTGCCCCGATCGATTAAACAATAAAATTAAATATAAAATTAATGATTGAATAACAGAGATCTCGGCAGACATATATAATAGAACAACACGCGCCCCCATATGTAAAATACAATAATTGAATCAATCACATAAACAAAATGAAATTGAATATGACATTTGAATGATTTACCTTCTCGTAGAAACAGTTGCCAAATTTATGCGAAATTCTACATATATAGCCTTTCTGTTATACCGATAAAACAAATCTCATCACATAACTGTGTGACTGGTCGAACTGAGATTGTTAGCATTACTTGCTTGTTCTGTTTTCCCAAATCTCTGATGGGGACATGTCAGTTTTTGCCGTATTTCCTCTTCTTAAAAAAGAAAACATTCCATAAAGAATTACAAACGTACATCAGTGAACATATTTATGCAGTTGAGACTACGATTGTTCTTTATTGAGACTCTCTCTCTTACTATGCAGATTATTCTCTCTCTCTCTCTCTCTCTCTCTCTCTCTCTCTCTCTCTCTCTCTCTCTCTCTCTCTCTCTCTCTCTCTCTCTCTCTCGTTTCCTCAACTTTTCTACACACGTTCCTTGGAGAATCTAATGAGAAATACTTATTAGTTTCCCCTCATAAATTGAGACTGACTAATTTGGAGACCGACACCGTGAGTTTCGCCTACAACCCCCCAGCCCCACACATACCCACGCACGCGCACACACATACACACACACCATCGTTTAACTTAGAAAATTGAGATCGACTTACCGCCAAAGTTTAAACACTCTCGTCGAAGTAAGAACAACTATCTCTAGACCGCTTTTATTAATAATTTTTCTGGAAAATATCATTGTATAACACTTGTTTCGAATGTCCCACTATTTCCAAAAATGTTGACTCTTTCAAAAATGTTGGCTCTGTCTTGTCTCACCTTTGTCATTTTCCGCTTTTTGATCTTACGTTAACATTTGCCTCTTTTATCGGTCTGACCGTTATCGAACTAGCTATGTTTAAAATTCAATTATTCTCCCATTCCCGCCCAAACAATATGAGAGGTTAACAATTGCAAGTTACCAGTTTATTGCGAGCCTTGCCTATACGTCACTCGTAATGGTTGTGTATAATGCGACCACGACAAAATATCATGCAAAATTATCAGCAACCTTTTGCACTATTACAGGGTTAAACGCCATTATTCAGTGCAATATAGGATATAAATGGCGGCTTGTACAACTGGTGGAGGAGGAATCCCGAAAAAAACAGCGACCCAGAGGACTTTAGTCGCTATCTTTCACACATATTACGTTGGCCAAGATAAAAAAAACTAACCCAGCCAGCAGACCGAAAGGTAAGATCACCGAGATCGGTAAAGGCAATCGCTTTAGACAACTTAACATGCGCAGTACTAAAAGAAAATGTCTTAGAAGAATGTAGTAGCTCTGTGGGGGTGGGTGGCAGCTCTTTACGGGAATTAGCTGGAAGAGCAAACAAACAAATGTCAAGTGTACATATTTCTTTGATGGTTTCTTTTTACTGTCTCCAAATTCCCACCTCATTCAAATTCAAAAGCTCTGTGTGTATATAACAGCATGGTGGAATTCACAGTAGACATACTGATATCATATTTCTATAACTGACTTGATTGTTTCTGGTACACAGAATCTGTTTCCTACCTTAAACTAAACATTTTATATCTCACTAATGACTTGTCCAGAAGTTGATATGAAAAAATATAAATAATTATAATGCATCAGATCAGACACACGCACAAACTCTCCATCACAATATAAATCTTAAATAAATGAATTTTGTCGGTACGGGTTGGCAAAGATTGTCAGAATTCAAGTATAAAATATTTCTTTCTTTCAAAAGAATATACAAATTATTCTTGCAAATTAGAGAAACCTGATCTACTATCTTTCCTCTAATATCATCATCATTTTCAAAATCTAAAAAAAATGATTATAAGTCCTGTAAATAATAATTTTATTAATTTGCATAAACGCTAATGCCTGTTGTTCACACTTACTGCATAGACTATGGAGCTAGACTATTTAACCAAATGATTATGTCCTTAAGGCCAAGGGGTGAGTTTGCTATAAGATTATGTTTGTATTGTATATATACATTACACACACACAAATGATTATATATATATATATATATATATATATATATATATATATATATATATATATATATATATATATATATATATATATATATATATATATATATATATATATATATACATACATACATACATTACACACACACACACAAATGATTATAATGATTATAAGTCCTGTAAATAATAATTTTATTAATTTGTATAAACGCTAATGCCTGTTGTTCACACTTACTGCATAGACTATGGAGCTAGACTATTTAACCAAATGATTATGTCCTTAAGGCCAAGGGGTGAGTTTGCTATAAGATTATGTTTGTATTGTTATATATATATATATATATATATATATATATATATATATATATATATATATATATATATATATATATATATATATATATATATATATATATATATATATATATATATATATATATATATATATATATATATATATATATATATACATTACACACACACACACACACTGCAGCAGCCTCCTATAAATCTCATTTCCATTAGAGTCAAACTATTTGGGAATTTTGTTTGATGAGTATGCAATGCTAGATGACGAGCAAAAGAAGGTCATGATCATGTATATTGTTACGACATTATGGTCGTAAACTAATTAACATAATATAGCTACTCCTTAAAGCTGACGTAAGCAACTGAACAATAAACAACACATGCGAATTTTATACTGTTTCTGACAAATGTTCCGTATCTGAGAAGGACATTTCTTCTTTAAAATCTTTTTTATTAAAAGTGATACTTTTAAATGTTATTAGCAATTGAACTATTCAATACTGTGTTAATTCGCGTCTGGGGTTATTTTTTTTTTCCTGCACCAGTGTTTGTAACGTGCATCATTTATGCCAGAATGAAATGCCTGAAAGACGTGCTCTTCTTTCGCTTTCACTCCATTCTATACAAAAATTACGTGACAAATAGAATTTCAAAAGGGTATTGATTTAGTATTGTATTTAGAAAACACGATAAATGGTTTCTAGCTTTTGATCTTGAAGGAAAACGCTGGGATTTATTTAACTCGTTCCATAAACTCAATATTAAAACTGTACCCATTTGCAATTCTGTTTTTTATATGTGTATATTAACGTAATCAACACAGAAACCATGTGTGCAATCAATATATGATATTCAAATTGTACAAGAAGGTGAATAAACCAATTGAAATAGATCATATAGTACTTTGTTCTGAATTACACTGGGTAAAGTATAGATTGTTGCAACATTCTCAGATTCTTACTATAATCGAGGAACTTCAGGGATTTGTTTCTTCTTGACTTCATATTAATTTTTATTTGATGTAAATGCATTTTAATATGGTATATGACTGTAGATTGTCTGACTATTTGCTAGCAGCAAAGTTGCAATTTTTTTTTTAAAAATCAAATGATATTTCCAAAGCTTTGATATTAAACATGCATTTAAAGACTGACATAAAAAATGACAATTGCAAACCTTGTGAGGTTTTATTTTTGCAATTACACCATAGATTCTACATCTGAGATTAGGCAGATTCGTTTATTTGTCAGCCAGTTTATAAAAATTATCCATAGCAAATCATTTACTTGCTTAACTTCATGGTCAATAGAATTTTATCTGATTATTTATCTTATCTCTCCAAACTTTTACTACTTGTTCCAAACAGGATCTCTCATTCCATAATCCCGCTCTTCCGACTGCGATAAGTCTCGCTGTGCCAGGTCTAGGATTGTTGAATATCATTATTACTGAAACAAGAAATTCAGCTTCTTACTATAAATTCAAGTTCTTGTGTAATAATTACAATATGGCTCAATACTTATGATATCAAATTTATATTGCAATTTTACTGGATGCACAAAATTATAAAATAATGATATCAGCCTTTATTTATTCACGTCTTTTTGTCAGTGTTTAAGTAGGAGATCATCTTTATTGCAAATTATCTCATCTTAAAATAAAGATGGTGTTATTATTATTATTATTATTATTATTATTATTATTATTATTAGTAGTAGTAGTAGTAGTAGTAGTTGTTTTTGTTGTTGTTGTAGTAGAAGTAGTAGTAGTAACAGCAGCATCACTAGTAGTAGTGGAAGTAGTAGTAGTAGTAATAGTAGTGGTAGTAGTAATAGTAGATTGAGTTATAAAATTTTGTACCATACTATTGAACTGCTATGTATGATAAGCTTAAAGAAGCCGCCATTCTTGTTAGACAAAGTTAAAAGGATCATCATCTTCATCATCGATTAAACATGGTATGCAATAAGAAAGTAAAAGTACATGATCTACTCAAATAACACAATCAATATCTCTAGCTATATGCTGTTATGAGAAAATATAACTATAATATAACTATTCGTTCATGTTTGTTTTTGTCTGTTTATAACATTTTTTGTCCCTTTTTTCTGCCGTTGTTATCATTATTTACACATTTAATACTGACACCGAAATGATCGTTCGACCAGGTAGAGCCAGCCACCATATCGTTTTATTTGGCAAGACACTTGAGTGTCTCGAAACGATACGATTTAAAATGTGCTGATTTGCTATAAAACCTAATCAATCAATCAATCAATAAATCAATCAATCAATCAATCAATCAATCAATCAATCAATCAATCAATCAATCAATCAATCAATCAATCAATCAATCAATCAATCAATCAATCAATCAATCAATCAATTATTATTATTATTATTATTATTATTATTATTATTATTATTATTATTATTATTATTATTATTATTATTATTATTATTATTATATTGTATATATATATATATATATATATATATATATATAT
The DNA here is from genome assembly GCA_016746295.1 of Potamilus streckersoni. NCBI lineage: Eukaryota > Metazoa > Mollusca > Bivalvia > Unionida > Unionidae > Potamilus > Potamilus streckersoni. The sequence continues at coordinate 1,035,154 of JAEAOA010000663.1, read as the reverse complement.
ATATATATATATATATATATATATATATATTATTTGTTGCCTTAGTTGCTGCTGTTGTTCTTGTATATAAATACAAGTATTTTGGAATATTTGTTATTGGGACAAGGCAACACGTCTACAATCAAATTTCAGTGAAAATGGCATGTAAAAAATGTAGATTTTTTAAGAATAATATATTCATTTCCACTTAAAGAATTTCTAACAATTACATATTTATACAAGCAAAAAAGACACATTCCGTCCTACGATAATTATTTATCCATATTTTGTATTATTCAAATATTTTTTTAGGATTAAATATAGTTTTTCTTTGCTTAAAATTTCGGACATTTGATTATTGTTTCTTATCTATTACATATATAGCCTGATATTTAACTGAAAAAACTAAATTCATACTTGACTACCTAACTAAACTCTTGTCTCTGATCTGATATGTCATTTTGCTTTTTAAAGTATAATGCAAAACGTCGCATAAATACCGTACTTGCCGATGTAAAGAGTGTTGTACGCAACTCGTGCACTTAAGAAAAGCGTTGCACACATTGCTTGTTCTTACTGATGTGAAGAAAGTGTGTGCAGCTTACTGATATGAAGAATGCAGTTCATAAGGCGTACACTTACTGATATAAAGACTGCTGTACGCAAGTCGTGCACTTACTGATATAAAGACTGCTGTACAAAAGGCGTGCACTTACTGATATAAAGACTGCTGTATGCATGCACTTACTGAAATAAAGTGTAAAATAAAGACTACTGTACGCAAGGTGTACACTTACTGATATAAAGACTGCTGTACGCAAGGCGAACATTTACTGATATAAAGAGTGTTTTACGCAAGGCGTGCACTTCACTTAGATAAAAAGTTGTACGCAAGTCGCACACTTACAGATATATTTACGCAAGGCGAATCCTTACTGATATATAGAGAGTTTGAGTGCCTTTACTGGTATAAGACTGATGTATGCAACAGAGATAAAGACATAAATTAATTGGATCGCAGAAGTCCACTTCCAGAAATTCAAATACTTAATAAGGAAATATATGGAGATATTGTGCCATTTATTGTCCCTAATTGTTGTCGAACGCTTCGTTGTTGTTTCAAATAAAATAATATGCAGATGCATTCTTACAACCTTGGATAACAGTTTTCTTATTCTGTGTAATCATTTTGAATGTATATTTAAAACAAAATGATTTAATGCTCGAAGGCCACTGTTTGGTAGGATATTCAGCTGAATGAAGCAAATCAAAAATAAATCATTATCTTGTACTGATTGACAAGCAATAGGAATTGTCATCGATTTCAGGTTGTTATTTAATACTAATGTCTAGTCAGCAAATGTATTATGTCAAAACATTAATATTGTACGTGTACTCTGACACATAAAAATTAGCTGAAAACAGGAGGATATTTCTGCAGATATGTTCCCTGAAGTCACGTATTGGGTGTGGGGTTATCTCCTTTCATCGGTCATTATATAAAATGTGCTACCATTTTAAAGAAGATAGACAAATTCGCTTTTGAAATTCGATCTCTTTGTCTTTGATCTTCCTGAAAAGAAGTTACCCTTGGAAGAATAAATAACAAGCAATGCAATATGGGGACATTTTACGTGTTCTTGATTGATGTAATAAGCAGATGATTGCGTTTGATGGCTTTAAGTGCATATGTGGCATTCGCCTGTGAGAAGGTGAAATGAAATCATTGCTAAAGTGGAAATATGTTTAAACTTAAGTGATCGGACTTTGACGTTTTAGTTTGTACAAATACTCAGTCAAGAATTTGAAGTTGCTGGAGCAAAAATAAATGCAAATCACAGTAGCATGACCAAAACATTGAACTTGTATTTAATAAATTTGTGTATTCTACAACTTTATACAAAAATATTTCCCAACGAAATATGAACATTTTGTCGCCAAATTGACAAGACTCGAATGAAAATGAAACAACAAATGAAGATATACTTGGGGTATACAGCTAAATGTCTTTACACTATTCAAATGAATTATCAAAACTTATTCATTTAGAAACTTTGTATTCGTTTACGAATAAACTAGAAGTCATTGTTATGTGTAGTGTTATCATCAGCTAATGAATGAAAGCTGAAATTTCCTCAAATGCTGCAGAAAAATTCACTAGATTGGATCAAGCATTTTTCACCTGACACATTATTTTCATTTTTTATATTTCTTCTTCTGAATTGTGATTAAGGAACGAATTTATATAAACAAGCAACCAAATATTAACAATCATTATTCTGACTTGTTGGTTTTCCAAAGAGTTTCCAATTATCGGCTTTCGTTTCCTTGATGTCGTTTTAACTGTTTATGAAAAAAAAAGCAAATATGACTTGGGTTTAATTCATATACTTTTAATAGGGATTCTGTGGAAAAGCGTAATTTGTTATGTTGTCGTTTCCATAATGAGAGTAGCTAGCACATTGTCTCCTTTAAAGAATGATGGATGTTTCCTGTTAATGATCAAATGATGGTCCATGATTCAGCCAGACCAAGTTCAACAGCATTGCCATGGTCAGGTTTCTTTCGTTGTTTTCCCTTCATTATCCAAAGACTTGTCCCCTTATCAGAACGATACATATGTTCCTATATTCTAACAGATATATCTTGTCTCCGCAAGCAGATATAATTGGTTTGATGATGTGCTTTTTTTTGCTTGATTAGAATTGCCTTCTTCACTCCAGACATAACAAGATGCTCGTAATAAGGGAGTTAAATAACTTAAGTCATTGCTATATCTCGTTTTGGATCGAGATATGGAGATTCGAATTATATTATAAATATATTTATACATTGTGGGCAATAACTTAAATCAGACTCATAAAAGTTTTTCCGATTTATGTTCCCAACTTGTCTACCGCCATCCTGCCCAAACACGTCATTGAAGTTTAGATGAATTAGTAACATAAGCGACAGCAATAATTTTAACCATATTATATATGCGTCTGTCTTTATTGATGCAGAGATAAATGACAATTTGAATCAACATTACGATTTTAATCACCAGCTTCATCGTGTTTGTACAGACTTAACACAAAAGACTTAGCTTTGAAAATAGATTTTCATTTTTCTTGGAACTACTAACAAGTTTGAAATATAGATTATCTATCTATCTATCTATCTATCTATCTATCTATCTATCTATCTATCTATCTATCTATCTATCTATCTATCTATCTATCTATCTATCTATCTATCTATCTATCTATCTATCTATCTATCTATCTATCTATCTATCTATCTATCTATCTATCTATCTATCTATCTATCTATCTATCTATCTACCTACCTACCTCCCTCCCTATCTATCTATCTATCTATCTATCTATCTATCTATCTATCTATCTATCTATCTATCTATCTATCTATCTATCTATCTATCTATCTATCTATCTATCTATCTATCTATCTATCTATCTATCTATCTATCTATCTATCTATCTACCTACCTACCTCCCTCCCTATCTATCTATCTATCTATCTATCTATCTATCTATCTATCTATCTATCTATCTATCTATCTATCTATCTATCTATCTATCTACCTACCTACCTCCCTCCCTATCTATCTATCTATCTATCTATCTATCTATCTATCTATCTATCTATCTATCTATCTATCTATCTATCTATCTATCTATCTATCTATCTATCTATCTATCTATCTATCTATCTATCTATCTATCTATCTATCTATCTATCTATCAATCTATCTATCTACCTACCTACCTCCCTCCCTATCTATCTATCTATCTATCTATCTATCTATCTATCTATCTATCTATCTATCTATCTATCTATCTATCTATCTATCTATCTATCTATCTATCTATCTATCTATCTATCTATCTATCTATCTATCTAACTTCTTAAATATTGATTGAAATGCAAAGAAACTGGATTGAAATTGACAGCAGATATCAGATATTATCTTTTTGGACACAGCATCTACGTATAGTGATACCCTATTTTGTACGCTGTTGAGAGAGAGAGAGAGAGAGAGAGAGAGAGAGAGAGAGAGAGAGAGAGAGAGAGAGAGAGAGAGAGAGAGAGAGAGAGAGAGAGAGAGAGAGAGAGAGAGAGAGAGAGAGAGAGAGAGAGAGCTTGTGTGAATTTGTTTCCGGAAATCAAATTAACGAGAAATGTATATGTCATTTTTGGTAGGTATAAGATTGTTTTGCCGTTATGGAATACTGTTTTCTTACGTCGCCGTTGGAGATTTTTGCTTATAATTGTTAAACAAGGTTTACGACACTCCATGTTCAGACATATTCTGTCAGCGAATTACAAAGCTTTATGGATGACCGCTTCTAAAATATTGGAGTATCTAAAACTGTATTATTAAGAAAGTGATATGTTTGCTTTACTAATGGTCCATACAATCTAACGTGAGTACAAAGTCTCGAGGAGTGTGTGCACTTACTTCAATATCCAGTGAAATGCTACATCATAGAAATATAATGGAAAAAACCCACCTTATCACTAACTGACTTCAAAATAATCAATGACTTCCAATTTAATCATTTATACAAATTTTTACAGATAAAAATCGTAAATGCCATATATCAAATGCACAAAAAGTTATTGTAAAGGTCATATATTCCTCTTATTAAATACACAAAAAGTAAACTAGATTAATTTTCTAAATCTCACAACTAGGGACAGGTGGTGATCATAGATTCTTCTCATTAAATACGCATCATATATGCTAGTGATCAGAGATTCCTCTCATCAAATACACAGATTCTATGTTAGTGATCATATATTCCTCTCATTAAATACGCAAAATGTATGCTAGTGATAAGAGATTCCTCTCATAAATTACTCGAATAGGGAATTCTAGTGATCATTGGTTGTTCTCATCAAATACATAGATAGGAAATGTATGTCACCGTTATTGAGATCATATGGCTATCTCATATAAGGCCTGCTCAGCCGGTTTACGGCAACTTTGTATATGAAAATGTTTATTATGGTCATTTTGATGACTTAGATTTTTCTTTCTCAGTACGGTTATTCTAATTAAAAACTGTAAAATATTTCTTCGAAAATATTTAATAATGGACAAAAGTTATAAAATGTTATTTTATGTTTAATTTCTCCCAGATTTGATAGGGATACTATACACCGAGGTAAAAGTTACATCATATTACATGATTATATTATTCAGCTACACATTAAGTGCTGATTTTACAAAAGTGGACTACCATCACTTATGCGAATTTTATGGAAAATTCGTTTTAATTTGTTTGTGCTCCTTAATTCTGACTTCCATTTAGCTGAGTCTTAAATGCAAAATTGACATTCATCAAATAATAAGCGCAGTTTCCTTCTTTGTTATGTAACAGTTCTGGTCGTGTTCATCCATTCATCGATTGCGTGTAAAGAGGACATAATATAGCACTTTTCAGAGGTCTTCTAGTCCATCTATTCGAAAATAATGAGACAAGCAACATTAGACGCTGTTTAAAGGGCAAAGTTTACCATTCCGGTCAGCACAATATATTTTGTACAATGCCTGCCAAAATTGGTCCGAAGCTTCAGTAAGTTATTGGGTTAATGAACCGGTTCACCCATACTAGAAACACCTTCTTCTAATGGGAAGAACAAGGTTATTTCCTTGGTTTGCTGTCAGTATATGACGCAAAGGACTTTTGTTTCACATTTTAAAGTGTTCTAATTAAATTACGATTAATATTAGGAGCTTCGTTATTGCATTAGCTTATAAACACTGGTACAAATTAGGATCAAAGAGAAAACTTGAAAATAGACAGAGCCATAAAAGACGTACATTCTAGGTACTTACATAACAATATAACAAGGCTGTAGACTGATAATTTTAATTGCTTATCTTTTTGAGAGAATAGTTGTTGAACGAAAATTAGAAAGCAAACAAATGTTAATTAATGAAAATTGAATATACTGCACAATATAGAACATAGCATAGTATTTTGGACGTAGAAAGCTTGGATTTGTATTCATAATTATATTATTTGTATGTTTCAAAATACAAGTTGCTTAACTAAGGAAGTGTTTATGCTCCTATGTATTTTATATCAGTGCAAATTAATATAACATGTATGTAAGTTCCCCTTTGGACTAGAAACACAATTAAATGCTGCAATAACCAAATCGCCACCGTATCCACGAAATATATTTGTCAGTTGCTTCTGACGTTAGAGATTTGACTTACAATTTTAACCATGCAGAGTTCAGTGTGTAAAGAAACATTTTAAATGCACAAGGAATGTAACAGCTGTTTTTCTTGCTGTTATTATTACTACTACTTTTACTTCTTTTTATATGCTTTTACATCGAAAGTTCTCCCCACATTTGAATTAGATGCCATCACATGTATCATGAAATGTTACAAACGTAAAGAACATAGATGGAACTAGAGTTACATTTGATCGTTATGTTTATATTTTAGCAGGAAAACTATTGATTTCATCAAATATGGAATAAACAAATATATATTAAATTTTAATTATAATAACACTATCGTTTCTAGGGTAGTTTCGCTTGTGTTTAGTTAATATTGACTGGTAAAATATATTATATTCCACTTCTCTATTGGGAAGTTTTAAACATAATTTTTACTATACCTATCGTTAACTTGCTTTAAACCAAAAGAAAGAAACGATAAATTTTCAATCTCAGAAAACTAATTAATGATTTTTATCGTGCATGCAAATACGAAACTCAGATTTATTAATAAGATATGTTTCTCAGCTAGAAGCACATTTCATAATGTCTCAATATATCCTTTCCTTAATAAATGTTTGCGAAAATATAGCATTTTGTTTTCAATAGCAGATACCTGTGCGAGGTAAATAAGAACATATTATTTCTAGCTCGCTGATATTTGAATTTCACTTCTATTATAAATCCTTTATGGTTATGATTTTTTTGGTTTTAACTATTTTTTAGTACTAACAGAACACAGCTGAAAACTGAATGTCAAAGTGACTATGCGATGGTAATAGCAATACCGTCTTCATTACATATATTGATATGGCGCTCTTAGTCCAAGAAGTTTTACCACTGCCCCAAAATTGTATCACTGAAATCTTTATGATACCCTTTTTCCTTTGGTTACTTTTAACTTTTTGAACACGTTATTGATTACATCATGAACAGGAAATGGAAGCTAAGTGCCCTTTTAAGGACACGCAACGGTAGCTGATCCAGACTGGCAAGGGCGGGTATCGAATCAACGCTTTGTCACCTGAGATAACACGTCATTACGATATTACTACTACTACTACCACTCCTACTACTACTAATACTACTATTACCACTACTACTACTACTACTACCACTACTACTACCACTAATACTACTACTACTACTACTTCTACTACTACTATTACTACTACTACTAATATGCCTTCAGTTCGGATCAAAATAAAACACAAATTTCTTCAGCCATATTGTGGTATTTGAATTCTGCCGCTAATTTTCCCATTTTTATCAGTATTATTCGTTCTATGTAATAACATAGTCATTAATCAAATGATTGTATACCGCAGACACTGTCAAATGCAAAATATCATTTTATTTGCTCTTTCGAAGATAAGAAAAAAATATTGCATTGATTTATTATAGTCCAGATTCAAGTCGACGGCATAACATGTAATTTCATTTCTTGCGGAGCAAGAAAAAAATTGTTTTCAAGACTGCTCATAATTTCATCTTGATTTGGTCATATGGTTCGGGTTACTTCACGAACACAATACAGAGGTTCCGGGTTACTTCGCCCAGCAATTTGTTCCGGGTTTTAATGGGCACATATTACAACATGATGCGTCTGAAAGTCAATAGCTTATGAAATAGTGTGATTTAGTGGGCAACATTTCTGTCTGGCGAATATAACTTTTGCTGGCACCTACTACATATAAATTGTCAATATCGCATCATATGATATTAAATTTGCTGCAGAATCATCACACATGCATAAGATTACACTATGGTTTATTTGGAGCAATTTAAAATCAAAATCCGCTACTCAGTCTAGACTCTTCAGCAACCACCTCGGTCATTTTCTAAAAGTCCCTGGCACGTGTACGCTTTAACCTAAGCATTTTTCTTTTAACAGATCATGCCACCAAGCTATTCTGATAATAAGCATTTATTCAGCAGCGGGCCTATTACCACTGTGTTTCACTTAAAGAAGTGGACGCATAAGTCATTGTTGTGTAGTTTTGCTTCCTATTGTGTTTGCGTGTTTTTTTTTGTTTTTAATTGGTTATGCTTGCGTCATAAAACACATACACATCGAGGCAACGAGCATAAATACACATATTTACAATCAACCTAGATGATCTAGGCAGGAATCCAACCAGCAAACTATAAATTGAGAATCATTCACGCTAACAAACGAATTATCCCTGCTGCCTGCTGAAATCTAGATTCAATGTATTTGTGATTTTTGTATAAAATGTGAATGTCAATGGCAAACATATTACAAATTGCGAATGTCTATGGTAGACCTATTACTAGATGCGACAAATGAGCGATTTGCTCCTATCTTCATCTGATGAAAACTGGTAGATAAACTTTAATTAATTAGGATGAATCTTACGGTGAATTAATATACTTGAAAATCAAATCCCAAAATATATGTAGAATTCTCTGGTAAAAGGTTTGTCAAATTTTGTATAAGCAAACAAATATGTCACCAAATTTGTTGAATTTTAACGGAATCAATATATGGGCAAAAACAATTGCCCGTAAAATCGATAAATCATAAAGTTTTTCACATAATATAATTTGATTGATAAGATCTATGAATCAACGAAACAGAATGTTTCTGCTCAATTTCCCATGTTCTTTTTATGTAATGTATTGCAAACCATTAACTTCTGGTGGACTTTGACAGCCGAATCCTTGAATAAAACAAGTGTCTTTTTTCCTCTGAAAATGAATCCGTTCTTGCAAGAAATATACTGCAATTTCTCTCCAATACACTGTTTATAGAATAGTATTGAGTTACTTGAGGTCACGTCTGTTAATATCTTTGACCGAATATGTAACAACAGTATATAAACATCTCAACACGTGGCAAAAAAAAATATATGATGTACTGACTTAGACCGATCAAAGACCATCACGGTCCAAGGCTGCGACAACCATCTTCCACTCAATCTGCCCGCAATAAAGACTTGCTTTACAAAGAGAACGTGAGCTCTTCAATTTATTATTCGAATCTATTTTCAAATATTGATCTTTACTTGTAAGCGACCGCTGCACATCGCAGACAAATATATTGGAATCGTGTTATTGTATAGATAATTGTCAAGGTTTCGTCAGAGGTCATCACTGACAAAGAGTAGGGGTCTGTACGCACTATGCCTAGACAGGACTGTACAATTCTTAATTATAACGGATCGAAGAATCCTAAAATGGAAATACAAATACTATTTGTATTGCATCTTATCTAAATGGCTTCAAAGATTTCATACAGATATAATATATTATTGCTACAACATGGCTTCGTAATATCGATACAAATTCCAGGAAATTACACTTTTTGTAATTTGAGTCTGACGGACTCTGTGTTTTAATGTGTGACGGCCTGCAAGTGTGGTATATTTCACATATACCGTTGTAGCAATCGATTATTCAAAATTATAATGTGTAGACAAAACAGAGCTCTTTAAGTATGTGAATTAAGTTGGAGAATCCGAGGCTGTCATGTCACTCATTTCTTATATTGTTTAATAGTTTGAAAAATTTAAGCAGAAGAAAATTATGGTCAAACGTTTTCAACGAATTGTGATAACATATCAGTCATTAGTAACTTGGAAATAATGATTGTAATATAAAGTCAGTCATTAGTAGCATGGAAATAATGATTGTAAAAACATGTCAGTCATTAGTAACATGGGAATAATGATTTAATAGCATGTCAGTCATTAGTAACATGGGAATAATGATTTAATAGCATGTCAGTCATTAGTAACATGGGAATAATGATTGTAATAACATGTCAGTCATTAGTAACATGGGAATAATGATTGTAATAGCATGTCAGTCATTAGTAACATGGGAATAATGATTGTAATAAGACGTCAGTCATTAGTAACTTGGGACTATTGATTGTAATAACATGTCAGTCATTAGTAACATGGGGATAATGATTGTAATAAGACGTCAGTCATTAGTAACTTGGGAATAATGATTGTAATAGCATGTCAGTCATTAGTAACATGGGAATAATGATTTAATAGCATGTCAGTCATTAGTAACATGGGAATAATGATTGTAATAACATATCAGTCATTAGTAACATGGGAATAATGATTTAATAGCATGTCAGTCATTAGTAACATGGGAATAATGATTGTAATAACATATCTGTCATTATTAACATGGGAATAATGATTGTAATAGCATGTCAGTCATTAGTAACATGGGAATAATGATTGTAATAGCATGTCAGTCATTAGTAACATGGGAATAATGATTGTAATAAGACGTCAGTCATTAGTAACTTGGGACTATTGATTGTAATAACATGTCAGTTATTAGTAACATGGGGATAATGATTGTAATAAGACGTCAGTCATTAGTAACTTGGGAATAATGATTGTAATAACATATCTGTCATTAGTAACTTGGGAATAATGATTGTAATAGCATGTCAGTCATTAGTAACATGGGTATAATGATTGTAATGAGACGTCAGTCATTAGTAACATGGGAATAATGATTGTAATTGCATGTCAGTCATTAGTAACATGGGAATAATGATTGTAATAGCATGTCAGTCATTAGTAACATGGGAATAATGATTGTAATAAGACGTCAGTCATTAGTAACTTGGGACTATTGATTGTAATAACATGTCGGTCATTAGTAACATGGGGATAATGATTGTAATAAGACGTCAGTCATTAGTAACATGGGAATAATGATTGTAATTGCATGTCAGTCATTAGTAACATGGGAATAATGATTGTAATAGCATGTCAGTCATTAGTAACATGGGAATAATGATTGTAATAGCATGTCAGTCATTAGTAACATGGGAATAATGATTGTAATAGCATGTCAGTCATTAGTAACATGGGAATAATGATTGTAATAAGACGTCAGTCATTAGTAACTTGGGACTATTGATTGTAATAACATGTCAGTCATTAGTAACTTGGAAAGAATGATTGTAATAGCATGTCAGTCATTAAAAACTTGGGAATATTAACTGCAATAACATGTGTCATTAGTAACATGGGAATGCGTTATGTTAACTGTTTATTGTTTCACGTTTTGAGGTATATGGTAATGTATAATACACGTTCGACCTTTATAAACTTATTAGACCATTTTACGGAGTCCAAAATAGAATATTCGGCTTTATTTGCTAATAATTAAATATTTATATTGGAGTGTCTAATACTGTTCAAGAGAATAAAGTAAATGCTTAAATGAATAAAATTAAATGGTAAAATTTTGTGTAAGAGAACACTAGTGTATGAGCTAGTCGTAGACATAACTATAAAGAAAATAATATAAAACTACATCGTACATTCACCTAAATATGTAAACCACAATAAATAAGTATATAGAACATTTCACATAAAAATCAACTAAACCAAGATAAATAAGTAAATAGCACATTTCACCTAAGAAATCTACTAAATCACGATAAGCAGCAAACAGTACATTTAATTTCAAAATCTACTTATCCATGATAAATAAGTAAATAGTATATTTCACCTAAAATCTACTAAACTACGAAAAAGAAGTCAACAGTACAGTTCACTTAAAAATATACTAAACCATGATTAATGCGTAAATGGTAAATTTCACTTAAAAGTCTTCTCAATCACGATATATTTGCAAATATCTGTACAACCAAAATTGCCACTAAATATTGTTACGTATATGTAATTTAATTACTTGTTTTAGTTTTAAATTCTCTTTTATTTTATTTTTACTTCATTACATGTTATTATAATGATAATTATATTCACTTCATTTGATTTCTTTCCTGACAATAGGGTTCTCAGTTTTGACTTGATAAACGACGCAGTTTGATTGCTACATTTTATTTTTACCTGACATAGTTCTTGAAATTGGGTTAGAGATTAGTAAACACAGTGTAAACCATTGGTTGCAATCAAGGTCATACTTCGCTTGCGTGATGGCTATGTTTTTATAAACAACTTTTATTATTAAATATTAACCGCTCCAGTGGCCTAGTGGTTAGAGCGTGAGCCACTGATGCCGGATGTCATTGGTTCAATCCACAGCCGACTCATACCTAAGACTTAAAAAATGGTACTAACAGCTGCCTCGCTTGGCTCTCTACATTAAGAGGTTAGTATTAGGACTAGTCGGCCTGGTGTCAGGAATGTAGTAGGAACATTTCATATGATTCAACTGCTTTCCAATTTTCTGGTCTTGTTCATAGCCGTATTGGATAGAATCCACTTTTCAATAAATGTCCTGCATATGCAGTCTAAAAACAATACAAGTATAATCGTTACAGCAAGTTCCCCCCAAGACATTAGGAACATTATTCTGATGATCTAGCTACACCATCTACCTAGTGAGAAGGCAGTCGTTTGCTTTTGTGCAAATTAAATTAAATGAATATTTACAAGATTTATGATTATTTTTGGATTTTGAAAATGTTGATGATATTAGAGACAAGATAGTAAATTAATTTTATCTAACTAGCAAAACGAATTGTATATTATTTTGCAAGAAATAGATATTCTATATTTGAATTCTGACAATCTTTGACAACCCTTACCTATAAACATCATTTATTTAAGATTTATATTTTGAAAGAGAGGTTGAAAATAAGTGTGAATCTGATTAGATACATTATAATCGTTTATATGTTTTCAAATCAACTTCTGGACATCTAATTAGTGATATATCAAATGTTTAGTTTGATATATCAAATGTTTAGTTTGATATAGGAAACACAGATTCTGTGAACCAGAACCAATCAAGCAAGTGATATAATTTGATATCAGTAGTCGTCTGTGAAGTCCGCTAGGACTAGATATATGTTGAGTTTTGATTTTGAATGGGAGGTTGGAATTTGGAGACAGTGAAAAGTGACCATTAATGAAATATGTAGCTTAGATATTTGTTTTGTTTGTTTTTCCAGCTAATTCCACAAAATAGCTGCCACCAAACCACACATGACAACTACAACAGTTACACACCTACAACAGTTTGGTGCATCTTTACTACAGTTTGGTGGAGAATCGGGGTATTGTTGAAAAAATTATACTCTGCATTGGGCATTGTGGCAAGTTCGTTTATATAGTTAAATGGCGAGACAACGTGGAAACCTGAGGAAACGTTACCGCAGTGTTTACTCCGGGAATTTCATGCAATAAAAACAATAAAAGGAAAGAGAAAAAAGTTTGCAAAGTGAAAATTCGAAGTGGACTCTTTCAATTAGTTCTTAGGAGGATTCATTTTGATTTGCATACTTTCTTATCAACCTTTCTTCTGTACCTTTCCTACACCTTTTCATTCCTATGGTATAGCAGAACCGATATGCAAGTTCCACATTTGGACTATTGACATCTATGTTACACATTCTAAATGGATTATTATTTGCAGACAAATGCCTGTAATTCTAATGAAGTATGATGTCAGTGACAATACTTGCTCAGTTCAAGAAAGTTTTGAAATACTTGCGATACTTGCAGTTGACATTCAGAGTGATGTCACATTTATGGAGCAGTCAGTACAAAATGTACTGATGAACTCAGATATTTATGGAACTGTCGTTCATATGACTTGATAGACAAAGATGGTCTAGAAATTATTAGTGTGATTAATATTTGAGAATTTGAAATTAGTACATGTGTCACGAATTTTCTCAAAAGTTAGCGTCTATAAGACCTCTTTGGACTATCAATTTATTTCTGTGTCTAATTGAAAAGACTGTTATAAATTGCAGTATTGTTCCACCTTAATACCCAGCACAATCGATATAAATTATGTTAATGGTGTACATTTGTAGGTTTGTAGTGTGCAAGGAGGTGTGGGAGTACTAATAACAAATAAAACACTATTTAATACATGTTCAATTCAATTTATTCAATATTGTTGTCCAAAGCACTTGTAAGTTATAAAAAAAATGGTACGTTATAAGAAATTTGGGGACCAAATGTTAGAACGGAGGGGAAATGTGGTAGATACATTTGATATAATTCAACTGTGTTCCAATTTTCTGGTCTTCTACCTAGCCTTGTTGGAGAGAATCCACTCTTCAATAAATGTTCTGCTTCTGCAGTCTAAAAACAATATAAGTAGGATCTTTACATCATTTGGTTTAACTGGTGCTCTAGCTAGACCATCTACCTAGTGAGAAAGCAGTCATTTGTTTTTGTTTAATTAAATGATTTTTACAAGACTTAATAATCAGTTTTGGATTTTGAAAATGTTGATGATATTAGAGACAAGATTCTAGATTAGGTTTATCTAACTAGCAAAAAGTTGTATATTGTTTTGAAAGAAATATATATTTTATATTTGAATTCTGACAATCTTTGCCAACAATTACCTTTAAACGTCATTTATTTAAGATTTATATTTTGAAGGAGATATTGAAAGTAAGTGTGAATCTGATCAGATATATTACAATCATTGATATGTTTTCAAATCATATTCTGGAGAACTCGTTAATGAGATATCAAATGTTTAGTTTAATGTAGGAATCAGATTCTGTGTAACAGAAACATTCAAACCAGTTATATAAATTTGATATCAGTAGTCTCCTGAGAAGTCCGCTAGGACTAGAATGGTAGGTGGAAATTTGGAGACAGTGAAAGGTAATAAGGTCTTTTGGGGGGTCTCTGACTTCTAGGGGTCAGGTAAAAGGCCTAGCACCAAGGCCAAGTGCCCTCTTCAAGGGACTGCAGTCTATGCCCGGGACTATAAGCAGTCGTATCAGCCTAGAGCAGTAAGCCACTTAAAACCACTCAATCAATCAATCAAGGACTGCAACATACATTTACTGTATGTGTATTTTAATTTTCTTTATAGTAACTATATATACTCTAATTAGTATTGAAAACCATCTATAAAACTACAACTAAGCACATAATAAGAATGAAATACCATAAGACACGTAATTTTATTATAAATCCTAAATAGAAAACAAAATTGAACTAGAATAGGATTGAACATTCGGCTATATCATCCAATCAAAACCGATGACACAATAACCTTATATTTTTGAATCATCCAATATTACTAAGTCAACAATACAAGAATAAAGAAGAAAGGAATCAGGATTTCATAGGAAGGAGGAGAAAAGCAAAAATCGAAAGAAGATGCCTACAACAATTCATCAGTATCAAATAAAGGGATTCATTAAGCCTGTATTGGAACCCTAATAACCCCTCCCGGCATACAAACACTAACATACTTGCAAGCACCATACCTAGTCCATAACATAAAACAGGCGCAAGGACTCATACTAGCACACGTCTGGGTGGATCCTGAAACCTATAGCTCTATATATAGGCTAAGATTTCCCATCATGGCAAGGACATATAGGTCACGACCGATAGCGAAGGGTAAAATCAGGAACCTCCCACCTGATATGCCTAACTTCCAGGAGCGGAGTAGACCGATTAGCCGGACGCACACAAAGACCGAAAAGTAACATGGTAAAGGCTACAATCACAAAAGTGAACGGAACGGACAAACAATTAGCGATGGACAGTCCGGGCTGCGCGGCCAACTGTTCGAAAATACGCCTAAAGCCTATGTCTTCACTTTGGCCTGGAAGACCCAAGATTAAAACGAGATCCTTTGGAAAGGCGGCCAAAATTAAAAACCAAACATTGTCAAAGCGGTGATAAATGTCAAAATTAGGTGACATACACATAGAGATTGATTTCTTTTTTAGAACTATACAAGTACGCTAAGTATACAAAATTCAACCTCATCAAAATATATTCAAAATTCACAACTCAGGAACATTTGGATAATTAAATACGTTGCTAACACATCATTAGCATAGGGACACCCGTAGGAAAAACTGGTTAAATTTGACAATAATTAACCTAACTGAGATAAAGTTAGATGGACTTAGATATTGGGGACTGTGGTAGGCGGTAGTTGAGGCGGAAAGCCGGTACGCTCTGTTACAATACGCTTCATAAGGTCTTTTATGGAGTCTCTGACCTGTAGAGGTCAGGAAAAGGCCTAGTACCAAGGCCAAGAACCCTCTTAAAGGGACTGCAGTCTATGCCCGGGACTGCAAGCAGTCGAATAATCTTTAGGGCAGTAAGCGGCTTAAAACCCGCTACCTACCTACCTACCTACCTAGTGAAAGGTAGCCATTAAAGAAATATGTAGCTTAGGCATTTGTTTTATTTGCTAAACTAGCTAATTCACCAAAGTAAATGCCACTCACCTACACATGACAACTACGACAGTTATACAACAACAACAGTTTGGTGCAGCTTTACTACAGGATAATGTGACTGGGTAAAACATAATGCTACATGTCTCCGGCATGATGCACCAGTGCTAAAATTCACTATAAACTGGCACAATGCAGATATCGTACTGATATGACTGAAAAATTGTGAAAGCTACATTATAAATCTAAATCATACACTAAATCACAGTAAGATTTGTTTTGTACAATTTAAAACGTACATACAAACTGGTATCTTTTTACTGTACTGCTCAAATAAAGTGGATTGGTTCAGTCGCATAAAGTTCAACAAGGAACTGGTGACACAACAGCACAAAACAGGTTCAAGAAGAGGTCATGTCATCGCCTTTCATATTGGAACTTCATCGGCATTCGAACTTCCAGTCAATTTGGACTTTTAGTGATTCGACTTATAGTTTTCAGATACCAGGAATACATTTGTGGATTATATTCACAAACTTCAAGTCCTTTTTCATATTTTTACCTTTTTTCTAGGGAAATAATCTGTTTTATTAAAATTTACAAATCTTGTTGGCTTGCCTCTTTTCAGAGTTACCTTCGTACACCCTTAAACGTAACAGTATATAGATTTCATTTGTAAATTTGGATAAACTGAAATCGACGATAGGTTAGAAAAATATTGTTACTATTATTTCATGAAATCAAATTGATAAAATAAAATGAACATAGACATGAAACTATATTATCATTACCAATTAACAAATGTGTTGAACACTTCTACTTTGCAAAACGTATATTGACGGAATTTTGCGATTTTTGTAAACATTTTTTGTATGTTTGTTTCTTTGCTTCGTTTTTAACCCTCAGCGTGGTTGAATTTGCAATTATTAACAATATCTTTTCTTTGTTTAAATTTAATTACATGACGTGCAATGATTACGGTCCGTCAAATTCTACGGCTACTAATTCTCTCTCTCTCTCTCTCTCTCTCTCTCTCTCTCTCTCTCTCTCTCTCTCTCTCTCTCTCTCTCTCTCTCTCTCTCTCTCTCTCTCTCTCTCACACACACACACACACACAGAAACACACAGACACACACACGCACAGATAGACCTTAATTTTCGTTATATTAATCTCAGTTGTCCTGTGCCAGATAACGTTATAGTATCTACCTTGATAACTACACTTTAAGCAAGAAAATAATTTACGATGCGGGCCTTCTCTACTCAAATTAGGCCTCATCTTAATATACGTGTACTCTATAATGAGCGCTGAGAACGTCATTCATGGCAGTATGCACGTCAGTTTTGATTAAGTTGGTCTTCACATTTTGATTTATTATTAGATTGATATTTTGGCTTCTAAATCCTTATTGTTTTCTCTATTGTTGCCCAGTGGCAAGCAATTTATCCTCAGTGACTAAATACTAGAAGCATGAAATGTCAAAAATTTACACTCATATTTTCTGAATAATTTCGTGTCGGAATGGAAATAAACTTCCTAAAAATGATACAAAATTGGGGGAAATCAAAACGTATGATACCTCTATGCAATGATTGTAAACCTTTGTCAGGTATATTGGTATTAAAGTAGCTTTGTTCTGTTGACACAACAATCTTTTATGGCAAGATGTCAGACAGGACGTTAGGTATCAAATCAACCCATTTCTAATTCACGCAAGTAGGCGCGAAAATCTGAGCTACCACGTGACAATTATAATATCGGGTAGCACGCATTAGTTATATTATGTGGACGATTGTCTCTGATCTGAAATAACTGGTATGACCGAAAGGGTCATTCATTTAAGGCACGTGTTGTGATTCAAGTGACACGCGGGGTAGAGCCGAAATCTCTTCATGCATGGAAACAATTGAAATATGTGTCCGCACCGCATTGGAAGCACTGTCCGATGAACCATTTATGGTTTTATTTCCGGCTGAAGAAATTCTTTATTTTTGTCAGGTATGACACTTTGAACAGCTATATATATGTATGTATATATATATATATATATATATATATATATATATATATATATATATATATATATATATATATATATATATATATATATATATATATATATATATATATATATATATATATATATATATATATATATAAGAAGGCGAGGGATCAATAAGCAGCACATTGTGACGAAACAAAACTCGGGTATTAACAACCACATTTCTATTTATTTTCTATAGTATGAACATTTTACAGGAAAATCATTAAAGAATGCGTGATTTTAAAAATATTAGAAAAATGCAATTAAAGCAGGAAAAAAAAAACAAATATTGTCAAAAACCATTCGATTATTTGAATCTAATTTTTCATCGTTATCAATTTTATTCACCCTGAAACCAGTATGATCATTAAAATCAATATAAGGTAAAGAATTATGAAATATGCATAAATGTCAAGGGTTTTTTTGCACTTTGTCGTGTCACTTTTGTTCAGAAAAAAGAAAAATTTTGCATAATAAACAAGAACTTATAATCAAACAGATATAAATATTCAAACAGACAGAATGTTTGATGACTACATTTTTCAAAGGTTCATTTAGATAAGTTATAGAAAGTAAGATACAGTGGGCGTATTATTTACTTTCCTATGCACTACTTCCTAATAGCTTTCTATTAATGTCAACGGCCTTGCATGACAACATTTGCGGATTTCAGGTACACGAATACGTTACAGACAATTAAAGTGATAGGGAAATCACTGTAATAATTACAGAAGTGGTTCAAGTAGTACAACACCTGGACGGAAGAAAAAAATGTCTCGTAGGACAGTCAGCAGTCTCACGTGGAACCTGTCACAAGAGATCTGACAATAACCGTGTTCTGTTGTTCAAGTTATAAGTTCAATTATGAGTGGTATTAGAGACAATATTATACAGGTTTCACTGGAAGAAAGAAAATTGTTAGTCTAAAATGTATTTAATCGTTACTTTAATATGCACGTTACTGATTTTCCGTACTTGGCTGGCACTAAAAACAATTCTCTTTCTCATAACATCGCATTATTGATAACTTCATGATGGTAATATAAGAAAATAAAGGCTATTATTCAGTGATGTATATTGTCTGGTGTGGGGTCAAAAATTCTGGTACGATTGCTTCCATGAGAGTATATTATTCATTTTTAAATGTATGGACTTTCACTGTCTTTTGCTCGATTGCTAAATTTTGTTGTAATATCTCTCTCTCTCTTCAATGCTCACAGATACACAAACACATACATACATACATACATACATACATACATACATACATACATACATACATACATACATACATACATACATACATACATACATACATACATACATACATACATACATACATACATACATACATACATACATACATACATACAATACATACATACATACATACATACATTCGCACTCTCATGTTTGCTAAGCCCCAGTTATAAAGTCAAGTCTAAGATATAATCGACCTGTCTTGGGAATATTATCGCAGCCATTTGTTTGATTTTAAAGTTTCCCTTTGCCTAGTGTTGCGCAAGGTGACATGACCAGCAAGGGACCCGGATATTTGAATCGGCAAAGACTATATATCGCACCATCTAAACAAAGGCTTGTAATTATTACACCTATGTGTTAAAGGTTAGTCAAAATATCAAATAGAAGACGCGGTGTGAGCGGAGCGTGTTCTCATCAGGCCCCACGTTGATAGACAGTGGGTGGTAAATTGTCTCCTACGTTTGATTGGATCGGTTCATAGCGATATCCAATATGAAGCGAGATAAATGGTGTGATTACAATTCCTAACCAAGTATTGCTTTAGACGCGTAAGAGCAAATTAATATTCGCCTGAAATGATTACAGATCAATAGGGTTTGCCCTGGGAAGCAGCCACTCGTTATTTGGCAGCAAAACTTAGATGTAGATTCTAAGGAAAGATAAAGCTTATAAAATGAAGCTTTTCAGGGGACACAGTACTTCGGGTTCCATTGGATCCTGAGTATTCAAGAGTTGGAGACTGCAGTCGAGACAGTCGAAGTCGACAGAAGGGTAGTCATGGTAAAGGAAGTGTAGGAGGAGGAGGAATCTAGAGAAAGTCGGGGAGAAGGTGAAGGAATTTGGAGACATGTGGAGAAGGAAGGAGAGAAGGATATGGAGAAATAGTGAGGGAAAGGATACACCATATGAATAGAAATACAAGGACAGGTGAAAATCATTCTCACACTGCTAATCAAGTGATGCAATATGCGTATTAATTTATCGAGAGGAAGGAGTGTAATTGGGAATTTGTGTCATTTGATTATTATATTGCTATTCATTGAATTCCAACCATTTGTTTTTAAATACATTTAATCATCTAACCGTCAGCACTGCTGACTGGGGACTCAGAGCTTTACACTTATCTTTTACTAAATTTCATTCCAACAAAATAGAGCCTGGGTGGAACTTCTACACACACACACACACACACACACACACACACACACACACACACACACACACACACACAGATGGCTGTCCCGTTTATCTGATGTGTAACCATTTCGAGTGTTGTGAAGTCAGCACATTATTGGACCTTTTGGCCAGTGACATGTCAAGAGGCCTGTCACCATCTTGCAAGGTACCATCGGCCTGGAAGACGAAGAGGACACATTGAATCTTCTATACTGGATGGGTGGGTCGTCAACGGTCAAAGAATTATGCCTGACGTCTTTAGATTTCAATCACTGTCAGCTAATAAACCTAGTTCAGCCTTGGTTACATATTGGGTGAGTATATCTCCTCACCTTTCTGCTAGCTCCGGATATCGGCACCATGCAACGCATTAGAGCTGACAGCCAGGTGTTCAGGAACGTCACCAAATTTATCCAGTTAGATGTTAACGTTGCCGGACTCGGGTCCGCTGCCTATGGACAGGCGCATATACTATCTATTTATGTAGGAACTCTTAAAATAATTTAGGGGCCTGGCGAGCCTAAACAGGTCAAAGTTGGTCAACTCTAATAAGGAAAGCGGTACAGTTAGAATCATACAGTTTAGTTATCCACAACAGAGTTGTGCGTTACTAGAGCCGACAGATCTGCCACCAGATTTTATTTGGCTTAACTTGTTGACAAGTTCTGCACGTTGGCCAGATTGTTTTTGATGCAGATAGCTTCGCTTGGCTGAGGCACACATGCATGGCTGCAGTCATCTTTTTTACATCATGGCCAGTCATAAAGTTTATTGTTAAAATATATATTCTCTAGTTGGTAGGTTAGAGGAGTGGTATATGTCCTCTGAATATATTTTTGCATTGTTAATGTGACTGCAAAAGTTCTTGTTGTTGGGTAGCTGGGTCTCATCCAAGCAATCCCACTCTTCCATATACTCATACTCATACACAATTTCGGCGGTCAGAAGGGAGACATAGCGCGTAGTATATCTACGGGTGATGTGGAAATCATTCTGAGGAAGATCGGTAGCCAGCTTGGATAAGGTACAGTGTAGGAACTGATACGTGTTTATAAACTGGAAATGATCCAGGTTAAAGATCATATATTTTCCTATATTATTCGGAATGATAGTTTTCTGCCGTTGAGGCCGATTCCAACACTGCCATAAGTAGAGGGCTGTTATAGGTTATGGACGATAACCGGGACTTTATTTTGATCTGGGCTAACTTGTGCCTGGAGGTTATAATCATTATCGGCTGCTCCTCACTATCATAGCATCACACAAGGTCGCCAGTGATAGTTTACCTTAGTCAGCGACAAGCAGCGACAATTTTCCATATATCATTCGTGAAAGGTTTTTGGTCTATATGTAGTGCTACGTGTCATTGTCTGACAACAGCAGCAGGTCAATCGTTCTATCCATAATGTCGGAATACGTTTGGAATAATGAGCTTGGCCTGAGCCAAAGACGTTGACGGCAAAGGATGCCATAAGGTTTTCAATCTTGGTAATGCAAGAGACTATCATGGAAACCAAAGTTTGTCAAATTTCAAAGATTTTATGTTCATTGCTTAAACGATATCAACAAGTAAAAGGGCACACTGATTTGTTGAATAAAGATATATCGAGCGAGTTGGATTAATACGTTAATGACGGCTCGTGTTAGGATTCCATTTTGATGTAGCAATGTCCCTTACCTCGAAAGGGCCATTACTGCTAAAAATAGAGCTTCTAAAAAGCCGTTAAAATGAGACTATTATTAAACGCTTCTAGTAGCTCTTCAGTCATAAATGTAGCCTTGGCTTTCAGTCCCTCAAGGCTATCAGCTAGCAGCTCCACTTCTGCTCTCTCATTCGGCAGCTTCCGCTTCTATGGTAATCTTTTCTAAATGTACGTTGATGGAAAGACTAAACTTGAAAACATATACGACATATTTTGACGATATATTCTCTGAATTGTCAATGTCCGGGTTATCTCATTTGTAAACACTTTGTTCGCAGTGTGATTCATTTTCATACCATTTCTATACATTCGGACTTAACGAGTGGTTGTTACCAAAAACGGAGGTAAATTCAGACCAATAAATGTAAATTTTCGAAGTCATCTAAGTACATCTTTAAAATAGGAATTTAGTTTAAATTTTTTGGGAACGAAACAATTGAAACCATGGGGATTTTTATCTAGCATATAAATATAAAGAAGAATGTGAACATTTACGTAAGACATGATGGATAATGTTGACTATGAGTAATTTCAAGGCTTAGAAATTTCGTCAATGGTCTAAATTTCAATCTGATTGTAATGTCCATCCATGCTATGAATGCGTAGACCCAGCTCCATTATTTGATGGATCTTGAAAACGTTTGAATAATTTAAGATTTTATATAGTGACCCAGCAATAGCAAGATTAGCAAGTTAGAAGCGATATACTGACCATACTCAAAAAATGATTGTCAGGTTATGTTTTTCTTTTATATATTGATGGAAGTGATGACGTTTGACGGAGATTTCAATGTATTGTTCAAAAGGTAAGACTTCTGGTTTTCTGGATCCATTTTGGAAAAACTGTCTTGTGACATGTTCGTCCAGATACATTGCTTCCAGCATTTTATTAATGAGAGAGGGAAATAAATGCCAATGAACTGTTCTGGACTTTCGTTAATTAATCTGGTTTAATCCTCACTACGAGATGATGACCTCTTGGCATCATGGAATGATAGTCAACGCGAATTTTATCATTTCTGGAACAAATATCTTTTTAAACGATAGTGGCACAGGGACCGGGGAATCATCCTTTGCTTTTTAGAAGGCTTCCGCCTGGCCGTTGTTTAGCCTTTAGATAGCGTGGAGGCTGATATAGTTGGCTACTTTGATATATGTGTGAGGGGCTGCCTTAGGTGCAGAATATGAGAATGCCTTTTGAGTGAGTTCAAGTGATTGCCTGTGAGCTCTGAGCCGCTTGAGTTCTGGCGTGGGTTGCATGGTAGCTGCTGGCAATTAGGCAATTAGGCACTCAGTACTGCCAGCAGGATATAATTGCTTTTGCTCCCAACTATCTGCCTTCCTTGGCACTGGATTGCATGCGCGTTATACTAGGAACATTAGTCGGTAATGTGGGACATGAATCCTATGATACCATGCCTTTTTAGAATTGGAAAATTTTCGCTGATCGTTGCTGGCTGAGGTCAGACCTCACTGGTGTGACTGTATGTTATCTAGATTCTCTTTTAATGTGAGATTGTGGTCGGCAATTGTTAGGTCCTGGTCCAGCGCTGTATTATTAGTTATTTTTGTCCCTTTGCGTCGCTTGTAGCTTGGGTGAAATATATAGTTCAACTTACCAAAAATCCTTCCTTACTCGTCGTCTATGGAAAATAGAAGCAGAAATTACTTTCACAGTATTTTTGCTTCACTTTGTGCCAACTTCATAATTTTAACTCTCGAACATTCCAAATCTGATTTCTCAGACCGTTTTATTTAGGTAATACGTGTGCGTGTGTATGTGTGTGTGATTTGGAATTCTAACGTAGCTTTAACTAATCATATCACTACGATATCTGAACTGGGACAGTTTAATAAATGATGCATAACATTAGGACATATAGCATCATGTCCCACCTAGTCACCTTATCCTGACACAAGGCCGACCAATCCTAACACAAACTTCTAAATGCTGAGTGTCCACGCTAGTACCATTTTTATAAATATTTAATATGACTCGGTCGGGGATAGAACTCGCGATCACTCGCATCAGAGGCGGACGCTCTAACGACTAAGGTTACGGGAGCGGTTTAGGTGATGGCGATACCCAAGATTGTAGGTACGACAATTCAGTTTAGAAACTGTGTTGTATCTGACAGCAAAATCAATGATATATTACAAAGTGATTGGCAGATCGACAAGAAACAGAGTTAAGGCATAAAATAGTTCACTCATAAACTGCTTAATTTATTCATTCAGCACAACCACGCAAGAGAATACAGCTAACATGCATTGTTATCATATATAACTTATGCAAGCAAATGAAAGGTGACAAAAATACACATAGACGACTCAAAATAAGAACGGGAAGTATGACATAAAGAAGTAAGAAATTATAATGTTAACATGACAAGACCTTGCGCTTAGTAGCTAAAGACTAGAGGCTTCATTTTGTCTACTCGAAGCCTATGAAACATCTGCCATTTTGCACTAAACTTATATTTCATCCATGTACAGTATACCAAAGTTCCAATTATCCTTTCAGGTATCAGAAATATGCAATAATACAAAATTACAAGCGTTCTTGACATAATTGTCAACGATGGTTTACATTAGGTATTTATAATCGGAAATGAATTTTTAATGAAATCACAACCCTGTCTTTGACATGTTCAATCTTGAAATTTCTTTAAACACTTTCGTAATTTTAAATTTTAGGGTTGATCTATGACACGACAGTTTATTTGTGCATCAAACAACCGATGTCATTATTTACAATTGCGCAAATAACTATGTTTTCAATAATAAGGTATCAAATTGGAAGACATTTTCACAATATCCAGGGAGTCGAAGGGTGATTTGTATGATAATTAAATGAGTAAGGTTGAAGACATCTGTCTATCACGAACATCCAGATCTTTCTTTTCACATATTAACTAAACCAAACTTTATATATTCATTTATAAACCAAACATTTACAGGATATCAAACATTCGACATTAGGTTACTCATTGTCATGCTTCGAAATGAGAATATCTAAGATACACAAACAAAACAAAACAACAACAACAAACACAAAGATAAAATAAATGTAGCCCCGTACCTCCACCCAAAACACAAAAGATGCAATCAAGGTGAAATGTGGAATGTAGTGCAAACTTTATTCATTTAATATGACATTGTTTCACACATGAATTATATAATGGAATAAAAATATGATGTGATGTGATTGATTATGATTTTTAACAATGTTTCAGTCATATCGCTAAGATGTCTGCAGTGTGGCAGGTTATAGTGATGTTTAGCACTGGGGCATCATGCCGCAGACATGTGGCATGATGTCTCAGCCAGTCACATTATCCTGACACTAGGTGAGCCGGTACTAACACTAACCTCTTAACGCTGAGCGCCAAGCGAGGAAGCTATTAGAACCATTTTTGTAAGTTTTTTGGTATGACTCGACTGGGGATCGCAAACCCGACCTTCGCATTCGTGGCGGTCGCTCTAAACATTAGGCCACTGAAGCGGTTCAATACAAAATAATATACTAGTTTCACCATTGATATACACTATCACCACAGCGTTCACCCCATCAATGTATGATGCATAGCCAGGTAATTTTAATTGGCTTTCTGTCAGTGTTTTTTTAATGATACCTATCAATACATATGTAAATATTATCTATATCGTGTATGCGAAATGCAATACACACACACAATCTCTCTCTCTCATCTGTCCACCCCGCACACTCGCACACACACACACATTTAGTCACACATTTAAAGACAACCATTTCTTGTCTTTAACTGGAATGATAAATACTAGGACTTGTCCTGAGCTCTTGTTAGAAATTGGAATTTTTCTATCGGCAATGTCAGCAGATTCTTTGTTTCTAATAAAACAGTACAATATTTTTTAGCTGTATTTAAAGTTTGGTCAATGTTCGTATCAAATGAATGCAACAGATAAATGTTGGTTGATCGTGTCAAGAGTTTCAAGTGAAAAAAAGTTGATTTAAACGGTCAAATATTAAAGCATGTAAAATTGTTCCTAAAAAAGTAATAATTTCAAGAGTATAATCTGCTGTTGAAAACCTAATTGTTGTGAAGCTGAGGCCATGACAACCATTGCAGATGAAGAGATGGATGCAATCCGGCACTATAAACACTTTGAGTGCAACATAGATACGAAAAAATATTTTCTCAACTTATCTAAGGTCCAACTCTAAATCCTTTTCAACTAACAAAGGAAGCATATAACATAATTCTAAATTAATTACATATTAAACAATAAAAAATAGCAATTATATAGCTGAAGATTGATTAGTAGGTGGAGAAAACATAAATTTGAATGAACCTGAACAAAATTGACCTAAGAATCACACTAAACAAAATTAAAGATAAATCGGCTGGAACCGGTTTCTAAGTACAGCGTTTTACTAGCAGTTTCTAAGTACATGGTATGTTTGCTGTCTGTTCTTTATTTTCGTTACAAATGTATAGATTTAGACCGACGAGAGTAATACCCCGTTTAACTCATTTCCATGCAAAAATTAGAAACTTTTTTTTTGAAAGTTTAACAGAAGGAACATTTATGTTTAAATTGTTTAAATGTTAAATTTGCGCACAGATTTGGAAAATAAAACCGACATTATTGTAATAAATAATTTTTTTTCCCAAGCAATGGTCTAAAAGTACTGAAACCAAATGAGTATATCATTTCTTATTCTAAAGCAAGCAGTAATATATCTATTTAGGGTACGATATATCACATAATGTATTACTGAAAATTCGTAACATTTATATCCAGCAATCACGAGTTTACATCAAAAGATAATTTGTAGCCAGTATCTTGAATACAAACTCTACAAAGTGAATATTTCTGCTACTGGAACCAAACCTAGTGGAAGAATCAAATTTGACAAAATTCTAATCTTAGTATTCAACATATTTGGAAAAATATTACAGCATTCACTTGCCAAACTATCTTTACCGATATGACAATAGAATTTGTTCCTATTGAAAAGCCAGTGGGATGGCTGTTATCTCAAACCTGATGTTAGCAATAACATCATGTTGTATTATGTGGGGATACTTCTTCTGGTCGAGTTGTCTAA
>JAEAOA010000663.1:972500-1005000 GCA_016746295.1 Potamilus streckersoni | reverse complement strand
CATTACAGAGTTACGCCCATAAATCCCATTTAAACAATCAGAATAGACTGTTTCCTAAATCTTCTCTGCAGAACTTTTGATTGTCCAGACAGCTAATCATGCCGTAAGTAACTTTCCTTTGAACAATCAATTATTGCCAGGCTTCCCCCTTTAGCCAGTAGATTTTGGGAAGGGTCTTATGTCATACCCTGGTACCATAGCATAGGACTCGGTCAAGTTTATTCGCGTGGAACGAATAAACTTTGACATTTAGATATGAAATGAAAATAATCATATAACTGTCTCCAGCCTATTCTACTTTAATTAAGTTGATTTTGATAAATATTAATATATATATATATATATATATATATATATATATATATATATATATATATATATAAAATCACACATACACACACACACACATATATATATATATATATATATATATATATATATATATATATATATATATATATATATATATATATATATATATATATATATATATATATATATATATATACTTATTCCTTAGCTGCCGTTGCTACTACACTACTGCTACTATAATTACTATTACTATTACTGCTGCTGATACATTGAACGATACCATTTCAATGTAACTATTATCACCGTTCTGTTGGTCTATGTAGTTTAAACGTCCGCCTTAAAGACTTTCATACCCAGCCTTTGACATATTTACCTGCCGGTATTTCCTACAATACTCGGAGTCAGTACTTCCTGCCTTTCACAGAACTCTTAGACTAATTTTGCGGTGTAGGACATTTATAAAACACGAAACTTCGCAAGGACCATACCTCAAGCCGCTACCTATTTAATCGGAATATAGTGTATCTAACCGCCATTAATTACAGACACATCTCTATAATTAGAAAAATTTTGTATTCTTTCTCGCTTTCCTAAATAACCGATTTCTGCAAAGTGTAAACTTAAGGTGAATATTCAGCAAATACAAAAGCCGTTTCTGCAATATTTTAACCCATTAATTTTTCAGTATACAAAACCAATTCGCGCCCTTCTTAATCTGTTCGCCTGACAGTTATCAGGCCGAGTAAAGTACTGTAGCCAGTCAACAGCGTTTAATTCTATGCAAAATCACATACATCAAATTAAAATGGCAACGTGTCACAATGACATCTGCAAAGTTTACTCCGTGATGAGTTACCATGACATCTACAAAATTCACAATTTCAATCATCATTATCGTCGTCATTATCATCATCATATACATCACTACAATAATCATCGCCAAAGTCATCATTGCCTCAAAATTTTCATAATGTGTATTTATCCAATATAAATTCATGTATATGAGACAAGTTGCATATTAAGATGAAATTGTTAAGTTGAAACATTTGCGGCAGTAGTTTTCGTAAGTGTTAAGTTTTCTTCACATACACGATTCGGGTCAAAATATTCCTGTATGCAAAGCGTACTCATAAGTTCGGACTTCTGCTCTTCCATGCCCAATGTTAACACAACATAGGCATCTTAAAACGGATGTGTGCTAATATACTAATAATAATTAGACAGGTTGACGTTATATACAATATTTATTCGTCATTGAGAATGTAAGTATTATTTGTGTTGATATTAATAGTACGTGAGATTTAGGGAATTCATTATATAAGTAAAGTGTGTGAAGGACAACAATATCTTACATATTTTTATCATTTTATCGTTCTGATTACTCCATTATATGTCAGTCATTATGTCTGCTTATGTATCTATATGTCTATCAGTCTGTGATGTGATGTGATATGATTATTATTTTTGACGTAGCTTTAAAAAATATTCAGTCATATTGTTACGATGTCTGCAATGTGGCAGATTATAGTGATGTCTAGCGCTGGGGCATCATGCCGCAGACACTTAGCATGAAGTCCCAATCAGACACTTTATCCTGCCAAGTGAGAAAGCTGTTAGTACAATTTTTGTAAGTCATCGGTATGACTCAACTGGGGATCGAATCCACGACCTCCCGCATCAGAGGCGACGCTCTATTATATATATATATATATATATATATATATATATATATATATATATATATATATATATATATATATATATATATATATATATATATATATATATATATATATATATATATAAATGTGTGTGTATGTGTGTGTGTGTGATGTGAATTCGTGTGTGTGTGTATAATTGTATTTGTGAGTTCGTGTTACAAGAGCACATCTTTTTTCACTTTTTACGTATCTAGCTACTGGATCGCTGTTTTGAGGTTATTTGAAGTGGTATGTTATTTCTTCTGCACAAGGCAACTCTCGTGTATCTTGAACACCTATGACCTATTCTCTATTATGTTGAAAGCATACAAAATAATTGTATGGAAGATATTGTATATCCATGCACAGTCAATAGGTAATAGCAATACTTATTACCTGTTCCGGGGCATTGCCCATTTAGTGACATGCTGTGAGGCACTATTTCTACCCGGTTATTCTGGCGCTTCTCTTTTATTCCAAGATGTGAATTATCGTAAATATTTTAAGGGTAGATCGAGGTATGTTTATGCCCTATCACTGACCTATTCTCTTCATTAAGTTTGCTCAATGGCCGGTTATACGATACCAGATCTCAGATTTTTATATCAAAAATGAACACAACCAGAGAAGTATACAAATGCGCGCGTATCAAATCGGTGATATTAATTTCGTAAATAATGAAGATAATAATAATAATAATAATAATAATAATAATAATAATAATAATAATAATAATAATAATAATAATAATAATAATAATAATAATAATGAGAATAATAAAATTAATCATTATATATATATATATATATATATATATATATATATATATATATATATATATATATATATATATATATATATATATATATATATGTTTGTATGTATGTACAATCAGTATTTAGAGAGGTATTATGATGTTTTCATAAGAATAATATCAAAGCAATAATGTCGGTATTTGACAATTTTAAAAAGCTCCAAAAGTTAGTATTATTGTTTCATATCAGGTAATTATTCATATTAATGTAATATTTACTCATTGGCATATGAATTTTCTGATGACATTGATCTTTGTATTGCTTGACTGAGCGGTGTCAAAACTCACGCCGTAGAACCTCTACAACTATCCCCTAAGACAGAGAACTATTATAACTATGGCATCTTAGGTCAGTCAAACTTATGGTTTCATGGAACATCACGCCAAGACAACTGTCTTATATTTCCACCATGTGGACATAAATGGTATCTACCGAGTCCCTTTTTTATTCCATTGTGTAATTTACTGGTGTCCTACCGTAAATACTGACACTGCAGTCACAACACCGATGTACACCACTTGATTTTATTAAGGACTACATTATGTCAGGGACAGTCAAGTGGTTTGAATCTGAATTAGCTACTCATTAGCTATGACGTCATGGAAACTCACTAACACTTTCTCTCCGTGGCGTTTGCTCCTTTTATTTGGCTATTTATTTCGGCCTAAGGAATAATTCACATTTCACCAAATTCCAATAATCAATTAAATAATCTAACATACCTAAGAATAGCTTAAACGGGGCGTTATAACCAAATGCGCAACTCCTACATTTTATTACAGTATCATTTATATGAAAATGTATCATTTTTCAAAATGCATACAGATGCTGAGTTTAAGTGCCGTAATACATATTCATCTGTAAATAAAATGTTTGTTATGGTTCCCATAAATAATCTTTTTACAATATAATTTTTTCACGTTTATTCAGTACTAGTTACTTATATTTAGCTATTTATGCGGCATACATTTTGCAAACTCTTTTGATAAGGATATCACTTATATGCCCAATTTTAGGTTATCACTTATATGCCCAATTGTAGGGTATCACTTATATGCCAAATTTTGTAATAGGTTTCAGTCACAGTTCCATATTTAATTTTGTTAGTAATATAGAATCGTTGGATAGAATAATTCACATAATTTTCTGTGACACCGTTAGTGAATGACTAGTGACTGTTACTACAGCTCTCGTCATTGAAGTGTTAACATCAAACTTAAATGACCTGTGTGTTCTTCTTCGTGATCTTAGACTCGCAGAGCGACACGGGTAATTTGCTGGATGAGAAACACCGCCTCCATCAAACCTACCACAACAACCCCAATTCCACCTCCAGTAAACATGCACCATTCATAAACATACGCAAAACTGTTCAGCAAAAGCTCCGTAAGATGCGAGATACTTAGCTTAGCAACAAAAGCTGATGAGAGCCAATGCTACGCAGACAAGCATGACATGAAAAACTTCTACAATGCCCTGAAAGAAGTGTATAGACCTAAATCCTCAAAATTATCACCCCTTCTCAGAGAAGAAGGTAACACTCTAATTACTGCCAAGGAGAATATTCTTGAACGATGGGCAGAATATTTTGACAATGTCTTGAATCGCCTTTCGTCTATTAAATATGAAACCATCAACCGTCTCCATCAATTATGCATCAAGGAACCACTAGATGACCCTCCAATCTTGCTTGAGACACAGAAAGCGATTCATCTGATATCCAGTGGCAACGCTCCCGGCTCAGATGCGATCCCAGCATAAGTCTACAAGGAAGGAGGTACAGCCCTGATTGAAAGGCTCTACGAACTGTTTCTACTGCTTTGGCAGCAGGAGACAATTCCGCAGGAATTCAAAGATGCTTCCATAATCCACCAGAACAAACGCAAAGGAAACCGACAGGTCTGCTACAATCATCGGGTATTTCCTTACTTTAAATCGCAGGAAAGATACTTACCAGAATCCTACTGAACCGCCTCAATATCTACCTTGATTAGGGACTCATGCCAGAAAGCCATTGTGGATTCCGGAAAAACCTGTGACTATTGACATGTGTTTGCTGCAAGGTAGCTACAAGAGAAATATCAAGAGCAAAACCCTGACCTATCTCCATCTACATCGACTTGACAAAGGCTTTCGATATTATCAGCAGAGAAGGATTATGGAAGGTAATTGCTAATTATGGATGTCCAAATAAATTATATCCATGGTTCAGTAATTTTACGACGGCATGCACGCGCGAGTCCAGGAAAATGGAGAGTCATCTGAACCATTCTCAGTAACCAATGGCGTCAAACAGGGTTGTGTTCTGTCAACAACATTGTTCAGTATTTTTTTCTCCGCCATGCTGACTAATGCTTTCAGAGACAAAACTGATGGAAAACTGTTCAACTTCAGGAGGCTACATGCGAAAACCAAGGTTATGACAGACAACATCAGGGAGTTCTTATTTGCCAATGTTTGCGCCCTCAATGCTGGCTCAGAAGCAGACCTGCAATGCAGCGTTGACACGTTCTCCAGTTCCAGTACAAGCTTTGGTCTCACCATCAATACTAAGAAGACTGAAGTACTGCATCAGCCAGCTCTGGTAAAGCCATATGCTGAACCCAACATCACCGTCAACAGCCAAAAACTCAACGTCACCATTGACTACGAGGCGAAACTTCATGTTGCCTAAGCCAGCGCAACTTTTGGCAAGTTGTATGCTAATGTCTGGAATACAAGAGGCATCAGCATCACTACGAAACTAAAGGTATATAGGACACATTACTCTACGCATGCGAGACGTGTATCTAAGTTATGTCAGGAAGCTGAACCACTTTCAAACCATAAGCCTCAAGAAAATGATCAAGATCAAATGGCAGGACAAATTCCCAGACACCGAGGTACTTGCCAAAGCAGGTCTCCCCAGCATTCACACCATCCTGATGCAGTACCAGCTATTTTGGGCGGAACATGTTGTACGCATACCAAACCACCGTCTGTCTAAGTGACTCTTCTATGTCGAGCTTCAGCAAAGACAACGATCTCGCGGAGGTCAGAAGAAACGCTTCAAAAACAATTTGAAAGCTACATTGAAAGCGTTCAACATAAACCCTGACTCATAGGAGAAAATAGCTAGCGATCGAGTCACTTGACGCTCATATCTGCACAAAGGCTTTAAGCTGTGCGAATCTAGCAGGATAGCAGCTGCCAAGATGAAGAGGCAAGCCAAAAAAGTACGTGCCAGCAACCCTCGTGGAGATTTCGCACTCATCCTGTGTTACTTTTGTTACCGCACCTTCTGTGCAAGGATAGGCCTTACCAGCCACCTGCGCACTCACAGAACAGAACCAGCCCTTCCACCTTATAGATGGCTAGAGTGGTCTTCGTCAACTCGACGGACGAACTACGTTTTAAAATATTGATCCCCTTGCACAGGTGTTACTCATTTTCCAGGTGATTTGTGCTTATTACTGGCAAAATCAGTAGAATATCAAATGATACTGTATTTCATTCGTGCGTCTGATTGGTTCCATCTATGAAGTAAACATTCATACACTTATAAATGTCACTAATTAGATAACCGCTTTGTTGCAAAACACCCGTTGAAACCGAATAGAAAGAAGTCGATATCGTGGACAATAAGCTAGATTTTGTACATCTTTCCTGAGTACATGAACACCAATAAAGTGGTTATCAGTACATTTATATATGTTTTCCTCTGATTCATTGTGTGTTATACAACTTGATTGCCACCTTGTGAGAGCTAGATGCTTCTCTGGTTGTCACTGTTTAAGCTGGAGGATTCCATACATGGGAATATGATTCATTATTTAACATACTTTGAAAAGGGGTTATGTTATCTTGCTCCGACTCAGCAATGTCTTTTAAATAAACTCACTGCGTTACAATAAAAAAGATATGCTCCATTATACACTCTGTATACCAGCCCCTACAAGCGATAGTGCTGCAACGGTTGTTACTTGCAACCTCTGATTAATGACGTGCCCTATTATGAACTAAAAGCCTATGTACAAAGAAAAAAAAATGTTTATGTTTGTCTTCTTATTACACATATTTACAAAAGATACATCTCATCAGCACTGTCACCGATTCATGCCCCATTTCAATTATTTGCGAAAGCTTGAAAATCTGTCATGACCGCCATTGTGTCATTCACTATATTCAGTCACTAAATAGGGACTCTCACTAATCATATTATAAGTCAGTAACAGCCAAAACTCCTGACAAAACAATGTCTCAAGATAAATATATCAGTACTCTGTTGGAAATAAGATTTCATAAACTTTGATGGGATATCTCTGAGCGGTCATGTATTTTTATGTTTGCCTTACAACTGTACATTTATGTATATATGTATATGCGAACTGAGACAATGTTATTTTATTCCACTATTTATTTATATTTTTGCAATAGAAGCAGAAGGGCTTCGAGCAAGCCAAAAGAGCGTAGACCATGGCTGGTTTCTTCGGAGGGTGGAATCATCAAGGCCTCAATGCTCTAATCCTGGATTGGCTCCATTGATAAAAGCTATAAAATACAGTGGTTTAGCATTTAAAATACCAATCTGGTATTCAAATTAAAAACGCAGATTTTAACGGATCCACATTAATGCAATCTGGAAGGATTTAAGCTACTTAATGCTATATCATGGTCATCAGCGCCACAACAACACACAATCCATCGTTTTAAACAGGTTAGTAATTTATAATAGTACATATTTAAGGAAGATCATTCGCCAGAGTTAAGAATTCCGGTCTCCGTGGCTTTGATCTGCCAAACTATGTGGCACAAGATGAGCTTACAATGCCTTGTTTGACTAGGATAAAGTTGTTGTTTTCCAGGATCAACATGTTCGGCTAAAGACTAGCAATATTAAGTGGACTAATATTATCTGGACAGTTTTAGATGCGAACGCCGATAATATCCCGGTAGTTAATGAAAGCGGAAGAATCAGAGACTCTCGCATATCAATGCCGACGATCGGAAACATAGTTTATTTGGAACACCAATTGTTGTCAACGTTAATCCCGTTGATATCGATGAAAAAATCAAAACGATGGTGTGATTCATACGACTCTGTAAGTCAACGAGGTATACAGGGAGTGGTCTGCATCGTTGACATGGTCAAAACAGAACAATTCCATCAAACATACTGCAGAGGTCACCTGGATGTACAGGCTCTCCGTGCTTAGCTATGCGAAATTGAGGATATCTACCACAATTTCATTCAATTTCGCTGCAATATCAGACATTTAATTTATTTCATTTATATATATATATATATATATATATATATATATATATATATATATATATATATATATATATATATATATATATATATTATAATAGGAATGTAACCATACCCACAACAGCTTTTCCAACTCCATATATATATATATATATATATATATATATATATATATATATATATATATATATATATATATATATATATATATATATATATATATATATATATATAAAACTACTAGACTTCATCATATTACATATCGCCGCCAACGATCACAATTATATCAGCGACGTCACCGCGGCCGAATTCGATATTTTTTTTCCAACTCCGATAAAAGCGCCTATGGGACCTGTATGATCCAGTCGGTCAATTGAGATCCCACGGTCACAATTACTGCTTTATTATAGTTGGCCTAATATCAAAGGAAATTCATTTGTTTGATTTGACGCTAACATGAAACCAAGCTTGATGTAAGTGGCCTGACCATCCAAGACAGGATCATATCAAACTAAATAAATCATTGATGACGTTCAGCGTAACATCAAATCAATAACGGGTACAGAATCAAAGATCGCCGTCAAAAACATGAACCGACACTGAGCGCCGCTTTTGAGATGTCAATTTCTGAATATGCTGTTGACATATATGTCATTGATCAAAACAGTGTTGGTGTGGCTGCTGAGGGCAGAAAATATGTTAGACCACCACAACCACAACGATCTCATTATTTTACAGGCAAACATATATTCATTAAAAATACAGAATATAGATATGACCTGTAATAGTATCTAACAGGCAGTTATACAGTGCGTATGCCTGGAGTGTCTGACTGAGGTGGACTCAGGTGGATTTAGTTACCTGGAGGGTCTTATTATCTCATAACTCGGACGGTAAATGAATTAATTATATTTTATCATATAATAATAATTGCCAAGAGAATATCTCAAGAGTATACAAATACACAAGATGATGTGAGAAATCCGCATGAGCAGGATATACTTGAATACTCAAATGATGATCTTAGACAAATAATCAATGAGACGGTACAACATCTTAACCGGTTTAAATCTGGTGCAGAAATCGTTCGAAAATCTAACATAGAAAAAGTAATATAGAGAAGTGATAATATTAGGAGAGCAAGAGGCGAAGCATATAATAAATTATTTCTTGATCATTTAAGATACCGAAGACAGGAGCCCACGTTTAAACTAGATGCGTGAAGATCTCGATGGCATAAATGACGAATATTTTCCAAACATCTCTGCAGCATTGGGCAAAATAAGAAGCCTTCCAGATATTATCCGACATAAAAACGTTTGAACATGTTGTGTTCGTAATGTATCGCTTCGTATACTTAATACTACGTCGAAAGTAGTTATACCGCATTCGAATCTCGGACGGGGAAGGTTCAGCAGGGAAATGCTCTTTACAGCAATTTTCCAGTGGTTCCGCCGAGTAATGTGATATTGTCAGTACCTACTAATTCTGTTTATTTATGATGTCTAGACAAGAAACTCAAACATACTCTTTTATGTTTCTTAAATTCGTGATTCTGTTAGTCCGTTTTCTCATCTCGAGTAAATAAAATGTTCCCTAACTAGTTGTACCACAGTTTAAGTTGCCAGGATCGTTTAATCGTGTAAACTTGCGCTGACACCTAATGTGCATGTAAATAATATGGCCTATCAATACCAGTCAGCGTACCTGGTTTATAATTTTATACATTGTGACAACACGGTTATGTTATAGTGATTACTTAACAGGGTCGAGCATAATAATCCAAGATGGTCCATCTTGACTGATCTTCGACAATGTACTTTGTTTTGAAAATTTATCTCTTTTTGCCAGTAAGATTATTAATAGTAGTCCGTACTAGTTTGTCGTCCATGGTGGAATCAACGAGAAAACCAACGTAATCTTTCTGAAATGTTGAAATAGCGTGAACCGTACCGTCTTGATTTAACTGACTTTTTGCTATTCCGTTAAAGTTCGTGTAATTGGAGCTCAAATGGCGGTTGTTTCTTATTTTTGGTTAATCTATCGAAATCGAATTGGACTGTGTGTTGAAGAATATCAGCGATTAGCTGATATTCTTTCTCGTTATCTTTCAAGTACGATGTGTCTGCTTCTCTCTGGTTTGATCTTTGACAATCTTTCATTTTCCTCTGAAATTCGCAATGTTTTCTTGTGCAGTGTTTGACCTTGGGATATGTGATAATATGCTGGTGAATTTAAAGTACGGTTTTTGCAGTTGTTTAGCTTCCTCCTTGTTATAAGTAAAATACTTTTCTTTAATTAAAAGACATATATCTTTGGGGCAATTAATAAATATAAGTGGCTCATGACTGGATCAATCACACGATGATGGCAAAATTGCTGTGGCGATTATTGTAGAAGTCATTTGGCTAGTGTTAAACATGGAAGTCTTGGAGACCAAAACAATGTCTGAATTGTGGTGTGAGCGTCAAGGGAAAAACAGAATTATGTGTATTTTGTGGAGGCAAAAAATAACGACCGTTGAAGAGATATATTGATATACAATATGCATCCGATGAAATTAAAATAAAAGACGCAAAAAAATTATATATATATATATATATATATATATATATATATATATATATATATATATATATATATATATATATATATATATATATATATATATATATATATATATATAATGGGTACATTTAAATATTTGTACAATAACATGCAAAATATGTGAATGTGTAGATATTACAAAATAAACTTGGTATTTATTTTTTTTAGACAATTATTAACATGCACAATTTTAACTCGTTCATAAAAGTTTTAAGACAGGATTTACAAACAATGAGCTAATATGAGAATAATTAAGGACAATGCGTATTTAAGTGAATCCAGCACAGCCATTTCAATATGTAAATGTACACATACACAGATTTACTTTAGATGAAATGTCCTCAGACTTTTCAGTGTCATCTATTATTTTTCTTTAAAAATAATTTTACATTAAAGTACTTAGTCAAATAGTATCATCACCAGTTATAAAATATTATGGATGAAGCATAAAAACTAACATACGGAATCAAAATGCGAGATCCGCAAAAACATAGCTGCAAATTGTTACGTATATGCAATTTAATTATTTAGTATGATAGTTAAAAATTCTCTTTTTTTATTTTTATTTCACTACGTTATTGCAAGGATAACTTTATTCACTGGATTTGACTTTCGTTTAATTCAGTTTTCTGTTTTGGCTTGATAGCAACGCAGTTATATTGTACATTTTATAGTTAGCTGACCTTGGTTCATAGATTGGTAAACACAGAGTGAAAATGATCATTACCAAGGTTACGTTCGGCCCACGTGTTAGCTCCGTTGTAAACAATCTTTTTCAAATTTCATTTCTAGTGTGGAAAACACTGATTCTTAGCTGAGGATATTCTAGCCTACGTGCTAATTGACTTGTGGTAAGTGACCACTTGACCCATCACGTGGGTCTGAAATTGCGTTCTTAGTCTGGTTTAATACTGCGAATTTCGGCATTGTTAACTCTAAATGGAGTTTGAAAACTGTCAGATGGCTTTTGATAAGTTAAAGGCCATACTTGAGAGTGCACCAGTTCTTACAGCTCAATATTTCAGTCAACTGTTTAAACTATCTGTCGATGCAAGTGATGTTTGGGTTAGATTCAAGAAGATAGAAATCGTGTTAATCATCCACTGTCCTACTTATCGAAGAAATTAAATAAGTACCAAAGAAATTACTAAACAATCGAAAATAAATGTTTGGCTTTAATATTGGCATTACAAGATTTTGAAGTTTAGTTATCACAACCATTTTACTTTCATGGACAAGATAAACAAAATTAAAAATCATTAAGGTGAAGTTTGCTATTTCAAGAAAATAATATTTATATCAGGCACATGAAGGGTAAAGACAATTTAATTGCAGATGCCCTTTCCCGTCTACATAAATACTACTTCATGTACACTTTGTATAATTCTTGAGAGTTTTCTTATGTAATTTTGTTTTACCATATGTATATATTACATATGGTAAAAAGAAAAGTTTATTATTAAAGTTTTCTTTTTCATAATGGGTGGAGGTGTTACGTACATGTAATTTAATTACTTGTGTGTGTTTAAAATTCTCTTTCATTTACTTATATTTCATTACGTTAATGTAATGATCTCTTTATTCACTGGATTTGACTGTTTTATCGGATAATATAGTATACTGTTTTGATGTGAGAACAGCATAGTTTGATTGCTACATTTTATTTTTTGCTGACCTAAGTTCAGAGATTGGGAAACACCGAGTGAAAATGATTAGTCACTAAATTTATTGCAAATTATACTAGAGTTCTAAATTTGAACATTATAAATTATGATTCAACGAGAAACTGTTGACGTTATTGTCTTACATTTTGGAACTTTATCTGGATTCAAACTTGGATTTTTAGAATTTTTTAGTGATATGACTTATATTTTTAGATTCTAGGATTGATTTCTTTTGGAATATATTCACAAACTATAATTCCATTATCATATTTTTGCTGTGTTTTTCTAGGAAAATAAATTATTTTGTTACAATTTGCAAAGCTCGTTTGTCTCACTCTATTCTATGTTACTTTTGAACGAGCTTTACGTAAACAAATATTGTGGAAAGCATGAGAAACTAAAATGACAGTATAGTAAGCAAAATTAAATTATTAGAGAGGGATAAGCCCAGTGTATATGTACACAATAATTCAATTTCACATTGATCGTGCCAAAGGCAACGTCTACCAAAGGCATAAAAGAGTTATATATAAATATAATGCATTAAGCTGGTGTGGCAAATGCAAATTTGGCAGAATCAATGATGATATAATTAATAAAGATCAAGAACATTAAAATAATGTCGTGCTTATTATGATATAAAATATTATAATATTGGAATTCTTGGTTCTAACGGCAAGAATAAACTTTGTGGTAGAAAATGCAGACTCTTGATGTTCAGCTACAACATGCACAATATTATGCCATTTCGCCTATTTCGGTTATTACACAACTATGTTTAATTGGATTACAATTTACTGCCCTGAACTTGAATCTTGCACACATAACAGTTTTGATAACTACACTTTGAAAGTAACGAATATTTTAGCAAATGCAGAACATAGCATGTCTTGAAATTCTGGCAAATGAACAAAGTCCGGGCTATATGGAAGGCAAGATCTAGTTATGACGAAATAGCCTAAGTAGCTTACATATTTACCTTTACCACGTCAAAATGCTTTAATCGTGTCAATAAATGAACATCGTGACAAGATACCAAGTGAAAAGCAATAAAATGTTAAAGATTGTGACATATATTACTGACATAAAAACAAAACCAGACGACTATCAAACAATACGTTTACTGATTAAAAAAGATGAGGATCGTTATGGTGGTATTGTCTGTTTAAGCTGTCATGTAATCAAATAAATTTCGTAGCAATATGCTGGACACATTTTAGTGCAAGATAGCAACTGACTCTATAAAGAAGTTGTGGCTATGTTAAAGTAAAGCATTACATATAATATAATCTATACCTTCCATCCATATGAACAGGGAATGTATTTGTCACTCTGCTTCGCTATTTAAGAAACTGTCAAAAGTTTAATTAATTGTTTGACTATTACGATAAAATTCCAAACTATATGTCAAATTCAAAAGTGAGTTATGTTTGTGCTGTTGGCAGCATATAAGTCATTCTTTTATCGCGTGCCATGGTCATGCATATGTGTAGTAGTATCGTTGGATACAACGTCAGTTTAAAGCAATCCAGTGACTGACTGAAACTAGAGTTAGGCCCTGCTGTCAATGCAGATATATTCATGGCAACTATTACTATTGCTGATAGCAATTTGTAAAAGTTCCAAACTTTAATTTTAGAAAACCTCCCCTCCCCAAGAAAGAAGACAAGTTGCGTACAACTTATTTAGGGATGGAGAGTTGAAGGATTGTAATGCTGATTGTACTAACGTCAGATCTATCTCATTAACCAAAGAGATACTCGGGCTTTGCAATAACCCAAGGTAGTTTAAAATCATCCCCAACCCCACTTCTACACACAGAGTTACAATAGAACAAGCAAACAGGATCTGATACAATGTTCTGTATAAAATAGGCATGGAACCTCTGATTAGTGGTATGAGGTTTAGGACTTTTGATGGATGCTTTCTGTGGTTATAACCACATGCAAAAAAAGCCCCAATAAGACCAAAACGTGTAAAACAGTAGATTCAACAATAAAATATAACCCATCAAGATGGATTTTTAAACGAAAAACAGCCGGTCATTCTAGCAAATATTCTAGGTAATGCTGTTAAATTACATTACCTATACATCCATGGAGAAACAAAATGTATTAGCCCCCCCCTTCTCAATGTGTAAAGAACCAAATTTTCAGGTCGATCTTTGTTTGTTAGAATTGATCATGGTAGAACACACTTAGTTGCAAACATGTACCATTAAAGAGATTTATGGGGAAATTGCCACCTTCTACAAGCCGTAATGCACAGTTTAATTCAGAAGTTATTAGTTTTTAATTAAGGGCTGCTTTTGTTTAATCTTACCGAGCGGGGTTCAATTTTAGTTCTGCGTAGAACTGATTGTAGAAGACAGCACAGTCATAGACATTTGTTGATTGAAATAACGCAGTGTTTAGTACGAGAAAAGCG
Source organism: Potamilus streckersoni (assembly GCA_016746295.1). Classification (NCBI taxonomy): domain Eukaryota; kingdom Metazoa; phylum Mollusca; class Bivalvia; order Unionida; family Unionidae; genus Potamilus; species Potamilus streckersoni. Next base: position 990,221 of record JAEAOA010000663.1, on the reverse strand, counting down.
GGAATTATGATAAATCTGATTGGTCACGCAGTGGAAGTGGGCGTAATTTAAACCGAAAACCTTAAGTTTAAATTTACTGGAGGGATTTTGAAACTTTAGTCAACACATCTCTACGAGAGAGAAAGGAAGTAAGATCTAAAGGCTCGAGAATTTTAAAGAGTAAAATTTATTGTAACAATATTGTTATCCAAGAGAGAGAGACGTTTGTCTGAAGGTTTCGACAGACATCAAAAGCAGAAAAACGAGGTAATTGCATGAATCTCATAATCTTTTATGCTATGATTTAATTGCTTGTAGGTACTTGCAATTGCAGAAATTTATATAAGTCGTTTATGCTATGACTTAATTGCTTGTAGAAGCATGGATTTGCAGGAATTTATATTGTTGAGTCGTAGATTAATTTTCTTGATATGGTAAACTTGTGTCTAGTTTGTTTATCTGAGCCCGTGCAACGATATTTCCTTTAACATATGCGTTGGCGGTTTTCTAAGTTATAGATTTGATTATTGTAGGAATTGAGTATGTTGAATTCATACTGATTATATTTACGGAATTATGCATCTGACATTACTGTGTTGGGTTCATTTAGCTGATGATATTGTATTTATAGTCAATGGATGAACTGATGATTGATGTTTCGAAAGCAGAATGAATCTATTATATATAATGAAAAAATTCATTCATTTATGTGGCGTAAATGACCATTTGCAGATCATTAGTCTAGGAACTAGCCATGTTGACTGTTTGAAAGTCGATAGAGTTAATTTCTGACCTTGAGTTGTCAGCCTAGTTATGTATTTCAATATTATGTGAAGGAAGATTTAGGTTGTTTGTTTGTATTTTTATAAGGTGAAGAGAGTTACAACTCAGTGTGGGAAGGAAAAGGACAATTGGACCGAAAGGAAAATCATATTAGATTGTTGGAACGAGGGAAACTGGAACGGAAGACGTACTTAAACAACGGAACCTAAGTACAGTCTAAGAGGGCCTGTGGTACTGAGCAGTCAACAGGTTATACATTGATGCAAGGCAGAGTTATTCGATATACTCGGACTAGTAAATGAAGATTTTTTTTATTCTATCTTAAACAGAATCGGCTAATCATTGTATTATTGAAATTCCTTAATTAGTGATACGTAAAGAAAGAAGTGTATCTTTCGAACTGTAATTTTCATATTATTTACTCGTGGAAATTTTTGTTTGAAAACGGTGGTTCGAGTTATTTGTTCTATATATTAGATCAGATTACTACTTTATACCATTAATAAATTCCTCCTTGTAGTAGCTGTATTCGATACAGGGAAAATTTTATAGTTGTCACTCCTAGACATGAAGCAATAACCATATATACCACACAATGTTTAAATGAAGAATGAATTCGGTCTGTCAAAAGACATGCAATATAGCAATAATTTCTTTTTTTTCTATAGAGATGAGAATTTCAACAGCTATTACAAATGGAAAAATACAAATACGAAGAGTATCATTCACTTGGTAAAAGATTGGCAGAAACTTACGAGACACAAATCAAGAAAACAAATTTAGTCTCTGATCTAATCAATTTTTTTCATTTTGGGTTTGGACCTGACTGAGCAATAAAACAATCATCTTCAGACTTATCATGATTCACACCATCAAGTCTTGTAAATATTTGCCACGTATAACAAAATTCAATTGATGGAACACTTAGCATTGTAAGTAGTGTATTTTATTTAAATTTTAACATTGTTTGTAGTGCATTTTTTTAACTTTAACATTGTATGTAGAGTATTTTATTTAAACTTTAATCCATATCACTATTTGTTATATGCCGTATGATAAGATTTGATATATTTGTGCTTGTTGAAGACAGATATGTTCTCATTAACATGTCTAGAATAGCTTCGTAATAATCTGTTTAATATAAGCAATTACATTTCTAATTGAGTTTCACTAATGCAATAAGCATTGCTGAATGATTTAGAAATAACCTTTGTGAACTCTTTATATGATCTTGGCTAACTTTTAAATGTTCTTGCAAATTATACATGAGCTGAACATTGCAAACAACTTAAAGAAAGTTCACATGAATCTAAAGATGCAAATCGTGAATATGCAAAGAAAGACCAAGGAAAGTCTAAAAGTAGAAGTATGTACAATGCATAACGTCTCATGCACTCGTTATAAAGAGAAGATGGCATGCCTAATGGCATTTACAATCAACTGAACAAAAGAAAAGTTGAGCTTTGTCAGGGATGTATATAATATTAAACAACCGCTGAAAGAGAATAACACGTTAGTTTCAAGTTTAAATAAATTTTCTGAAGAACTATATAAGATAGTAGAGACAGATTTTGGTAATGTTAGAATGTACTATCAAACACGATACTGACTTCTAACACAATATAATTACTAACACTAATATCCTGTAAGAGTCGCAGCTAAGTTGCTAATAGCGCTCTCACTATCACTGAAACCAAGTCTGATGTTAAATTGACATTATGTAGAGGAATTTAAATAAAACTGCCCTCTACTCGATTAACGCTTTATTCAGAAGAAGACTTCTCCAAAAACTGCAAGATACCTAATAATTAAAGACTCTCAGAAATTCCTGTGTCCAATAATATTTTAATAGGGATAGGATTGGTAGAATCATCCTATAAGTGATACGGAAACTTTGTATGCGAATGGTTCATAATTCTCCATAATCGAATCAGACTAGGGTATCCTTGACCACACAAATATATTGTTCCCAGTAAATGATGATAACCTTTATCAAAGATAAACAAAAGCATTTGGAATTGATCGGTGTTTATTGTGTTGCTTTTATTTTAGCTTAAAAGAAATCAAAAATAACGTAACCTAATTTTCTTGCAAAGATATAAAGGTGTTTGATTAGGCTTATCAGAAATTTGATTTTTTTTAGTTGTACCAGATTAGCATATGTAAGAACTCGCTTGAGACTAATTTGGTTTCTCACAAAAAATCTGCTGAGGAGAAAACGTAATGACAAATGAAACCAAGAAATATTCGTCAGCTGTGCGAGCAATTTGTTCTAAAGTATACTTTTCATCAAGGTAAATTTTGAGGTCTCTATGGACGCAATTCTTAAACTCATCGACAAATATGAGTTGTTTTAGTATGTCATAATCTTTATCAATCTATTTAGATGCACACCACCTTTCAAGTAGTTATTTTTCCTTTGCCAACTCAACATGTGTCTGGCTATTTTCTTTTTTGCAATTTCGATAACTCTGTCGATAGGCGTCAGGTAAAAACTCATAAGTCTTAATATACATTCCTTAACCAACACATAATGACTACTTTCCTTTACTGACAGTGAAGTATAAACATCAACAGCTTTGCCGGTGATCATCCTTTGTAATAGCAAAGACAAGTGCTGTCTTAGTCATTTAAAAATTTTGGCTATTTTTTCAAAATGTGAATAATATTGATCTACAACTTTATTTTTAGAAATAAGTACCAATTTTTTCTGTAAAAAATGTTGTCAAAATTTTAAGTTTTGTGAGCGGAGGGATTTCTGCTTGCCAGTACTAATTATTTTAATCGAATTTGAAATTCTCCCTTTCTTCGCTTTCTTATCTACATTTGCCGTTCTTACTTTGCTCTTTCTTCCTTTTGAATTTATCGCTCTTTTTCCTTTTCCATCATTTGCATCTGTCTTTTTCCTGCCTTTGTCTCTTTATTTTTTTTTTCATTTCCGGAATTCACATTTGTAATTTAATCTACATCTCTTTTACTATTTTGTGAATTTCTCTCTCACTCTCTCTCTACTTTTTCGTGCTTAATCCTTAACTTCATTTTATTTTATATTTTAATTTCAGTAACGTGCAAGAGTCCGATGAAGACTACTAATCAAACTCAAAGCCCTTTTATCGAAAATATCCTTTCATCGAAAATATTCTTTTATCAAAAATATTATTTTATCGGATTATATTCTTTTAAACCAAATATTGAACCGAAATCTTTTTAATGACATGCTTTAACAAAGATGGTCTCGTTTTCCGATAGATCGTATTTTCTGGCAAGCTGGAGCAATTTATCATTTTTCAAGGATTCCCGTATAGAACATAAAACACAGTTATCCACTTTGGATGACATTATGAAAAACAATTTGTTTCACAATTTAAAAACCGAAGACCAGGCTTCTATCTATAGATCCTATGTAATATCATAACAGACTCGGATCACGTAGGAAAAATTTAGCTAAAACCAATTTGCAGCCATAAATAAAAATGATAAAAATTAAATAAAAACATGTACAGGGAATGAAAGTATATATATATATATATGTATATGTATATGTATATGTATATGTATATGTATATGTATATATATATATATATATATGTATATATGTATATATATATACATATACATATATACATATATACATATATACATATATATACATATATATGTATATGTATATATGTATATATGTATATGTATATATGTATATGTATATATATGTATATGTATATATATGTATATGTATAAGTATATATATGTATATATGTATATATATGTATATATATGTATATATATATATGTATATGTATATATATATGTATATGTATATATATGTATATATATATATGTATATATGTGTATATATATTTATATATATATATATATATATATATATTTTTGTATATATATATATATATATATATATATATATATATATATATATATGCAATAGGGTGTGTAATATGATGCTGTCTGTCTTTTGTCGTAAGTCATTCATATAATATTTATAACGAGAAGATTCTTTCTTAATAAAAATTGGCAGCTTAATTGCTTGCTTCTTTTCTAGAAAACCAATCTACTTTTGTACTGGTAATAGCAGCAATAGTAGTAGTAGTAGCAGCTGTAGTAATTATGATAATTTGCAGGTGATATTTATTACAATGATAAATATGTGAATGTTGTTGTCATCGTCTTTAACATTCGTTGTCATCATTGTTGTTATTCGTAGTAGTAGCAGCAGCAGTAGTAGTAGTAGTAGTAGTAGTAGTAGTAGTAGTAGTAGTAGTAGTAGTAGTAGTAATGCAGCTATCTACCTTACGACTCATTTCTCTTCTACATTATTTCATGTGCAAAGATAAGTGTCCAGTAAGGGGCATAGATTTGAATAAAACACAAATCAAAATTTCATTAGTTAGAGCGTGGGGACAATGTGGTAGCATTCACAGTCACCTCTTTTATTGTAGGATGGTTAAACATTTTCCCTTTTGTTGTGTGTTTTTTTGTTTTACTTGTTTTTTATTCTAAATATATTTTTTCATTAAAATAAAGCCACATAATACTGTGAGATTTATAAAAGATGGCATTTAGACAAGCATTAATTGTTTTGGAAAAGAGTAGACAGATATATCTGAATCCGAGATAAGTATTGAATGCATGCTACAGGGATTCATCATGTTGTAACTCTGAAAAGGTATTTGTAATATTATAGCATATACCAGGTGTATATACTATGTTGGCAGCATTCGATACTCTAATTTCCTATACACTCATATTCTATCCCACATGCTCACATGTAAAGACAGATTTTAAATTCCTACCTTCTAGATAGTGCAAATAAGATCAGTTTTGTCTACTGTTATTAACTATACAGTACACAGATATTTGAATACATTACACGTGAAGAGACACAGGGATCACTCCACTGTCTCTTTATACAGTAATTGTAAACGTTTGAAAGCTATTTCTCATTTGAATAACTACTGGATCTTTTCCAGACATTAACGAAAGGTAAGTACTGGGTTTTTTCCGTTCCTTGTTAATCTGATAGCTTCTGTAGGCTTACCGAAAGTTCTCAGTTTCAAACGCGCAGACAACCAATCAGATGACAGCTTACATTGATTGACAAGTGTCAGAACGCCCGTCTCTAATTAAGATGTATATTTCATGAAATCAACTTAGGGGAAAAGAAAAAAGTTCACAACGTGAGTAAATACGGAAAAATGCAAGAAGGTTTACAGTTATAATGTACGGGATTTTTTGTTTTGTTTTTATGCGTGTCCTAAAATAAATAGGTACAATAAGAATATACTGATAAATAAACAGTATTACAACTGTATCTTGGCCATAACCACCATCACAATTTCCTCCTTCCTGGAGCTAAAATTTATACTACACCCCCACACACTACTACCATCACCATCACTGATACTACAACGACTATTGCAAATAAGATCACTACTACTAATACTACCTCTACAGCGTATAAGGCAAGTACCAAATATACAAACATTGAAATAGCTATGCCAAGAAGCGTCAAGATCACCTTTTTCAAACTCATGAGGAATTACTACATAAAATCAATGTAATATGTGAGTTTATCTCTCTACCTCATTGATATAATGTTGAATATATATAACTTGGGCGGAAATAGAAGCGACATAAACTATGTTAAAGTTTTGTGTTTCCTTATTGCAATATATTTCAGTATCACCACATATGCACGGACGAAGATAAGAAACAAGGCTTTGCGGAACACGTGTCTGATAATTTAGATGTTAAGGCAAATAAAGCAGACCTAGAATGAAGTAAGAGCCTATGTCGGTAAAAGAGTTATCCTCACAAATGGCTTTCATTTGGCAACATGTATTATTAGCACAAAAAAAAACACTAAGCATTTAACTTGGTGTCAGAACAAAATGCTTTCTTGCACAGTCTTACGAAAAGGGTTCGACCAATATTTAGTATGTATTCCGTGTTCTCCATGGTTTTCCAACAAACTAATGCAACTGTAATGGCCGTGACAGCTACTTTGGGTATCTTAGCAAACTCACAAACTTTTAGGATACATATTCAATGGTTACCTTTAACGAAGCGGATTTCAAGTTCAAAACTTCAATATTCATTTCTGCCCTAAAATATATCAAGTTAGAGGATGCCGTAAAATAAATACATTCTGATATCATATTTGCCCAACTGTTTCGTGTGTTTTGATGTAAAAATATGTCTTTCTTGTATTACACTGAACCCTTAATTTTTCAATAATGATTTGTGTAGAAGTTAATTTGTTAATATTTAAATTATTACATCTCTGATAACACTCTGTTGCAAGGAATGTAACAAAATATAAATCTGAAATTAATCTACTTTAGGCATAGAGGCCTTTCAAAAAGTATCAAAGTTCAAATATAAAATATGTTGCCTTTAAAACTATATGCAAGTTACTGTAGCTAAATCAGAGTCATTTAATCTACTACCTTGTCTCTATTATGATCAACATTGGATGGGCTAGGTCACATAAATAGGTATTTATAAAGTTTATTGAGTAGTATGATATATCACGTGGGGGTAAGTTGTGAACTATAGTCTTAATAGAAGGTGTATATAAGAAGATCTTGGAATCATTCTTTTTTCTTTTGTTCCTGCTTTAACGTCTGAAGACGTTTTATGTTTTGCTAAGATAGTATTTGGGAGGAATGACATTTTTGGACTGTTCATTGGGGAGGAAAAGTGCACATTTTTTACTATAATATTAGCTTGGAACTATTGGGAATTATTCAGGGAGTTATGGACAAGGACATTTTGACAAGGTCACTATTCTTGGTGGACCAGTACATTTCCAGGTTTGAAATTTATAAGGAACTTTTCATTACTTTTAGACTTTAATATAACTCCTACATAATTGTTTTTGGATTCACGTCATAATACTGTAAGTTTCTCTCACTTTTTCATTTATAACTTTGATAATTTAATTATTTGCCAAATTTTAAAAAACTTGATGGTTTTGATTCTTTCTGTTCCATAGTTTACGACCACTGAATCGTAACAGATGATGATGATGATGATGATGATGATGATGATGATGATGATGATGATGATGATGATGCATTGATAAACAGCTTGAAATATTTGGTAATGCTTTTAACATCTCTTGCAAAACGTCCTGTTAAGTTTTACTTTCATTATTGCAATTTATTTTGTGCGTTAGTTGGTTTTCATCAACACCACACTATTTTTTAGCAATTCTTTCAAATTTTAAATTTTGTTTCTGAGACATATTGTTTTCTCAGAGAATGTAGATGTAAAGGCCCGTTACTTGATTATTCTGAACAATCAAGTTTGGAAACGTCTCTGTAGATAACATTTTCTAGCAACATCGGATGTCATGGAAATACCCGTTTAGTTCTCTGTAGATTATATTGTAAGATCTGTTGTCATGGAAATATACATGTAGTTCAACACCACGATTATTCGATGTATAGAAACCAATCTAATCATATTATAAATGAGCAATAAGACAATTATGAAATTATTTGAACTATTTAGACTAGCAATTGTAATAAACTAATGTAGTTTCCAACAAAGACTAGGGTTTTTGCTTTGTTCTTGCAAACCGTGACATAATATATCGAACAAACAATTTGACAAATAACTGATATGGTTTCAATACCGACTGTTTTGAATAATATTGAGAAACGAAATAGTTCAAAAATCTAAAAATGCAAAAATTATTTAAGAGAGAGAGAGAGAGAGAGAGAGAGAGAGAGAGAGAGAGAGAGAGAAAATCACATGTATTACGAATATCTATGGAGTTATGACAATTATGTGACAAAAGAATGTACTAAGTAAAAAGACGATGGGTTATAGGCACCTGCGAAACTTTATTGCTGTGCAAGTATTATATGATAATCAATTATCAACCCTTAAATAACATAAAATATAAATTTAAAATAGAAATCACTTCAAAGTAGTTGTTATTCTTGGGTCACATCATTTGACATAGAAAATAAACATAAATGCTTATCTTTTTCTTAAAAAATGTATGTATGTATGTATGTATGTATGTATGTATGTATGTATGTATGTATGTATGTATGTATGTATGTATGTATGTATGTATGTATGTATGTATGTATGTATGTATGTATGTATGTATGTGCGTGCGTGCGTGCGTATGTATGTATGTGTGTATGTACGTAATATTTGCACGTAAGTACTTCTTCTATTCTACATGAATGCAAGTCAAGAAATAAAAATAGAAAATAAGTTCACAACATTATCGAGTCAATTCAAAGAAAACGTCTCAACACTGTTGGCGAAACAGATTCCTAAATATATCTCACTTTTATTTTTCTTTAAATAGCTCTTTACAAATCTGACTTTGTTAAATCTTATTGGCCTGTTTAATTATTATTGTATCGTAAATATAAAACGTAACAAGTTTGTTTCAATTTTATTTTATAAGCGTGCACTTATCGTTTTTTTTTTCTGAAGGTGTTTTTAATTGACATGGGGCGTTAAATTACTCACTCGTGGTAAACATAACAAGAAAAAGAAAAGTAAGGAAACTAGAAAGACCATAAATTCCACTGTCTTAATGGGTAGCAGATGTTGCATGTTATTATTTAAGGATCATGGCATCGATGATATTAAAAGTAATAGACTTATGCGAGCTGATGATAGTATTAAAAATGAAATGTTGCATGTGTAAATTGCAAAGATAATTGTATGTATCCTCCACATACACCTTATCGCTAACTGCCTTCAATTAAGAAAGGAAAAAGCACATCCTATGTTCAAATTTTGGAGCAAGCACACCTTACACTTAACCTTTGGAACCAGCAAGTCCAACATTCAAACCTTGGAACCAGATTGGCCTATATTCACCCTTTGTAACAAGCACGACCTACATTCAAACTTTGCAATAAGCACGATCTACATTCAAACTTTGGAACAAGCATGGCATATGTTTGCTCTTTATAAAAAGCATGACCTATATTCAAACTTTGCAATAAGCACGATCTACTACATTCAAACTTTGGAACCAGATTGGCCTATATTCACCTTTTGTAACAAGCACGACCTACATTCAAACTTTGGAACAAGCATGGCCTATATTTGCTCTTTTTAACAAGCACGACCTACATTCAAACTTTGCAATAAGCACGATCTACATTCAAACTTTGGAACAAGTATGGCATATGTTTGCTCTTTGTAACAAGCATGACCTATATTCAAACTTTGCAATAAGCACGATCTACTACATTCAAACTTTGGAACCAGATTAGCCTATATTTACCCTTTGTAACAAGCACGACCTACATTCAAACTTTGCAATAAGCACGATCTACATTCAAACTTTGGAACAAGCATGGCCTATATTTGCTCTTTGGAACAAGCACGACCTATATTCATACTTTGGTACAAACGCAGCCTACATTCAAATTTTGGAACAAGCAAGCCTTACATTCAAACTTTGGAGAAGGATGTACTACACTCAAACTTTGGAACAACAACGTCCTACTTTAAATATTTGGAACAAGCACGGTCTACATACAAACTTTGTAGAAACATACGGTCTATCTTCAAAGTATTTGTGGTTTTGAGATTTTATTAAGAACTTGGTTATCTACTTAAACATAATTTTAGCTATCGACTAGAGCAAAATGTATATCTGACCTAAAATTGATTTTTAAATTCTAAGCTTATGGTATGACTCAATTTGCTATAGACATGTTTCTTTGAAAACTTAAGTTAGATTTAAATTAGAAATCAAATGTCTAAAGTCTGGACTTTAAATAGACTTTGTGGGTGAAATTGAGGTCTGAATAAATGAGCTATTTCATTCGGTAATTTGGAATCGTCCGTCTGTTCCATGGATATGTATCATCTTTTAACTCAAAATCATTCAAACTAAACCTTACATTTGTATATAAGAAAATATAAAGGGCTACAAATACATAGGACGTTAGTTTATATCGTGGAATACGTAATTCATCACAAATATTGAATCAGGCTTAGTTTAAGATAGAGGGACATTGGAAATGTTACGGTTTCTGACCTATCTGTGAATGTGATTTTATACAAGCATATTTGAGATTTTTGCCAGGTAGCCAATAGACATCATGCAACCTATATTGGCTGTTCCTAGTCAACATCAAATGCAGTCCTGACCCTAGTTTGAAAAAACTTCTTACACTTCATTTTTCCAATGGAGATCTTCCCGTATCTTTCTTACTGATTGTACGCGAACGGCCAATTCTTTATCAAATTCGTTGTTATCAATTTTCCTTATCTATGCTAACTCGACAAAGGCTGCTACATATATAATTCTTAAAACGGAATTAAAATCAGTATATTGTTTGTTAAATGACCTATCAAAAACATGCAAAGCAAATGAAATACAATATATTACATATAATTATTGTTTACCAGTAGAGAAAGGAAGACGGGAAAATTTGCTTACATATGAAAGGTTGAATACGCTTTACATGATAAACTGCGTGGGGGGATGAATTTGATTATATCCTTGAGTATAGCTATTTCGTATACCAAAGAAAATAACTCAAACACTTGTATACGAGACCAAATGTACCAAAATTTAAAGAACTTTTGTGTTATGAGAAACTTGGTATTTTAAGAAATCTATATAAAATGATTGATTTTAAAAAAAAAATAATTTCTACTTATCTTTACTTGATGTGCTGTTTCTTTCGTAAGGAAGATGCAAGTACAGTTATTCTATCATTGAAAATTAATGAGTTTGTTAGAGATTAATTTGTGTTTTATGTAAATAGTAATTTGTAAACTGTCTTCACAAATTTACCAATATGTATTTAATTAAGTTTCAAGATGATCTTATTTCATTGTTGTGATGTGATTATGATTTGTAATGTAGATTTTTTTAAAAAAGAATTCAGTCATATCGCTACGATATCTGCATGTGGAAGTTTATAGTGATGTCAAGCACCGGGGCATCATGTCGCAAACATGTAGCATGATAAACGTGGGCATATTCCGCAAATAGGTAGCATGATGTACCACCCGTCACATTATCCTGACACCAGGCCGGCGACTCCTAACACTAATTTCTTAATGATGAGCGTCAGCGAGGCAGCTGTAAGTATCATTTTTGTAAGTCATTGGTATGACTCGACCGGGGATCGAATCCACGACCTCCCGCAACTAGGCCACCGGAGCGGTTCTTATTTCATTGAAGTAATAATGTAAAACTAAAAATACTGTCAATCTGAGTTATATTGTATTTATATTGAAAAAATATATCGCCCGTAGCTGATGTATACGAATGAAAAATGAGATAATATTATTTTTCTTATATTGAATATTACAACCTGAGTGTAATAAAAAGAATTTATTTTTTTCAGTGTCATTATCTCATCTGAGATTAAAAATTAGTAAATTAGACTAGTTAAAGTATGGCAAAGATGGCCTACCTATCTGCACATTTCCCAATTGTCTATAAACCCCGACGAATTAATATATTCACTGCATCTAAGACAGATGTAACGATATGATGCTAACGCAGGAAAACGTATGTACCAAAGAAAGGTTGTTTAATTTTAAATGATATTAATTTCTTTTAGTAAAGATTTTAATAAAACCCACTAAATATATAATCCACCTTAGCATGCCTTTCACAATAGCAAAAAAAGAAAGAAAGAATACACGGGCATATATCCTCAAGGTTAGCCATTTCTGCGCCTTCTCTGGATAAAGAGTTCAAAGCAGAATTGTCACGACTGGAAAGTACTGATCCATATTTATTACGATTTCCTTTTCGAAAACTATTTCTTAAGCCCCTGTGAAATTCTACAAAATCTTACTGGTAGATTAAAAAATTTATCGGAGAGGACATGGTTCTATTGAATATGACTCAAGCTCCAGTCAAATAATTCCAAGAATCTCTATTACGTATGAAGAAGTTAACCCTTGTGAAAAATTACTAAGGTACCCAAAACGTTTAAATCCAGAGACATGCTTATGCAAAGCTGTACGAAGTTTGAAGGAGTCGGCCTTTATGGTATCCGGTTTTTCCAGAAAAGATGCAATCCTTGAATATCTTACTGGCTCCAGGCACATGATAGAACTGTCATCGCAGCAGTTAAGGAATATTTATCTTAAAGCGCGAGGAACATGCGTTTTTGATAGTCTCTCGAGCAAACATTCAAAACTTTTTATCTGTCTATGTAGTTGTCAGTAGCATGCGCCGGGCTTCTGTTCTCATCGTTTAGAACAAACATGTTTGCTTTCTTTAGCGTCAGTTGTCCCGAGTTTGTTAACAGAAACAACAAATTCGAACCAAGTCTTCGGATAACTGAGCGTTCTTGATTTTGATTAAGAAAGCAGACGCAAAATTCCAAAATCTTTCTCTCTTTTTCTACTCAACGCAGTCTGAAAAAAGCATTGTAACCATATACCCACAATGCTACAATCAAGATGGCGCTTCATTTCATAGCAGGTCAAAGGGTCGGTAAAGATATTTCGAAAGTACGCTAATGTTGGGAAAAGGAGAAAGGTACCCCATAAAACATTCCTTTTGACAGTGGAGACCCTATAAATCTGTCGAGTCTAATAAAAACCTATGTTATCTAGGCAGCTGCTATTGAAATCTGCATCTTTTTATCCAATGGTTTTCTAAACTTTTCAAATTTTCTGTTTGACACCGAGGGCCATAATTAAAACCAGGGTTCAAGGATCGCGACAGCGATGGTGACAGATGAAATCCGGCTGGACACCGCTTGGTAAACCATAATTTACGTCCGTGGACCGGATATGCTGAGCAAAATTAAAGTATTGAAAAAATATCAGGCAGGGTCAGAGTAGGGCATATAAATCAACAGATTAGCTCACTTTGAAAGTCAAGAGAACGGGGCGGTGTAAGCCCGGACTTGAGAATAATCCCTTTTTCCCCCCTGGTTTCGTGGTTTTCAATGGAGCTGTGTTTAATGTATATTTCTGAACCATGCCAAGGACAGAGATTTACAAACGTGCCCAGTTTTCAAGAGGAAAAGGCTAGAGTAGGAACAGAAAGGGGATTATTCCCTTGTGATTTATTTGAATTGAAATTTCCCCATGACATCAACACCGGAAGGTGACGTCTAATACTCATTACTGAAGATAAGACCTAATCATCAAACCGTTCCGGAAAATACAAATCCATACAAACAATTTCCTACCAGGTCTTAATTCTCTACTTAAAAAAAAAAAAAATGATTTCTGTGAAGTGCATGAGAAGCTAAAAATATCAAAGAGTAAAAAGAAAACTCTGCATTTTCTCTGTATTCATTTATCTATTCTAACATTGATTTATCCATCCATCAAACATACAAATTGTTTCTTCCTTCATAATTCAATATGGTATTACACTTACATGCTTACTAATGCTATACCATATTCTGAAGTTTCTGAACTTATTCAATTCTGAATGTTAACTACAATTGATTTCTGGGACAGGAACATAAATATTCCATGTAATTCTATAACATTGGTGCATATACATTAAGTATAATATTGTTTTCATGATAGGATAACATGTAAGCCTTCAAATACAATTCACTTATACTACTTCAAGATAAATTATGCACTAAATTAATTGTACTCATAACGAGGAAAATCGTTAAAAATAAAATTTCTTCCATTTTCCTAGCATTCGGATATCAATATGTATCTACTTTCTGTCATCAAATGACAAAATATTTAGCTTTTTGACAAACTATCACTCGTAAATTAAACTTGCTTTTTTATATACCAATAAGAAAGTGAATTACATGAATAACTATAGATGTTTGCATATAGTAGAGGACAGCAGCAGTTCTTAGGATGATTTGTATTGTTAGTTGTAGTGGTGCTTGTACTGGAAAGAGCAGTAACACTTGTAGTAGTAGTGGTGGTGGTGATGGTGATGTCTATTTTAGTTAAATACAAAACGACGTTCATTTCCCTTTCACTGTATTTCTAATAATGTAAACAAGATATCAACCTGTCATGAGAATTTTTGTACCTGTGAAAATAGTATTTATTTATATTCCAGGGTATCATCCTTTCCAAGGAAAAGCAAAAACCAATCAAAACAAAGAGAATCTAGATTCAGTTGTTGCAGTAGCAGTAGTAGCGTTATCATACAAATGTCATCTTATTGTCGAAATTCAAATTATCTGAGCTATGACGATTAAACCGATCGTAAAACCAAAATTTAGTAATCTGGCTGAACAATAGCTCTCAAAAATGAAAACCATCCTCTTAATGATATTTGGAAAAAAAATCAATATGACATTATCGTGATAGTGCCAGTAGTGAAGTAGTAGTAGTAGCTGTTGTTGTAGTGGTAGTGATAATTGTGGTAGTTAATATTGGTGGTTATTTCAGTTTTGATTGTGGTAATGACTGGAATTTTTTCAGTTAATAAACAAATCCGAACTTAAAACATTCAAAATTTAAATGTCGAAAATAAAGGGTATTTCGGATATATATTAATTCTTACTAAATCATTACTTAACTGCTACGGCTACACCTGAGAGAGAGAGAGAGAGAGAGAGAGAGAGAGAGAGAGAGAGAGAGAGAGAGAGAGAGAGAGAGAGAGAGAGAGAGAGAGAGAGAGAGAGAGAGAGAGAGAGAGAGAGAGAGAGAGAGAGTAATTCTAACTAAACGTTAATTTAGTGCCATGTTTCTACCTTTCGGATGCAGAATAATTATAGCTGAATTCCTAATTAACAGCTATTGACACGGCAGAAACGCAATAGCGGTTATAGTTCAAGGGAGGTAACTTTAGTGATTTTTCGTTGACTGATAAATTTGAGTACTTCCATCAGTATTTTACATGTAGGAACAACAACAACAACCGGTGACAAATTATTTTGTAAAAAAATAATAGAAAACCTATTGAAACCTAGTGAATGACATTACAATAAATATACAATATTCTGTATTCATCATATTAATGACATCATAATCTTATATATACAATCATGCAATCGTTACTGCCTGTATTGGTCGTTTTGGTGCCTCTTCACCACTAATTTTTTTCGCTCTGGTTTCTCTACAGAGCGAAAGATCATTACAAGAGTCAACTAAAAACAAAAGCATTGAAGGAAAATGCTTTAAGCTGGACTGAAAACAACCAAACATGATGTGTTACAAATAACAATGCTTTTGACTGTATTTTCAACAATTTATTGACAACATAATGATGTTCCTAAGTGCCATGCCCAGGTACAGACCCTGGAATACTAACCGGACTGGCTTGAGCTGTCTGTCGTTAATTCTGCTTTATATGTTTAATAACCCGTTGTAATATTACATTTTAATATATTTAAATCTATTACGTGAGTCCACAGAATATTGCGCTTAATTGTTTGAAGATGTGTGCTATAAAAACATGAAGGAATTCAAGGCTCTGAATATGGCAGAAAAAGTCGGTGGAATTTAATATCTCCGCTTCTACTATTTATAACAGACTACTTTAAAATCGGTCGGTGTTATTTGTGACAGACACATTAAAATCGGCCTATAAAATATTAATAATAGGCACTTTAAAATCGACTCATGCTATTTATGACAGACACATTAAATCGGCCTATACTAATTTTGATAGATATTTTCAAATCGCCCTATACTATTATGATAGGCACATAAAATTGACCTATACTATTTGTGATATACACTTTAAAATCAGCCTGTGCTATTTATGACAGACACTTTAAATTCGGCCTATACTATATGTGATATACACTTTACCATCCGCCTATAAGTTGTAAGCTAGATACTTTAAAATCCACCTGTAAAATTTCAGATACTTAAAAGTCCGCCTGTACTACTTTATTTATACACATTGAAAGCATGTACGTGGGCTTGTAGAGGTTCATAATATGCACTTAATTACAAGAGTTAACACTGGGAAGAGTTAGCATAAAATCGTCTTTAAAAAAATTAAGTCAGTATTTTATTATGTAGGATGTGTGAATTTAAAATATATTACAAGAATAAAATCACAAATGCAAGTTAGAAAGAACATTCCTATTCTAATTACATTATATAATCAATCGAAATATTAACTTTTAGTTAATATTTTAGTCAGGGATATCAGCATCTATTTTAAACATATGTTAGTCATAAAATAATTTTAATCTCTAATTATGCTGTGATGAAAAGAGGCTTGACTGCATCTCGTTAAAGAATAGGATTTGAATATTACATTAATATGTCATTTTGCAAATATTGTTCTTTTTGTATTAAAAATTTCGCAAAATTCAAATATACCTAAGTAGAGGAAATTCATCGAAATTTTCCTAAACAAAAACTGCATGAAATATAATTCTAAAACTTAAACGATGTCCCTATTCTAGAACCAACACGGTGAACACAAAACCTTTAGAGGAAAAAAAAATATTTTTTTAAGTGCTTTAACTAAAAAAAATATCCATAACTTTGTTGGTATCATTTGACGAAGATTAATTTCCAAATTATGTCATAACAATCGTATCATTACACGCTATTTATCAACATCCGGTCAGACATTATACATGATTTGCTAAATTAATTTACATATTAACTGACAGAAACCGAAATAAAAATCCAGAACATCAAAAGAAATATTTTAAAATTATTATAATATCCACAAAACTGTTCGCTTCACATAAAATCTAGAAAATGAGTAAAAATGAAACGAAAGTAGGTTTTGTAGAAAAATCAAGTTTCAATAGCCGCAAACTTAGAGAAACTGTGTGCATCCGTATATAGCTGCACAGTACACTCCACATACCCCAACTAAATGCGCATTCTGTATGCACTTCCTATGGACATAATGCTGAAATCTACGCAGTTAATTTCTATACAGTGAAATAGTCAATGTCCATACTACTGATAGGTACTCAGTTCTTCCCTTTGCAATGCTGTAGAGGTGTAAATAGTGAAAGCGGTAATGTCTATACGGCTGAGGTGTACACTGTTCTTACC
>JAEAOA010000663.1:907500-970000 GCA_016746295.1 Potamilus streckersoni | reverse complement strand
ATCCTCATTATTTGTTAGATATAGATATATATATATATATATATATATATATATATATATATATATATATATATATATATATATATATATATTTAGATATATATATATATATATATATATATATATATATATATATATATATATATATATATATATATATATATATATATATATATATATATATATCATCATTTGGTAGATATATATCTCATCATTTGGTAGAAATATGCATCTCTAACATGTTTTCTCCATCATTTGGTTCTACAAATGGGTCTCAAACACACACAGTTAACCCGTGTTCACATGGGTCTCCACACGGGTCTCAAATACTGCTAACCGCCATCATTGGGGGACAGAGATGTATTAAACATTAATATGATGTAAGGAGAAAGGACTATATTTTATATTCAACGAGTTACAGCGCAAGAAAGATGCAAATAAAAAATAGAGCAAAAACTTTCAACACGGTGATTCTTACAGTATGAGAATTAAAAACGAAAGTTTGCACCATGTTAATTATTACAACCTTACTTTTGTTTTTGATTGCCAACAAAACCATTTTTTGAAAACAAATATGTTAATAAAAGCTTCTGAGTTTTGTCGAACATGTCTGTATTATAAATGCCGCCTTTGTGGCCTTCGTCTCATTCTTTTTTTTTTGCATAATCTCATTCAATTCCTTTCCTCATCGTATCATCGTTATCTCTTCACCGTATCTCTGTTTAGTTTCATCCATTAAATCATCATTCCTCACAAAGAACATTATAATGTCCTCAAAGCCGAAGATTTATTTCGGTTTATTTTTGCTTTAATCGTCGTACCGATATGCAGAAGTGACATATATATATATATATATATATATATATATATATATATATATATATATATATATATATATATATATATATATATATATATATATATATATATATATATATATATATATATATATATATATATAATTTCAGCTACTATATGAATAATTTTCATGACTAAAATATTTGAGTACGGATTAGATTTTGCAAAAAAATGATTTAAACGTTTTATTGTGTCTTTGTATATTTAATAACATTTTTAATTCTGTTTATTCCAGTCCAGACTTTCTTATACACTTTATTCTCGACTTGTTAACCAATAAATCACTGAAATAACAAGACTATAAAATGATTCAAGTTTATTGCTCCTGGCTCCATAAAAGAATCATAAAAATCTAAGATGTAAATTTATAATGTAACACGAGTAGGTACGCATGGAATGGTGCAGGGGAGGCAAATCTAGTCCAATTTTGATATTAGACATAACAGGTGTCACACCATATGAATTCTCTTCAATTATTTCATTATTCTCTCGTTTGTTTCAATTAGATCTACCTGTCATAGATCAGAAAAACTTATCAGATGGTATGCTGTCCGCCTTCCCTATGTCGTCAGTCTGTCTGTTAGCAAAAGTGTTACCGCTACTCCTTCTACAGGATGGCCCTGAAAAGTTTACACATGCATTTACCCCCAGTATATATTTACTCTAGCTGGTCATAAATGAAAATTGTGAAATATTGTTAGCGCTGCTGCTCGTGAACAAAAAGTAATAATGCCAAGGGTTTTCAATATTTGGTTTAAAATAACAATAGTCACAGTCTAATGCCCAATATGGTCGCCACAATGGGTAGCTTTAAAAAATTTCAAGGACTTACAAGATTTTAAATATATATATATTACATATTCTCTAACCTAAAAGGTCATACTAAACATATTGCTAAATTTTACATCACAACCATAAATTCCTGGTCCTACTTAAAAATAGCCATGATTTTGGTATCACAAATATGTAGCAAAGATTTGAAATATATTTTTCTAGATCTGGATAGTTTACTTTGTAATGAATAAGCAGTGTTTGAAGCTTGCTCGGTTTTTTTGACACATGTAGCATGAGCTTTGGAAGCAAATGCACTATTTAAATACTTGTCATATAATTAAACCTGGACTTTCGTAAAACCGTGATTCCATTTATCATAGTTTAGGAGATAACCTTAAATGCCAAATACAATGAATTTGTGTTTTTCTTTCTATTTTCAACATTGATATTTCACTGATGATACATAGAATCCTTTAAAGTTGGGTTCTGTGCCTCCAAGCTATAACAGAAGTGCCTCCATTGTTTCTAGTGATATTTCACTAACTTCCTCTGATATATCAGATTAAAGGTCTTTCGCAAACAAAGCGGAAAGTAACGGTGACAAAACACATTTTGAGGCACAATAAAATGCGCAATATAATACATTGATTAGATAATTTTTTTATTTGGCACACGCCTTCATAACATTGCAAATTTCATTAGCATATTTAAGCATCTAGATAATATTGTTATCGTTTACAAAGTTATAATACAGAAAGTTTTAGTGACCCAATCAAAAGCCTCTACAGAATCTAAAGATAGCATATGATTAATCAACTCTTTTTATTACATTGCATACACTTTAATGCAAAAAATGTAAAAATATCATCTAAAACGTGCTTGTTTTTCCTCTACCCACTATTGTTACCTTTATGTGCAAAATAGTTTCAAGACGACCATTAAAAAGATAGTTGATGGTGTTTAAAATGCTTATATAGTTTATTAAGTGATAATATTCGAGATGATAGTAGTTTAGACCCACATCATGAGTTTCATCATGAACAGTACGCAGAGCAAGATGATCGTGCAAATCCAGTTTAAAGACAGAGAAATGCCAATGATAAAAGCTTCTAAATATCTAAGAGAATTCAACTTCTGGAATTGATCAGGTTTTGCATAATGTTATTTTTCGATGCATACTATCCTTTGATATTTGAAAATATATCTAAACATGCCAATAGTGTTCACTCCTGAATGTTTTGGCAGAGGTGAACAGACACTAATACAACAGAATGAAATTTGAAGACAAAAGGTTATTGCACCAAAACTGAGGGAAATTTTGTCTAGATCAGCGTGACACATATCAATTACAATTAACTTTTATATATCTGAGGCGACAAGAGTGGGAATACTGTTCGACCCCTGAGAAAGAAAGCCTGACAAATAGTTACATTACGTGGTTATGTGTTTATTTTAAGGACAATTAGCT
Organism: Potamilus streckersoni; assembly: GCA_016746295.1. Lineage (NCBI taxonomy): Eukaryota > Metazoa > Mollusca > Bivalvia > Unionida > Unionidae > Potamilus > Potamilus streckersoni. Next base: position 966,900 of record JAEAOA010000663.1, on the reverse strand, counting down.
CCATGTATTCATCACGAATTGAGCAGACAACCAACGCAAGGTTGACGAGAGAAGGAAAATCAATATAGCAATGCTGATATGACACCAACATTGATTTTGAAAGGTCCTGACGCAACCAGGTTATGCAGGCATTTTGAGCAACTGAGCACGGTCATTCAGTCGATTTCATGGTGATATTTGTCTTATCGGTATGACAGAACGGATAATTATATTTCTTATAAATGTTATAATTTTATTCTCAGAGAAAGTGTATATTTCAAATGTAATGTTCAGTTTCATTTTGGTTATGTAAATTATTAAGTTTTTTTTTATTTTACGTATGGTAGCTCGTGTTGTTCTGTTCTATATCAAAGCGAACATTTCATAACAGACAAAAGAGATGTGAAAGTGAACATTATAAGTCAGACAACAGATATGAAAATGAACATTATACGTCATAAATATAAATTGTAACAAGGGCACCATATACTTCAGTAGTCATCAATTGATGGTAGATAAGCTGAAGGCACGTGGAGTTTTTCGGTTGCACAAATCAAAGGTAATTTATTTAGTCAAAACATGTACAAGTCAATAACCAGGAGAGAGAGAGAGAGAGAGAGAGAGAGAGAGAGAGAGAGAGAGAGAGAGAGAGAGAGAGAGAGAGAGAGAGAGAGAGAGAGAGAGAGAGAGAGAGAGAGAGAGATGTTTGGATTTTTAATGTAACTATAACAATGTTTCAGTCCTATCGCTATTACGTCTGTGGGTTTGCAGTTTACAGAAATGTCTAGCATCGAGGCATGATGCCGCATCATGTCCAGTCCAGTTACATTACTTAAAACCAGCCCGACCAGTCCTAATATTAACCTTTCAATGCTGAGCGCGTAGCGAGGCAGCTGTTTTATAAGTCTTCGGTAACCAGAAGAAGAAGGGAACGAAACGAAAATAAATATTGCTATAAATGAATGGATTGTTTATCGTAATAATTTTGGGATATAATAATACCGGATGAAATATGTGAATTTCTAGGATGCAATAAAGATGATGTATCCAATGATTTAGCCAGATAATTACTTCATTACTGGAATAAAATTAGTCTAGAACTGCCATAATATTAGTCAACATTATTAGTCCGATACTGCCATAGTATTGGTCAAGTACTGTGACATTATTAGTCCAGTACTGGCTGAATTATTCTATAAGCAATTATTTAATGCTGTTCATTATAATAATTGCTGGTACAAAGCTGTAAAATCTCAAGTTTTTAGTAAGTTGACCTCGATGAGATTCACATTACAGCGATATAAGTTTGTTGAAGATTTTGGCAGACAATTTGCAACTTTTTGTACATTAGGTATTATTATTATTATTATTATTATTATTATTATTATTATTATTATTATTATTATTATTAATAATAATAATAATAATAATAATAATAATAATAATAATAATAATAATAATAATAATAATAATAATAATAATAATAATAATAATAATAATAATAAATAGATAATTGGGAAAGTACCATATACAGCCATAAAAGCTTATCATACATTTGTTCCACATTCAGATGAAATCTTATTGTTAGCAATGCGCACGTTAAACTTCTGCCCCCTTCCCAATCTATACAAATAAGAAATGGAACATAGAGGTCACAAATGTTCATCAATATAAAAGTTACTAATACCTTGCTATATGAGCAATGGATAAACCTTGAGCGAATCAAACACCTTTATTTCAAAAGTTTTATGAGCCATATAATTTTTGTGCATTCTTAGTTTGGAACTTCTCACTCGTACTTCCTAGGAAGCATGATATTTATAAGCCTTCGTATTACTTTAGAATCGTGAGGAAAAAAGAACGAAACAAACAAACAAAACAGAAGAAAAAAAAACAAAGATCCCCAAACAAACGAACCTTCATACATGTCTCCAATTGTCTCAAAAATAAAACGTGGATGATACATTTTTCAAATACAAATTTGTTGAAGCTTATCTCAGGGAATGAAATGCACCTTTCGATGCAATACTATTATTATCGTCTTGCACAAAAATGAAGTGTATTTATACGTATACAAGCATCACTCAACAAGCTTGTACATTTGAAACTGTAGATGCACATACATCACCAAGCACAAAGAACGGCCTTTTCTGCTAAAAATATATTATTCGGGTGTTGGCATCCCACTCAAATTTTCTATGCCTTTTATAATATTGCCAGAAAAATTACATGCTTCAGTGTCATGTACTGTGATGTCAACACGTCTTTCATATGGTGACTGCTCCATTGTAGGCTCAATCATTACACGTTAATTGGAGTTTTTAGATTACATCTTAAGCAACCATTAACATGTATCTACTATAAGATATTGACCATTCATGTCTCGGAATTGAATCTGTTAATTATGTTGAGCTAAGATATATACTTTTTTTCAAAATCTCAAGATAATTTATTTTGTTTAAAAAAAGACGCAATGGATGTAATATATTTATTTTTGTTATAAATTACAGCAATATCTTTTCCCAGCTATTAACAGGCTATTAGACCAAGGCCCCAGAACAATAAATTGCTGCTGTCTTATATAAATGCTGCGTATGTATCGCGGTAGGATTAGAAGTACCGTGGTATACCGCAGTACAAAATATTTCCTGATTCGCAATCCTACAAAATATATCTTTGTGTGCTTTGGATTTGTAACGTAGTTTTAACAATTATTTAGTCATATCGCTGCCATGTCTGCAGTGTGGCAATTTATAGTGATGTCTATCACTGAGGCATCATGCCGCAGACATGTAGCATGATGTCCCACACAGTCACATTATCTTGACACCAGGCCGACCAGTCCTAGCAATAACCTCTTAATGCTGAGTACCTAGCGAGGCAGCTGTTAGTAACATTTTTATGTCTTTGTTATGACTCAGCCGAGGTACCAACTCACGACCTCCTGCATACGCTCTAACCACTAGGCCACCAGAGCTCTCCTACAAAATATACATGATTGCATTTTCATAGTATAACTGTTATCGGTGTAGTATATTTACTTCAGCCACAAAACAATGCCATGTCCTAACACGAAATCTAGATTCATCTACAAAATATACATGAATCTAGATTTCGTGCCAGGACATGGCCTTGTTTTATGGCTGAAGTAAATATACTATACCGATAATAATTACACGATGAAGATCCCACTGTAGGGACGAATGAATCTGAATTTCGTTCCCTCTTTTAAATTTTGTGTGAACATAAATTTGTTGAGATGTTATAATAATCATATCCAAGCGGTTTAAAGAGGGTGGCATGTTGAACTGTGGCACCGGTTCTAATGAAAACCAGACTCGTTTTATTTGCGAAACACTAACCGGTATAGACTACACCGGCTCGAGGGTCGCATTTACAATACTTTATCTTTATGCCCAACAATTACGTGCTCGTAAATTATGATAAAAGGATATTCTTAACAAGCGTTGAGTTCGATACTCAGGTAAATGTAAGGGACTTACGAATGCGTAGTGGTAGTTTTTAGACAAGCAGAATACCGGTATTCATGAGAACATCTTACTGTCATATAAAACGCGCGTGGTGACGTATTTTGGTTCATTTTTACCTGCTACTAAGACATTTACAGAACAATTACAATTGGTATGCCTGGAATCGCCGACATGTTTCAATATATAGGTTTGTATAAATTATTATACATGTAAAATCGAAAGAAAATGGGTGTAATTACTTTTGACGTCGAATACTTCGAGTTTATACATATTGACAAGATATAAGCATCTATTACAGTAGTTGCTGCTTCATAAGCTGGTTATGCGTAACTATACTATATACGGTATTTAGTGATGTCTGCTTTATTCGATTCAGTGAAGAAAAAAAAAGCATTTTCCGATGTGACAATAGCATAACAAAGAGGTATCTTCTAGTATATACATCTGTTCATTGATGCAAAAAGTTTCATAAATGAATTTTGTATACAACAGTTTTAAAGCAAAATGTCTGCTGATAATACGTTTTTGACATGCACTTTTAGGTTTTAAATTCGATGAATGCTGTTGGATAATGACCGAGTTTTCTTCTCAACCGAATGACCGTGAATGCAATCCCTTCTAGGTAAGTCTACAATGTAAAGTAATTTATCTTCATTCAGTAGCGGATACAGCGGGGTCCGGCAAATGGAGAGCGTGGGAGTAGGGGTTGATTTGGGTAATGTAAACCCACTTTTTCGATTAAAATGGTGTTCTTTTAAGTTACAAACTAAGAAAACACAGGTTGACACAAGCACCTGGCCATTAGAAAACGGCACTGATTGTGACATGCACTCACATTATTAAGATGTAAAGAAGTTTGTATTAATGTGAACCATGGGAGCTCTATCAAAGAATCATCAGACGTGCTGATTTTTCCAAACATTGCAAACATACAGCTTTGATTTACACATACTTTGAAAGCTATGTTGGTTCTGTGACTATAAAAGATTTTACTTTCTTTTAAGTTAACCATCGCAATTTATTATTTTTAAATCTTTTTTGGTAAAGAAGTACATCTACATTTAATATATACCGCACGTAACTCGACTTAGAAATCTGTACTATCATCTGCAGATTGCACTTGCTTGCCATTCTAATGCATGCATTGCCATTCTAATGCATGCATTGCCATTCTAATGCATGCATTGCCATTCTAATTCATGCATTGCCATTCTAATTCATGCATTGCCATTCTAATTCATGCATTGCAAAAATGAGGTTAAACAATGAAATAAAATACAAATGCCTCTCTTAATTTGTAATTTTAACAGGAAATGCGTAGAAAGTTTGAATACGGTGTCCGTTTATACAATTTATGACGGAGGCAAACGTATTGAATATTGTTCTACGTGGCTCCAGAATATGTAAAATTTAAGACACCACAACAAAACGAAGAAGAAAAATCAAAACAAACAACGGTGCAACTAGTCAAGCTCAATAGACATCGTGGAGAGCTAAATACCGGTTATTTATTTTAGATGAAATCTGTGCAGTCGCTGTTTTCTGACGGAAATATGTAGCATAACACATGATTCCAAGTGCTTAATACATAAACTATATATGAGTTGATATTTTAAACAGGCACAAGTCGTTTATCCATAAAAAGTGCAAATAGCATATCTGAAAATGAATCAGACATGGGAATGTTTTGCGGCATGTGGAGATGTAAGCGTATGGGATGTACACCAAATTTTCTGGTTTACAATAATTGACAAGGAGATATATATTGATATAGAATTAAAACTGCTTTATTAAAGAACCCTTCCCCTTTTTTCAGAACAACAGTCGCTCCTTTCTTTCAGTAATACCTGAATACTAACCGGAATTAAGGGATAATTGTGGTGTAAGATATCAAATTGATCTTATAATCTAATTTTCAAGCAACCAATTTCAAGTGCCCTTAATGGATAGGTTGAAGAAAAAAATTGTAGGTGTAACATTTCGAATGTTGTGCTAATGTATCCTTTTTGCTTGATTTTAGTTTTCCATTTGGTCCCACAAGTTAATCTTCAAATATTCTAGAATCAAATCTTTATCGTTTGTAAGACGGAAGTTTTGAGTCGCGAACTATTTACATGTGATAACACAATAGATACCGATAACACAAAAGATACCGATATTGGTAAATAATGCCGAGACAGCGTGTTTTGTAAGACCTTTCAATGCCTCCGTAAATATCTTTATCGAAAGAAACTGATATCTCTCAATTTGTCACAAAAATTACAAAGTCGTTTCTTACTTGCATTATAGAGCTCGTTACAGAAAGAAACTGATAGCGCTGGAAAATGCTAAATTTGTTAATGCTGTGTAGAACAATGAGATAACGACATCTAACGTTACATACGTTTTTACAGTTTTGTGTAAACAGGGAAGGCTAACACAGCTTCCTGTCCATTTGGTTGCCTAGTAATCACAGGTAGCTGGTGTAAACTTTCATCAACGACTTGTAAAACGTTATGTCAGGTATGCGTGACAGACAATGGCAGCTTGTAACTCTTCGTATACATTGTTCCTACATGAATGTAGTCTTTTTGTTCTATTTGTGCTTTTATTCTTATGACGCATTCATTAAACCAACGTCCATACTCTGTTTAGCCCAGAAAAGAACAAGACTTAGGGATGGGAACAGTCTGTGTCTTAAATAAGTATCTTAAGACTTATATAAACAATCTGAATAATATTTATATTAGTTTAGGTGCAAAATGTCTGTGTGAAACACGAAAGTCAATTGTCTGTCTCAAAAGCAAACATTTTGTTTTAGGTCTTACAAAACCGCACTAAAGACGTGCCATAACATGGAGCATCATTTGAGTACTAGCGCCGCAAAATCTGTTTCAAAGGTTTTCATAATTTTCATAAGGACAGAAATGGAGTCTGTGCAAAGATGCAATTATACTAGCATGGTTAAGAATTTCTGGACGGACACTCCCATATCGGTAATAATGTCACGAGAAAAGCCACGCCATTTCTACCCTGTAGTTCCGAATTTGTGTGAAGGTAATGACAAGTTCGAATCTATGGAGTTCGCAGTGGTGTTGGCACTCACAGCCTCGTCTATGTTCGAAATTTAAAGGAAGAAGGTAAGAGAGAGAGAGAGAGAGAGAGAGAGAGAGAGAGAGAGAGAGAGAGAGAGAGAGAGAGAGAGAGAGAGAGAGAGAGAGAGAGAGAGAGAGAGAGAGAGAGAGAGAACAGCCATACTTGACACATCATAAACGATAAATATCAAAATGAAATAGGAATTATTTTGAGTCAGGTTCGAGGAATGTGAACACAGTTAATATTGTGTCTCTCACCTTTTCACGAATTAAAAGTTGTAACTATGATATATGTCTTACACGTGTATATACAATGCTCACACTGTTGTACAAATTATTTTACTAATTTTAAATATTGTTCCTTTACAGCTTTGGTAGTCAGGCCATTTTCAGCTATTATTTTTAATTTTGTTAGTCACATTCTGCATTTATTTTGCGTCTTTTTTCTGTATAACTCTGCATCTTATAGTTTATATTTGCAACAAAAGCAACAAATAGACCACAAATAGGACAAAACAATTAGGTTTAGTATTAGGACTGTTCGGCCTGGTGTCAGGATACCGTGACTGTATGGGACGTTATGCTCTATGTTTGCAGTCTCGATGCCCCAGTGCTAGACATCAATATAAACTGCTACACTGTAAATATCGAATATGACTGAAATTTTGTTGAAGCGACGTTTTAAAAAACATCTATTACTTTGTCTTACCGAATTCAATTCGCGCAGGTGTAACATGGTCTGATTAAATCAAATGATTCTTCTCGTGCATGCATTGATTCGTCATTATGCATTCCTGCATGTATTGATTCGTCATTCTGCATTCATGCATGAATTAATTCGTCATTCTGCATTCGTTCGTGCATATATTGATTCCTCATCCTGCATTATTGCAAGTATTGATTCGTCATTCTGCATTCATTAGTGAATGTGATGTATCTAGCATTATTAAGGTTTAGTGCACATACTCTAAATTAAAAAAAAGGTGTACGAAATGTCTCTTAAATGAATTCATACACTCTATTTCCTTCTGGAAAGTCCCGTTTCACGGCACAAAACCCAACGTTTATGACTATTTTGTTCTTCCCAAGTGAATTTCGTTTCGGCGAACTACTTTTGATATCAGACTTTATATTAAAGGACTCAGGCCAATTCAATATTTTAAATTAATTTCTGATATAATCAAACCAGTATGTGGCCTCTTTTGACATTGAGTTGGTCTCAATACACAGAACTAAGTTTTTGTAAACTGTTCCATATTGCCAGGGACGTCAGTGTCGTAAGAACCCTTTTTTAGTATCGTGCCATAGTCAATTTTAGTCGGTAAATACTTATTTCCCTTCAAGTCTCAAGATTGTAAAATTGCTGCGAGAAAAACACGCATAAGCACCAGTTACAGCCAAGTCACCTAGAAAAAAGAAATCAAATGATTATAATTTTTTCTTATACATGTGTATAACCTGACTGCGGTCATCACCTATACAGTGAATGAAAGCATGAGATTTAATAACTTTTCCACCTTATTTAATTCTTCTTTGATATGATCATCCTGTTTAAATAAACATAGTCAAATATTCTTTCACTGTAAATAAAATATAATTTAGGAAACGTTCCAGTTATTTCGCGTTCATTTCGATGGTGAAATCAAATCGTGGATAAAAAGGAGGCTTATTGTAACAATTACATATGTTATCAACTTCTTCAGCAACTTGGGAATTAGAGTTTGGCTAGAGCAGTCCTTTTGTCATTGACTAAAGAAGGCCGTCCTATTAGACGTTGACTGGAGCAGTCCTTTTGTCGTTGATTAAAGCAGGCCGTCCTATTAGACGTTGACTAGAGCAGCCCGATTCAATACTGAAACTCACTCCTCCCCCCAACAAAAAATCCGTGATGACAAATGCTTCTTTGTTGTAAAATGTGCAATTTATTTGCAACGAAACAAATACGGAATCCTTCAAATTATGACATAATATGTAATGAGATACTGAAATATATCAATATTAGAAAAATGATATCGCTACAGTTGCATTTCCACAGTGGTGTTATCTCTTTTAGAATTACTTTCTTTTTCCCATTTAGAAGTATATCTTTCCGTATGCATGTTATTCAGACCAGTCCTTATATCGGTGGCACTCTACAGTTTTGTATTTTGCAAATGGGCAGTTTTTAAAAAGAATTTTCGAAGTTTTCTTACATTCTTTTCATTGTGCATGTTGCAAATGTAGATATCAGCTTACATCTGTCTCTCTCGCAGAAGTGAATACTGTTTGTGCAGCGCCCCCATAACTAAGTCTATCTCATTTGTCTTCTTCTTTTGCTCCTCCTCCTCCTCCTCCTCCTTCTTCTTCTTCTTCTTCTTCTTCTTCTTCTTCTTCTTCTTCTTCTTCTTCTTCTTCTTCTTCTTCTTCTCTCTCTCTCTCGCTCTCTCTCTCTCTCTCTCTCTCTCTCTCTCTCTCTCTCTCTCTCTCTCTCTCTCTCTCTCTCTCTCTCTCTCTCTCTCTCTCTCTCTCTCTCTCTCTCTCTCTCTCTCTTTTTCAGGACGAGTAGTATCACATTAGGGATTTTAGAGTTTTGTAGCCGAGAAAGTTAAACACCTTTTAAACCCCACAATCTCGCTACTATTTCTCCGATTGTCACAATCGAGTGTATTTGGCATGAGGCAGTAGAAATAAATGAAACAAATCTAACGCAGGCATAAATAACAACGGCATCACCATTGTAAGATAAAATGCTGCCACATCATTAGCAGACAGACAGGCTTTGCATATGCAGTAGCAATGTTGTTACTATTTATATTGCTATAAAAATACTCTTTACTAACGCACTGGATGCTATTCGCTTGTGTAAATAGATGTACACTTTGGTCGCGTAAACGATTGTGCGAAGCCAAATGTGCTAACATTTACTTAAGTTGCACTGCCAGTAAATTAATTACCTTGTTCGGATAACTAATGCCTAAGTTCCTGATCTTTGCGCGATTACGGCTGTGGTTTTATATTTCTCCTAGCATCATGTCGTGCTCATGCATGCTAATTATCTTATTCTCAATAGCTATCGGATACATTTTTTAATGATACTGATAGTATTATGTGCTACCAAGAGAAGTTCCGAATAAACACGAATTCGTGAATGTAATCAGAATGTAATCATGCCTAAATTATTATACCAGAACCGCTATCCGCACCGATTACTATCGACCCAACTCCGAAAACAAATCTGATTGTTTAGCTATGAAGGTTGCCTTAGTCATAATTCCTGCAAAGCCAAAGGTGGTTTCAGCTGTGATTCGCAAATAACAATTACTATCACTTAAATGCTTTTATATTTCATGAGCAAGGCGGTTTGCTTGGTTATTTCATCTCTCAATTGTTGTACAGTTTCAATTGTACATTCACGTCTGTAACATTGACTGCCTGTCATAATTCTTCTATTAATAATGTGATTGTACAAAGGCCAGCCTTGATCAAGTGTGACACAACCACAAACTTCTATCTAGTCACCATGTGCAAATTGTACAGCAGAAAGGTGATTATAAACAATGTACTAGGAGAATATTTAAATCTCCGAATAGTGTACGTTCTCGAACAAGTGCACTAAGAATGATATGCATTTTGCCCATTGTTTGTGTATGAAGGATTGTTCTTGTTCAAACATTGTTACAACGACAGGTGCATCCGTGTTAAATATCAGTCAACTAGGTCTATATATTCCTCGCAGTCAATGTTGGTCTTTTATATTCACGTAATCTTGATTAAAGTGAAAAATCAACAACTCAGATTCTCTCTCCCCCCCCCCAATTTGAATGCTATCAGCCCGGTTCCTTACGGCGGAATCTTGCAACTTCAAAATAAATTCTTGAATGTCTGCGTTATGTTTTTCATCTTTATCAGCATGCCATATTGTGTCGTTGCTGTCAGGTTTTAAGTATAATGTGACTGCATGTTTGGCTCTAAAAATAGCGTGGGGCATCTGTATAAAAGCCAAATATATAACTGAAAAGAATTGATCACGAGAATGAGAACAAATGCCATTTAAGTTATCCTCGACACGAAACGAATCCAAGATTGTAATGCAGGTATTAATGGTGTAAGGCGGTGCCGCCAACACCAGGTCTGTCAAGCATGCCAAAGTGTTGCTTGTTCACGAATGTGGCTTGCTCAAGTTGATGCCAAAAATACTAGATGTGTTCAATATATTCGATTGAGTTCATTGACGATTATACACTAAAAGTGAGAAAATATTGAAGACACGCGGTATAGTTGTCTATTCAGTTTTTGCGCTCATTGCTGGAACCGATGTAATATTATCAACAATAACAATGACTGTTCCTGTAGGTGAAGCGATTTGCATTTATCCGCAACAACTATAGCTGATATTTCTTGTATTATTTTAAAGAAGATAGATTGTAAATGACCACACTTTTAGGTCGATAACAGTTTTGCTATTGTTAATTTTGGTAGAACACATTTAGTTAGACACTGGTACGATTGACCAGATTTATCGGGAATGTCCGCATTTAAAAAGCTATAATGTTCGGATTGGAGCAGGCAAAGTCAGGAGTTATTGATATATAATTCATGGCTTATTGTGTTAAAACTTACCAGACGGAATTCAAGTTATGATTTGTATGGAAGCTGACAGTTAGGACAATGACTTCTCTACAAGAGAAAACCATAAGACCTGGAGCGACTCCGAGACTTTAATGAGTAAATCTGTTGCTAAAATTTATCAAAAGGTGAAAGAAATTGTCTGGGAAAATTGACAAACACGATCTGGAAGTAAAAGCTTCGAAAACAAGTCATTTGCAACAATCGTATTTAACACATTTACACTACTATGATCATTTGTTGTATTTATTTCAGTGTATTTGCATGGATCTATTTGTTTAAGTTCGTAGATTTAATTTCTTGATATGGTATACCTGAGTTGAGCACGCTTATCTGAGTCCGCACAATGATATTTTTCTTTGTATAAACATTGACGACTTGTTGAACTTAGAGTTCGTTTATCAATGGAAATTATGTATTTAGGATTTTATGACTTACTTTAATTGACATTCGAGAATCCGTGAGAATTCTCCGACCTATATATAAGTTCACGTTTGATATGCACTTGATTATTGTTATAAATACAGTAGCAAGAATTTAATTCATATGTGTACTTAAAACTAGCCTGAAACTAATGTCTTGGTGTGTTTTTTAAATGACCATTACTTTCATCATTCATTTGTGAAAAGAGATTGCTAACGGTCTATAAAGGGATAGTTAGACCAGATAGCCGTAAAATACGGTTGGGATTAGGATATAATTTATCTAACTTAGTGAGAGGAGGAAGATATTGATCTACTCCCCAAGTATGATGTGACTGAAGATTTAGGTTGTTTTTTTATTTTGGAGGAGCCGGGATAGCTCAACGTTTTACATTCTACATTCTACGTGTTACATCTTACGAACCCAAATTGAACACAAAGTTGAATAAGACGAAAGGGCCTGGGCACCAGTAAATTTGGAAAAGAAAGTCAAAAGTGAAGGAAACCCAAACTATCAGCAAATGGAATTATCGATGTGGAATTCTGACTAAATAAAGACCATTGCAGGAAAAAAGTCAAAATTAGCTATTTCTGTTCATACGCCAATAATGCCATTGGCAATTGAATATTGTAAGAGGATTATGCTGTAGATGTAATCAATCATCGATCAGAAATGTATTAGGATGGCCAGAGATTCCACATGCTTATTTTGGTTCACAGATCCACGACGAGATGAATTTTTGACAACCGAAAAAGAATTCATAATGTCACCCGAAAAAAAAGAAAAACAGTCTGTGGGGTGGACAACATATACATTATCCGTATGATCTAAGTGAACGAGGAATTAAATATGTATATGATGATCTATTTGTCACTTATATGAATAAACAATTGAATGATGAATATAATAGATCTTTAGCTGACCTTATGGTTTAGGTTACTGGATTGACAAATCAATATATCGAAGCCACAAAAAAAAATGATAAAAAGATATCATCGGTGTAACTTAGCACCTATAATAATTAATTTATAAGTATTGGCTATATATATATATATATATATATATATATATATATATATATATATATATATATATATATATATATATATATATATATATATATATATATATATATATATATATATATATATACATGTATGTATGTATGTATGTATGTATGTATGTATGTATGTATGTATGTATGTATGTATGTATGTATGTATGTATGTATGTATGTATGTATGTATGTATATATATATATATATATATGTATCTATGTATATATATATATATATATATATGTATGTATATATATATATAAATATGTATATATATATATATATATATATGTATGTATGTATGTATGTATGTATGTATGTATGTATGTATGTATGTATGTATGTATGTATGTATGTATGTATGTATGTATGTATGTATGTATGTATGTATGTATGTATGTATGTATGTATGTATGTATGCATGCATGCATGCATGCATGCATGCATGCATGCATGCATGCATGCATGCATGTATGTATGTATGTATGTATGTATGTATGTATGTATGTATGCATGCATACATACATACATACATACATACATACATACATACATACATACATACATACATACATACATACATACATACATACATGCATGCATGCATGCATGCATGCATGCATGCATGCATGCATGCATGCATGCATACATACATACATACATACATACATACATACATACATACATACATACATACATACATACATACATACATACATACATACATACATACATACATACATACATACATACATACATACATACATACATACATACATACATCTCAAATCTGGATCATTGTTACGATCTAGAGACGAGTTGAAGAGTTGAACGTTCCAAAATTCAATTTTGATATCCATTCTTATTTCCAAAGATGATTGAATCATGGAGGAAGATAACCCTTCCGCTAAGTATTTTCAAACAGAGCATTGATCCATACTCGGAAGACCGTCATATATTGAGCGAATGGTTGAAAAATTTGTATACCCTAGATTATAATCTTGATAACATAAGTACTTTTTACAATAAGTCTCCTTTTTATCCACGATAAATGTTTCAAAAATGTCAATACCCCAGATTATCATCTTGGATGAGATTTGCACGTTATCGTTAGAAACATTAAAAATATTTCTTGATTGGTTGCTTACAAATATTACTACCGTGATAATATGCGATCATGGTCAAACACCACATTTTGTTAGGCAGTCTTCACACGAGTGCTTAAAAAAGTTTGTGGAGATAACCGACGATGTGAGAGCTATTGATGAATCCCTGAATGAAATTAAAAGATAAAATACAATGTGGTGCAGTGCGTGAAATAATTCCGGAAACTCCTGTGAATAAAGTTTGGACTTTATGGAGACCAAATGGTTTAATAGTTGCAAGTTGAAAAATATCTCGTGACGAATTGCAAGAGAAGTTATATTTGTTGCATAAAGAAAAAAAATTCAAATATATCTGTACCACTGTGATATCGCCCAGCAGATACTCGATGACAACATGTTGATGTTGAGATTCCATGAACAAATGAAAACAAAATCTTGTATTAAATGATTTCGTTTTGATTGCTGTCAATGTTGTTGAGAGCGCGTTGAGCATGGATAAAACTCCATAAAAATTTAGATAAGCCATAACGATTCACTCATCACAAGAACTAACTAATACTGATATAAATATTTGGCGCAGCGATGATATAATCGAATGGTCAAATTTAGTTTATATTACAGTGTCTTAAGTTAGACGAATATCTCAACTGAACGAAGTTATTATCGATTTTACAGAAAATAATAACCAAAATTAAACCAACAGCGTAATATAAAAAAATATCTGGTTATAAACAATGTTACAAAAAGTAATCGCGACTTTAAATATCTGGTTATAAACAATGTTACAAAAAGTAATCGCGACTTTGATATATATATATATATATATATATATATATATATATATATATATATATATATATATATATATATATATATATATATATATATATATATATATATATATATATATACTGAATTTATTATTATAACACTAAAACAAAGAAAGAATTAGCATTGTGCAAGTTGATCTGTAACATTTTCTTGGCAGTATTCGAATAATAATCCATGACAATTCACCGTAGACAGAATTAATAGTAGTCTTGGTCATATACACAAAATGAGATGTTGACCTGTCTTGAATGTACTCGACGTTGAGGGGCCAATTTACGAAAGTGAAAGATATGGTGATTGTGTGTCTTCAATATTTACTAGTAATTCTTCACGTAAAAATCCACACCGAAGAGGAGCTGGAAATATAGTTTGCAAATTGCTGGTCTATCAGTGGATCTAACCACTCTAGAAATTTTATGTGTAGTCACACTCCATATAGGATCAGTTCTTGTTTTTACACCTTTCAAGTTCACCAGGTTCATATAAATATCTGACGGTCACATTACGTAGCACTGGTTATTTCGAGAAAGATTCACGTCGTTGTACGTTCCTTTGCTATTGCATTAGTAGACTTTAGTAGTGATTTCATTATTTTTTGCAGCTATCACACTTGGTATTCTTTCAACCCATCACTAGGTCTTAGGTCGCACTGAATTATTTTCTTTGCATACTGATATCCAAATAACCTGTTAGCGAGTGTGCGATTAAATCGTTCGTCGAATGAACTGAGTTGCGTCTTCGTCTGATTTTAACATTATGCATTTTCATCAGCGATGACACTGCACCAAGACATTGTTTGTTGCCAGGATCAATCTGTAATAGTTGTAGCTATCGCAGGGACCCTCGATGATAAATTCGTTCAAATGCAGATGCAATTTCAGATGCTTTTTAGTTGATAGCGGCTCTGCTTATTTATATCTACTCGCAACGTCAACAACAGATAACGCGTATTTTATATAAGTGATTGACGTCTCCGTGTTTTAATGGTATCATGTGGTTCAAACAAATTATCTGCTTCATGAACTTCACTGGAAGCAATGACATCAAAATGTGCATGCTAACTTTTATTTAGGTAGACGTAGATAGATTTGCTTTATTGTCTACCTCTCGTGGTAATCACACTGCAGCAATAACATGTAAGACTTTGGCTGCTCCGGCAAGTTTACTAATCGCTGCTTTACCTCTCCAATATCCTCTTGGACTTTAATAAACCGATTATATTACAATAGTCATATAATTAATTACCAGCCCCAAGCATGAGCTTGAGCAGCAGGGGGGGCGAACCCTACAAAATTTTGCGACAAAATCGATTAAAGCCTCAGAATCCCAAATGGAGCCTTCCTACGAAATCTCATATTTTAACCAAAAAAAAAAATAAAGACCCCATTTGTAAAATGGAGCCTTAGCGATTTTGTCGTAAATATGTTGTCATAACCGCCCTCAAAATTGCTGCCATCTACGTCGCAAATATGTTGTCATCTCGCCCTCCCTGCTGCTGGTTAATACAAATTATTTAACCAAATATTTGTTAGCTTTTCACAAACAGACTAATCGATAATACTTCATCACGTAGATCAATTAAATTATTTGACTGATCAGTGAGTGTAAAATTAATTCTAGTTAGCGAATTATTTTGACATTGCATATATACTGGATTAGTCGGATTTTCAACAATTAAAAATCCTGGAGGAACTGTTGGCGCAAATGAATAAAGAATGTAACCTTGTCGGGCTTGATTTGATTGTTCCATATTAATTTGATAACTTCCTTCGATTACATCACACGTTAAATTAAGCGCGATCACCGATGAAATGTCCACATTGTTCGGTGCGATATGTCTACCGTCGCCGTCGGGAGAATTATTATGAGTGGGAGAATAGGGCTTCGGCTGGCTATCTTTCCATGATTGATGAATTCTATTAAATCCTTCGTCGATGGCCAAGTTGAGTAAATTTTTTAGTTCAGGTGCGTTATATCCTGGTAGTTTATAATTTGGATCATCTTTTATGATATTTTTATAATGTCTCGCTGAGTAAGTGTTTGAAATCGGGTTATTTTCATCAGTGAAGAGATTAGTAATTCTCGAATTAAATTCTTCCATGTCATAGAAAATTTTATTACCCGCAGCGACTACACTAATAAACTCGTCCCTGGTGAGAAGTCCGGATTTCAACGACGGTAATAGCAACGAAAAATCTTTATTCATTCTCTCAAAGATAAAAATTTCAATATCATATAATGTTAGAGCTGTTTCATATTCTTCTAAAATTACACCTTCCTTTGGGATATAATCATTAAAAGCTGGTATTTTCCACTTATCCCTACCATATTCATCCTTACTTCGATATCTCTTCGTAAAGTTTATATCCGGGAGGGTTTTATATCTTTTTGACGGATTTTCAGGTCCTATTTTATCAGTTGTGTAATCAGATTTCACAGGCTCGGGCGTGGAATTACCAGCACTTCTAGGTGGATGTTCGGGCCATCCTAATACTGTTCTTATTGAACTGTTATAAATATCTACAACATACCAAGAGGAGCCTATTTCAATTGTAGATGATAGTGTTGGTTCATGAACTGTTATCGCAATTTTTGATTCTTTTCTAGTATTGGATTTTATTCTAAGTTGTAATTCATTTTTAATTTGCTAAATTTGATAGGACCCAGTTGGTATTGAAACAACGTTCCAATCTGGAGTGTCATCTTTTTTTTTCTATATGCAAATACCAGGGAATTATTAGGTCTCTGACCACCAAATGGAACCGATCTAATATTAGGCCAACTATGATACATTCGTAATTTTGCCAACGCGATTTCCTTTACTGAAACAGTGGAAGGAAAATTCACACTGAATTTAGGGTTTGTTGACGATATTGATATCATGCTTGTTTCCGCGGAGTGGTATTTTCTGCTATCCGCTGAAGTAGTTGAATCTCTTGCGACATTATTATTATTATTATTTACAATATCTAATTTTGCAATAGATGAAAAAACGCTAGCGTTTTTAATCGTAGTATCATAAATACGTACCATCGCGGAGAATTCGTCTTCGGTAATTATCGTATCATCAATCGATGATGACATCAACGAGGATAATTGTGAGTAACCGTTAGATACTGCTTGATGTTTTACTATATAGTCGTTAAGTTTTTCTTGAGAACACGATGATATTTTTTTAGTAATAGCATTTGTAATTCCAGCAAATGTTGTCACCGCGGAAATAGCAATTGGGACAGCAATCGGAGCTGCCATTGTTACCGAAGATAGTATAATACCAGCACCGGCCATTATACCAGATACGGAGTATACTGTAACATCAATCGCGGTAATTCTCCTGCGATATTTTTTAATTTTTATTTCATACTCATCAATGAGTGTTTTGAGTTTCGTTAAAAACTCTTTGACGGTACCATAGCGATATTGTGATGACGGAATCTTATTATTTTAAAATCTCAAGTGGTTTCTAATTGTTAAAAATTCTAATTTAGATCAGCTACAAACTCCATGTACCATACAAATGATGTCTTATTTAAATTAGGATCAGTGCTTGTTATTATAAACCGTTTGTATTCACCCATGTCAATAGTCGTTGAAATCACGTTGTTGTATCCATATGAAGTCGATGATGATATATTAAACTGGTTCAGTGACACTATTGTTTATCGATAAATACCCTTGTTTGACACAGTGAGAGTTATTGTATTCTTTTTAGGTTCCCAATCTAATGATCCAGAGAGAACTGTATATACCATATTTATGATATTCCTCTCATGAGGAATCTTTATTTTTTCAAGTAGCGGAAGATTGTTTTTGAACGTTGTAATATCCGTGTTGATTGCTTCCAATTGCCGATTAATCGCTGGTATTTCTTCGATGGATTTTTTAATATCCGGAAGTTTGATATCTAATTTATCAAGTGGACCTCATAAAAATTTATCAACAATGTTTTTACGAAATGTTGAAAACTGTTTTACGTGTTCTTCATATCTTAATTGAAATGTTGCAATTTCCAACATAGATGCTTTTATCTCTGCAATATTCGGTGTGGTTACTGGTGGATTTCCAAGGAATTCTATCAGCTGTTTGTCGATTTTGTCTACGATTGACTTTTGTACTTCATACAATTTATTAAATTCAGCTTTATGATAGTTATATTCATCATTGATTGATTTTAACGCGTTTGCTGTGCTATCTACTGTTGTTAGTTTATCCGTGATCGTCGAAACAAATATCCCCGGTTTGAGTTTTCCATCATTTGAATATAACGCTATTGTATTTTCAACGATGTCACGTCTTCGTATTAAGATATCATCCAATGACACATTACTAGATTTCAATTTGCCCTGGCGATCTTGAAATACAACTATTTCCCCATTATCTACACTTGACAAATTTAATGTATCGGCGATTTCATCTTCGATTATTTTTTTACATTTTCGACAGTGAATTTACTATCGGTTTCTGTTTTTTTTTACTCTGATAAAGGTCGTCCCCAAATATCAATCATTATACGAAAACGCTAACGTTTTTCGAAATCATAACGCTATCGTTTTTGCCATTGCCCACTAGTATATTCATTAACAACAATTTGTGGTGGTTTCCTTGGAAATCTAGATATCTCTGCAAGGACGTTTAATACTTCACGACCGCATATTGGTGGATCATTTAACCGTTGTGTTGGTAGCGTGGAATAAAAAATTGGAGATGATTTTGTTATTGTTGATACATATCGCATGAATTCTTTTGGTGGAGCTAAACCATATGGATCAAAATAGACAATTCCACGTGGATCAATTGCATATGCGACCCAATGAGTTCCTTCTCCACTGCTGTTATCAAGATTGATAATCCCCGTTTCATTTTTCATTGGTTTTGATGGTAATTGATCTCTCATGAAAACTCCTCTAAAGTTTTTTATTGATAATGATTTTACAGCATCAATTAAATCAAAATTGGACATTGGTGAAAATCCAAGGGATTTTTCCACTAATAAGCCGTTCCTGGTATTCTTAGGCCCGTGCCCTTGTACCAATTGTATGGGGTTCATGGTAGTCTTAGACCTTTTCCCTTTTTTTATAGCCATTCCCAGTAGCTTTTTTTCAGGGCATTCCTGCAGCAGTACCAACGGCTCCTAACGCTGCCGCCTTCGCAACCGCTGGGGCAGCCGCCGCAATCAATGCTGGAATAGCAGCTAACAGCGGGAATATACCACCTGATTTTATCATACTGGCGATTGCTGCTTTCGAAAAATCAATTTGAACTCCTCGTTTGTTCTTTAGCGCATCATTGAAATGTTTTATTTGACGATCTGTCAATGATAATTTATGTGCACCACCGGACATTTGAGTGGGTTTCAGCGTTATTGTAGTTCCACATTCTTTAGCCGACTTTGATTTCAATTTCTTGACCTGACCATCAGTCAACTGGAGATTAACAATACTATATGTCATTCTATTCTACAACGTAATTTACACTTTTAATTGATCTTATTGTGAAAATCCTAACTACATGTTTGGAAAATCAAAGATTTTCTACTGGTGCATCAATAAGTCTCATTCGTCCGCCAATTCCTTCTAACAACATTGATTTATCACTGAGAATGACAGCAACTGCTCTATAATCAGCTATACCAGCAGGGCGTTGTACCCGAGCTTGGAAGTATATATCAACAACAGATTATCTCATCATGTCAAGATGTTCCAATGAAAAGTAATAAATCGGATAGTGTTTTTCAAAATCAATTTGCGATATTTGCAAACCATTATCAACATTTTGATCACGACCCAAATACGACAATATTCTATGATATACACGTGCTACGTCGTTGTTATCATAATTAAGCTGTACAATCTCTGCTGGCTCTTGTTGTCCGTTTATTCTCAACGAAACTTCACTTACCCCTAATTTATCAAATATCATATGACTAGATAATTGACGACCCACTCGATTTGCATCCTGTAACGCTATAAAGATATGACGTGGAGCTGAAACACCTTGTTTTGATGCTAAGTGCCATGTAAATGTGCCATTTACATTATCCTGCTTCGTATCAGTCGTTGTTGTTAGCCAACTTAGCAATGATTTTCCACCTGTGTCCATAAACGATAGTAATTGTTGCTCTATTGTAACTGCTGGAGTCAAGACGGGCATCCATAGTACCAATTTATTTAAATTGACTTTACCATCATCAACACCATTAGCACGCCAGATTGCATCATTGTCATTCCCCTTTCGCATTAACACGACTGTATGCTTTGCTCCATAGATAACTTTTCTGACATTTCTACAAAATCCGAATATGTGATGTAACGGAATTGCACATGAAAACCATCGATGCTGTCCTTTCAATGCTCCATTTCGTGTTGCAAATCCTAGATTGAAATTACCATTGACCTTTTTTAAAATGTCGAAATCAGCGGCTGGTCTAATTTCACGGTCTAGATTATTTGCGAGTTGTTGATCATCCAATGCAGTAGCTTGCGCAGTTCGTACTTTAATAAACTGAATATGGTCAGCATGATCAGAAGTATCCTTAGCAAACATCATAGACGGACCAGCCGACCTTGTATAATCATCAGAATATCTCGCAAGTCCGATTATTGTTGTTGCAATATCAACATCTTGTTCTATTGATTCAATTTCTTTTCCATCAATGATATATCTTGCACTGTTAAATAGCACCATAATGCCATTATTTACAAAACCAACTCGGATATTTTGGTCATTCCCATATGGTGTATCAGCTGCTCTCCTTCTACTTCAATAAACGCCTCACACGGCAAAAAGTATCTACTTGTATCTTGTATCTTGAACTTGAAGTTCAACTCTTTCCCCCCCGTTGATTAGGCTCTCTTGCAGGATAGGCATAATACTGATAGTTAATTTTAGAATCTTTATTTACCGGTGCTGCCATATCAAACGCTGGATCAGCAATTTTTTAAAATGCCATTTATACTAAAACGTTATCGTTTTTCTAAATGTAATAATGCTATCATTTTCTTTTTCGTCTGAAATTTTTACGATTTCCTCCAAGACCGCTTCCCGCTATCATACTTGCAATATTACTACTATCTGGTGAAGTCATTGCTAATGATGCTAGTTTTTGTTCCACTGCGTTATTTATCACTTTACTGACATTTGCAGGCATCATTGTTGTTGAAGGTAGCGGTGTTGAAACCATTTGTGGTGGTTTTCGTCCGAATCTAGATTTCACCAATGACGTTATTCTATTCTTTGCGGTAGAAAAGGCCGTTCCTGCAAGATCTCCAACAGCCTTAATTCCCTTATTACGAATAATATCAATGGCTTTCATCGCTAATTGTCTAGCAATTGGTGCTACTTTTGGGGCTATTCTTGTGAATAAACCCGCTATGGTATTTCCAAGGCCGTCTCCATAGTATGCCTTATAAACGGGCAATCTTGAGTTTACCACATACACGTTTGTTGGTTTATCGTGATTATAGTGTACTATCATCTTATTTGAAATGACTTTGTAATTTCTAAATGAAGGCATTTCAGAAATTTCAATCGCTATAATAACCACTAAATTCCCCTGGAATTCCGTCCATTAACTCATCCAAGAGTTCTCGATACGTATGAATATCAATTATCCCACCTTGGAATAATCGTCTGCAAATATCAAATGCTTCATTAGTTATTTCAACTGAGTTATTTCCAGCTCGCTTACCTCCCATAAGAACCTCAAGTCGAGATATATCATTAATGATATTATTAAGACATATGTGAGAATCATGATGAGAAATTCCATAACCCTCTCCTGAAGAACTTTCTGATTGAATTTCTGGAGATTGTTGACCTTGACCTCGACCTCGACCTCGACCTCGACCTTGTTGTTGTTCTTTTCGTTGTTGTTGTTGTTCGTTGTTGTTATTCTTTTCGTTGTTGTTGTTCTTTTCGTTGTTGTTGTTGTTGTTCTTTTAGTTGTTCTTTTAGTTGTTGTTGTTCTAAACCATACGCATTAGCTCCAATTTTAAAAGCATTGTACTCCAATGTATCCTTATTTAAATTGCCGGTGATTTCTTTATTAATTTTAAATAACCAATCCACCCAGTCATCTCGTTTTATTATGGGTTTTTTTTATACTCGTCTTTTAAAAATTCCCCCCTGTTATAATAACTTTTTACAGCAAAGTCACCAAATGACGCATATTCTTCAAGTTTCAGCAATTGAAATTGTTTGATTTTTGCTATAGCTTCATTAGTGAATTTCTCGTTAAAAGGAACAATTTTTTTAGCGGAATCACTAGCACCTTTAATATTAATATTACCCATTTGTTGTATTTCTCGCTGAGTTTGTAACTCACCTGAAAGCTGTTTTATTTCCTCCTGAGTTTTTTAGTCTCTGTAACAATCTTTCCCAGCACATCAATGATAGGTACTGCTCCCTCTTTAGGGATGTCGCCGTATATAGCACGTTCTGTTGCAAGTTTCATATCTTTAGTGGCTTTAGTTACAGGGGCAAAAAGCTGTTCGCTCCCAATAGAAAAGTCAGTCTGCGCTTGCTGTCTAAGTTGTAGTTTATCTCGCACGTCATCTCGAATTGGTATAAACTTTTTCAGTAATGCTAACCTCTCACGGGCTAGTCTGGTAGTTAATGCTTCTGATGTCATTATTGGAAATGCTAACGTTTTTTCAATTGTGGGTTTCAATGCTTGCATTTCCAGACTCATCAATCAAACGTCTTTATAGATTTCACTTTCAAAGCAATCTCTGACCGAACTTGGTATTGTTCCCCGAGTTTCTTTCTAATTGCTTCAACTATACTAAATAGCCGAATGAATAAATTAATATCATTGTTATACAAAGAAACGTTAACAGCTTTTTGGATTCTTTTATCAGTGAATACATTTTAGGTAGGACATATCTTCCATGTTTCAATTGTATATCAATTTGTTCAAATTCATTCAAAAGTCTGTCTTCATTTAAAAATTCAGAAAGTACGATTCCTTGATTTCTTAAATTTGATATTTCTGTGATGATAGATGTAATATCTTGAAATTCCATTTATTGAATATTATTAATAATGTATTTTCTTATCTTTAAAATATTTTTATCGATTCCCAACATAAAAAAACAAAAACATATACAATGCCTGTCCCTTCCTCATTCGAGTTCCGAGGCAAAGGAGGCACATACATTAAAGACTTACACAATACCCTAACCTCCCAATCGAGTTCAAGGGCGGGTTATATGGGTATTAGACATGAAATCCAAGCGATTTCTTTACAAACATTGAACATATGACATGAAGCCTCATTTGGAAACCTCTTTCGCGCCAAACGACGTCAAAGAGGCCTAGAGGGGGGAACAGCAAATTCTTGGAACTCATTAAGTGCCTTCGCATTAAATAAGCCCAAGGGCCACAAACATAGATCTCCCAATTGGAAGCTCTAACGTAACAAATGCTATATTAGGTCTTCCGGAAGATATGTTGTGGGGGACAGTACGTTACATGTACTTAATTAACTTAATAAATGGGGTATTTACAATGAATGAATATTTACAATGAATGAATGAATGAAAAAAGGTATTTACAATGAATGAATATTTACAATGAATGAATGAATGAAGGTATTTACAATGAATGAATATTTACAATGAATGAATATTTACAATGAATGAATGAAGGTATTTACAATGAATGAATATTTACAATGAAGGTATTGTAATATTTACAATGAATGAATATTTACAATGAATGAATGAAGGTATTGTAATATTTACAATGAATGAATGAAGGTATTGTAATATTTACAATGAATGAATGATAGGGACAGTACAGGACGATACAAACATGAAACGACGGGGCGGACTTACTACACCCAATCTACTAATCAAAAGCAACCCAAGAAATTAACCATGGTTGCAGTTGAAAAAATCAACCACACACCATGTCAATGGCGTGGAAGTTTTGATTGGCATATTGGGCTTCGTTTAAAGCCCCAAACTTTTACGGCACATATTATATATAATGTGACTAATAATGCAATACTTACTAAATAATATTTCATGGTGTTAAATGAAACTAAATACTTGAATAAAACATTTTTTTAAAGAATGCAGCTGTTATATAATAATAAATATTTTTATGTTTTTTCATTAATTTTTATAATAACCGTAATAATAATTTGGATTCACGGCCATACATAACTCTGTCAAATTGTCTACCCTATACAGGTTTTTCCAACAAAACCCTAACTGCTGTTCTCAGTCTTTAGAAACAAGAAACAATAACACAAAACCAAGGTCCGTACATACCTGATACGTATATATACCGAGTTAACCATTAAATACGTACATGAGATCACATATCATTAATTCAATCTAATTTCACATGTGTTTTCTACGTTTATCTCGCACGAATTTACACATAGGGAACACTGTTCTATCAATATCGAAAAGTAGGATAGTCACGTGACGATCAGTAGTAATGAGGGGAAATACGGAAAAAAATAAAAAATAAAAAATATATTTCATTAATAGTAATTATTGAGAGTCATTTCATGCGTATGAAAACATAATTCTATGTCCATTTTTCTTTGAGATAGCTGTTTGATAAATCCCTTCAGCAACTTTTTGTACTGAAGGAATACGTATTCCAAAATATTTTCCCGCAGCATTCATTGATAGAAAAATTCTTTTTTCATTCGTCGCTGTATCAAATGACTGTACTGGTTTCTTTCCAACTGACTTACAAGTCCCTGTCTTTCCTCTTTTTGTATTCTCTCTTTGAGAAATGCATTGTAAATTGGAAATTGCGTTGTTTAAAGGATTAGAGTCAATATGATCAATAACATTACCATCTTTAGTCAATCCGTTAAATGCTTCATAGACAATTCTGTGAACGTAATAGTGCTTTCTTCCAGCAGTAAATTGCAAGTATCCTTGATTATTAACAAAACCAATTGGTTTTTTCAGTCTGCGGTTTCTAACATCACCGTCAGCAGATATTTCATAATTAACGAGTATTGGATGTGGTATGAATTCTTGCTCCATTTATATATAATAATACTATTTGTCTAATTCATTATTTGCTTTATTTATAAATTTATTAATGTAGTCTTGAGGGGTTTTTATGATTTTGTCTTTGACAGAGTCATGGTTAGGGTCAATGATAGCGTTTTTTATTCGTTTATCATAATAACGTTTCAATTCTCTAAACCGCTTACCCCCACAATTGATACATAATTGTGATTTTCCTCTCACACCCACCCCACAATTTATGCATGGGGACGGGCCTGTCGAATTTTTTCTGACACTTTGTAAGTGATGTCCACAGAATTCACCTCTACACGATTTATTGCATGGGGTTACTGATCCAATCATAAGCCATTTGCAGTGATTCATTATTTATAAACAAAATTTTCTATTTAAATGTTTGCTTTATTTATATGAATGAAGAATTCAAGAGATTATCGGCAATCAAGCCTTGGAAAAATATTAAATTCAATCTTGATAGACCCCTCGAAGATGTACCAAAAAAAAAGAATAAATAATAGAAGTCTGATTAGAAAAATACGAGATTGTGTTAATGAGTTTAAACAGGACGGCGCATCACACACCAGGTCAACATTTAAAATTGATGGTGTTGTTGATGCTAGAATGAATGATGAAACAGCAGCTATGATACTATCACAACTTGACAATAAACGGTATTTTCTCAGAGTGAAATGCATTATCAATTTAGAATCGGGCGATTGGGTTATAAGAGACAAGTTTGAACCAATTCTCAAAGATAGGACAACAGTCATTGTTAGCCGTGATTCCAGACCAGGGCTGTTAACTGGAATTGATAAACCATACTATGAAAAAGCGTATTCTGAAACAGCAATTGTTTATGGGATGTATCCGTTAAATAAGAAACCTGACATTGGAAAACTAGCACCAATGGAACAGTCAACGTCAGTAGAAAAACCACTCAATTTTGTGGCACAACGTGTCATAGAACACTTTACAAATGCACTCCGTGGGAATAAATTAACCGATCTAAGACGTAAAAAATAGATCAATGGGAGCTAACAGTGAAAGAGAACGGAACAACTATTTCCGATATAGCTAGATTGGAAAAGTCGTTGAGATTTCCGATAACCGTTTCAACGATAACCGGCGAAGTATTATACGAATCGAAATACAATAAAAACGGAGCTCCAATCAAAGTTATTGATCATAACAAACACGCATGGACATCCGCGATTACAATATTCCCGCGAGACAGAACAGTGAAGTATATCCCAGAAGAATTCACCAAGGATGGCATTCTCACTGAAAAAAGATTATTCGATGCTATTGCTAGTTTGTGTAAAAACGACCCTGTATCAGTATGGCTACTTCATAGTTTTGAAGATGAAGAATGTCAATTCAATCAATTTGTGAGACCTAACGGTGAATTATATCGTACTGAAAGTCTACATAATAGGATGAAAAATCTAGCAATAAGTCTCAGTGAAAACGCTAGCGTTTTTAATGGAAAATCCGACGATTACGAACAGTTATTTACAAATTGCTTTACAATTCCATCAGTTGCAGCTCATTTTGCAAGAAAGAAAAATAATTGGAAACCAACACGAAAAGAGTTTTTGCAGGATGTTCAATCCAGCTGTTTGGAATATTATCATGGCGGTCTATGGAACGTTAAGTACAATCGTGAAAGTATGATATCAGTTGATATCGTTGCCTGTTATCCAGGAAGTTTTCTAGGATATGGATTCGCTGGTGAGTATTTTAAACGGTTTGGACATCCCACACATGAAATGACTCGCGTTGCTATTAATGGACCACTGCCTGATTTTGATTTGACCGGTTTTGCTCGCGTAGTATCATTTGAATTCGCTGAAGGACTTCATCCGTGTTGTTATGTTTGGATTGGTAGACACATGGCTGAAAGGATGTGGTTACCAATAGTGTTATTGCGATATATGATTGATTGTAAAATGTTAGTTTCGTTGATTGTCAGCGAAGCGATTATCTCATATCAAAAACAAACCAATGTCTGGTTACCAGAACCAGAATGTCTTGATGGTATAATCGATAAGTCTAGAAAACATATTGATGCTGACGAGGAGTATATCATTGAATGGTCAAAAAAGATATTTAATCAACGAAATAGTGAAGCAAAGGATCTCGGCCGAAGAATAATCGGTAAATTTACACAAGGTGGAAAAAAATTCAACTTTAAAAGACAATCCTCACGATTGATTATAGATGATGCCGAATACGACTTCGTTATTAAAGATGCAGTAGAGAAAATAGACACGCAAATTGTAAAACAACCTTCTTGTCCAATAAACAAAGGTAGAATTGTTACTTACAGTGATGGAGAAAGCTCTGCATATCTACATTTGAGAGCTTCTATGCTTGGTTATGCATCTATCAATTTATTTGCAATGATAAATAGATTTCCTAGTATAGCAGTTAGAGTTGCAATTGATTCAATGTATGTCGATAAAAAATATATCAAAGAGGTAACTAAATTTACTAATAGCGAAGAGACTTGGGGAACATGGCGAATTAAACGTGAAATACAATGCGATTATTCTGACTCAGCAGACGTTGAGATTAAAAGTAGTTACCTGAAGAACGATAATTCTATCAGTGAAAAATCCGAAGGATTTTCTATGTCTAAAGCACCACCGATATCAGATCCAATTTGTAGATATAAAACAGTTTATTTAAACGGTTGTGGTGGATCTGGAAAAACAACACGTGTGATAGAATTATATCGAGAGAGAACGTCCATGATTGTACTCACACCAACCCATAGACTAGCGAGAGAGATAAAACAACGAAATGTTGAAGCTTGCACGTATCATAGTTTTTTTCGATACAAGGGCGATGCTTGGACTCCTGAGCGAATGGGCGAAAAATTTATTCCTTCGGTTATTATTTGGGATGAAGCATGTACTGTTTCAGAAGATGTATTAAAAATATTTCTTGATTGGTTATTGCAAAATAATACAAAAGTTATATTGTGCGGCGATCATGGTCAACCACCACAATTTGTTGGTAGAAGTCCACATAATTGGTTAAAAGGATTTGTTGATTATTACGAAGAAATTGATACTGACTATAGAGCACTCGATGAGCAGTTACGTGAGTTTAAAAAACTAATTAGATTACAACCCGATAGAATTCAATGTGAAGTAGTGCGTGAAATAATTTCTGAAACACCTATGCATGATTTTTGGGAAACATGGAGACCAAATGATTTTGTAGTAGCAAGTAGAAAGATAGTCAGAGACAAACTTCAGAAAAAGTTGTTTGAGCTACACAAGAAAAAATTCCCAACGTTTCCAGTACCGTTGTGTTATAGACCATTGGATACACGAAAGCAGAATATTGAAGTTGAAATTCCAGGCCAGACGGAGAAACAGATTCTAGTGTTAAATGATATTGTGCTAGTTGATATCAATACTGTAGAAGATGCATTATGCGCTGATAAATCACCATGGACGCTTGGTTATGCAACAACAATACACTCGTCACAAGGATTGACCATCACGGATACAATTGTTTGGATAGTTGATAATCGCATTGAATGGTCAAATTTAGTCTATCTCGCAGTGTCCAGAGTACGACGAATAAATCAACTACGAAGGATTGTTTTCGATGATGATTTTAATGCAAACGATGATAACACTGATATTAGCATTATTAATAAAAAACTTCTCTGGTTACAAACAGCAGGACAAAAAAACAACGAGAATTTGATATTGATGCTGAAGTAATAATCGCATTAAAAGAACAACAGAATAATCACTGCGCCAGTTGCAATTGTATAATGCACTGGCCGTATTCGGATAAAGACCCTCGACAATTCACCGTAGACAGAAAAAATAACAGTCTTGATCATGTCAGAAACAATGTGATGATGACCTGTCTTGAGTGTAATAGACGTAACGGAGCTAGTTAAGACCAAATGGCGGTAATTGAGTATCGTCCGGAATGACTTGTAGTTGTTCGTGTGTAAAACCACGCTGAGGTGCAGTTGAATCCAATCTGTAAATTGGAGGTCTACCAGTTGATCGCGTTATAGTTGAAATTTTATGCCTAGTAACACTCCATATAGGATCAGTTGCTCTTCTTTTACCACCTTCAAGTTCTCCTGGTTCGTATAAATATCTCACAGTAACATCACCGAGAAGTGGCTGAGTGCTAACCCGCTTTGGTTCTTCTGGTATATATTTTTTTTATTGCAATATTTGGTTTCATATTAATAATTCGAGTAATCTCGTTATTTAACTCTGCAACTACACTCGGTAACCTTTGAACCCATTCACGAGATCGTTTTTCTTGGATGAATTCTTTTGCATGTATTGATATCCAAATAACCGTTCTGCAAGAGTTCTATTAAATCGTTCTACAATTGCCTGATCACGATGTAACGCAGTATGTCCCCGTCGTATTGTAACATTATGAGTTTTCATTGTTGATAGAACAGCACCTTGAAATTCTTTGCCAGGATCAACTTGTAATAGATTTGACCATCTTAGAGGACCTCGTCGATAAATCCTTTCAAATGCAGAAGCGACTTCAGAAGCTGACTTTGTTTTTAATGGTTCTGCCTGTTTAAATCGACTCGCAATATCAACTACAGTTAGCGCGTATTTGTAACCATGGTCATGTGGTAAAAACAATAAATCAGCCTGATGAGCTTCATTGGGCACGGTAACATCAAAATGAGAATAATTAATTTGTTTAGGCGGTGGTAGATAAATTTGCCATATAGCGTGTTTGGATAACCAATCTTCCGCAGTGGACTTTTTCACTTTTGCAGCGTTAGCGAGTTTACTAATTGCTGCTTTACCCCTCCAGTATCCTTTCGGAGAATAATAAATAGATTCCATACTATAAAAACACTAGTGTTTTCAATTACCAGCACCTAACACCAATTTGCCTTTCATAGCTGATTTGACCAACCATGAAGCCAATTTTTCTTTGAAGGATTTATCGGGAATAGCATTTAACGCATGAATTAATTTTACATCCGCGAGATGTCTTTGTTGCAAATTATTACTTTTATATGCAACATCATGAGCATGACATGCCTTATCAATAGCATTTATCGGATACTCACCAGGCCGGGGCTGATTTTGATCATCAAGTCTGATATCTAATCTCCTTCCGGGACCACAGTAACTATATCCTGGAAGGTGTTTTTCTCCAGGGTATTTTGCCCATGGGGTTCCGGGGAGTTTTCCTAATTTGGCTGCGATATCACCTCCGAGTTGCTATTTTTTAAAAATCGAAATTTTTTGTACCACATGTTACACACTTACCAGTAAGTGCCGATCTGTTATTTTTAGTTGTAATCGTCGTCGCATCATTTGTACTAGTACGCTGTTTAGATTTAACACAATATAGATCCATAATTTATATATAGTGTTATGAATATAATTGATTTTTCAGCGACTAAAAGAAGAGAACCGGTGAAACACCACGCAGCGCTTCCGAATTCTGTCCGTGCCATTATAATCGGACCATCTGGATCGGGTAAAACACAATTGCTGCTTAATTTGATAATGCGATTTATGAAGTGGGATAAATTATATTTAGTTGCCCCATCCGTAGATGATCAACGGTGCTATGAAGTGCTAAAAGATTATAATGAAAATGCATCAGAAATTAAAGGTGAAAGTGTAATTGACTTTATTACTGATATTAATGATGCACCATCAGTAGATGACCTCGATGGAGACATAAACAATCTTGTAGTGTACGATGATGTAATGTTAGATAATCAAAAGAACCCTGCTAGAATATTTTCCCGAGGTTTGCATAAAAACACTGATGTGATATATGACACTCAACGATACACTCAAATTCCAAAAGTGATTTGCGATAACTGTAATATTCTTGCTGTACTCAATGGCGTTGATACACATACACTACGAAATATTTGGCAGACATGGTGTTCCGATATGGACTTCAATGGATTTAAAAATTACTTTAGTCATGCTCAGTCAGTCCCATATGGATTTATAACAATAAATTTACACGACCCTCGGTCACGATATCGTATTGGACTTGATCAAATATTTGGTTAAATAATTTGTATTAACCAGCAGCAGGGAGGGCGAGATGACAACATATTTGCGACGTAGATGGCAGCAATTTTGAGGGTGGATATGACAACATATTTACGAAAAAAATCGCTAAGGCTCCATTTTACAAATGGGGTCTTTATTTTTTTTTTTTGGTTAAAATTTGAGATTTCGTAGGAAGGCTCCATTTGGCATTCTCAGGCTTTAATCGATTTTGTCGCAAAATTTTGTAGGGTTCGCCCTCCCTGCTGCTGCTTGCCTTTCAATGCAGATATCATCAGTAAACAAGAGAGTTTTTCTTAGAGTTTTTTTTTAAAAATAGAATTTAATGCACGAATCAGTTTCACAACTGCAATACATCGTTGCTGTAATTCTTTAATTTTATACGCAACATCACGAACACATTTACGTTTATTGGATATTCTCCCGTTCTTGGTTGATCTCGTTCATCAAGTCTAATTAGATGTCGAGTTCCATGAAAACAACAATTATATCCTGGTGAATTGTTTTTCCCCGGGATACTTCGCCCATGGAATCCATGGTAATTTTCCCAACAAAGTAGCAATATCACCACCTGTTTTCGTTGACTTGTAAGGGAGATAAATCTGTATTTGTTTGTACCACATTTTTCACACCTACCTGTCAGTGCGCGTCTTTTATTTTTGTTATTATTGTTGTCAATCCACTAGCTGCACATACAGTGGAGGGGATGCCTTGCATCGAACACAATATGGATTCATATTATTTACTATTATTTACTATTATTGACCTTTCACGAAATAGGAGCCAGTCAAGAATCACCCAGTGCTACCGAATTCTATCAGGATGATACTAATCGGGCAATCTGGAAGTGGTAAGACGCAATTGTTAATCAATTTGATAATAAGATGGCTCAAATTGGATAAATTGTATTTAGTGGCACCATCTGCAGATGATCAGTAGTACTTAAAGATTTTAATGAAAATACAAAATAAATATATGAAGTAGACAGTGATGGGGTCAGCGTTATTAATTATATAATGGTTATTGATGAAGCGCCATCTGTGGATGATCTGGATTGACGTAATAATAATTTAGTAATGTATGATGATTAGTATGCTGGACAAACTATCAAATCCAGCTAGGATATTTTACAGTGGCAAGCGTAAAAATACCAACGTGATTTATTTTACCCAGCGTTATACACAAATACCTAAAATGATCAGAGACAATTACAATATTTTGGTTGTATTTAAAGGAGTGATTACCAGTTCCTTTTAAAGGAATAGGCACGCGAGGCACGTACCTACAGCCCCGCGAAGCAGGGGCCCCGCTGCGGCCGAAAAACAAAATTTCGGTGTCAGTTGTGTTAGCACTTTGGTACTGTGTTATTAAATTTAACAAAATGACAGACATACACATGGAAATGCAATGCAATACTCGATATCTGAGACTGAGATCGAGACGCAAAATTCTGATTACTTTTAAGATTAAAGTTTGTGCCTTGGGCCCCCAAACTTTTTTAAACGGCTCTAGTTGATAATCATACACTGCAAAATATTTATTATACTTCTTGTTAAAGGGACATGGATATGATCAAATTTTTTAAACAAAATTTCAAACATGCAAACTGTCCCTTTTCTGATTGGTTGCAATAAATTTACATGATGCCAGTTCCAGATATCATTACCTTTCCGATTTTTAAATAAACTTTAAATGTATGAAACGTAATATGATTATGCATTTCATTTTGGTATTATTTCAACATTGTTGATATCGTGCATCAGTGGTTTGAAATCCTACAATGATATGTAACCTAGCTGGTTTTGACTAACAACACAGGAGCAAGGATGGCATCTATTTGTTAAAATAAAGTGACGTAGCATCAGACTAAATACGAGATAATTCGTTGTCTCTTGATTGATAATAATCAAAATTCAAAAATACTAGCAGTTTGCAATAACTATAAAGAAGTAGCAATTATAGGCACGAGAATGACACATAATAATTAAATTTATTGTATTTGCGTGTCGGTGTCAGTAAATTCACGGGGTAAGTCTTCAACTCAAACCATGTATTTCGAGAAAAGAACAAGCAATGTATTCTCTATCATATTAAAAAATATAACCCCTCCCCATCCTTTTGGAAATTAAATGAAATGATTCTCTCTCTCTCTCTCTCTCTCTCTCTCTCTCTCTCTCTCTCTCTCTCTCTCTCTCTCTCTCTCTCTCTCTCTCTCTCTCTCTCTCTCTCTCTCTCTCTCTCTCACTATCATTGTAAAACTAACATATAAACCGATCAACACACTCTCACATAGTAAGAGAATGTACATGAAATAAACTCATCTCATCAATAGCAAAATATTATTCAGTAAGCATATATGGATAATTCTAGAATAATAATTAAATTGAAATCTCAGAGAGATACTGTTTGCAGCAAACAATGATATTGATTTGCTATTAATTTGCACAGAGAACAAGAAAATCCAATTAGAAAGTATACAGATTATTTACTATGCAACATGTATCGACGTGTCCGATATATGAATTTGACTTGAAAATTATTATGATGACAGAAGTAAAATTATTATGACTGGCAAGATTTATTGTGCATCAATGTTGAAACTTGCTATACTTATAATGATATAAAATAATAAACTAAATATTATGACACTAATAACTTCCTTCAGGGTATCGTGTTTATCATATCACAACTAAAATCAGATACTTAGCGTTATAAAAGATAAGCTAAATGGCATACCGTTAAAGGTTTGGTGTTGGTGATAAAATTAAAACTGTTTTCTTTTAGGAAGTATCATTAAAAAAGGACTTGAAATGGTTTGCAAATTGCGTGATCAGAAATAATCATTGATTGTCAAGGTATTTTAAGAGCATATGTTCATTTATGATGAACACTTTCAATAAATGTCTTTTTCTTATGTCTTAAAATAACATGATCTATAAGACTAGTATGAAGAAAAAAATCAGCTTCCTCAGCTCATGTTGATAAAGGATTTTGGGTTGAAAACGTAAAACCATTTCCTATTGGCTGTCTTAATGTAAGGCATTTTAATAGAACGTAAAGCCATTTGTTATTGGCTGTTTTATGTGAGGCATTTTAACAGACCATGAAACTGATACGTAATAAAAAAAACGTCACAATGCAATATTGATGTTATGAAGGACTTATGTTGTCCTTGAATACATGTTACAAAATCATGGGGGAATGTTTTACACCATCTCCCATATAAGGTATCATTCAAATGTTAGAAATACATTTTGTTGTTGTTTCTACTAAACACTTTATCCGATATTGGCACACAGAAGGAAAACTGCAGGTAGCGATCAAAAAACAAAAAAAAACAAACATGAAAAAGCCAAAGGACAAGAACATCCTAAATTGAATTATGAAAAAAAATCATTTCAACATATATAAAGGAGCCAAAGAGACAAATACAACCTAATTGAATTATTGTTTTTAAACAATCTACTAAAACAATCATAAGAGACAACATTTCATCCACATTCTTAAATCAAACATGAAAACACTCGAATCTATATTTTGTAAGGACAACGTGTTACAACTCTATGGCCTTAAACTAAGCTACAGAAGAGAGCGAGAACGAAAACGTTTTGTAAAATTCAACAAGTTATATATTTTCCGTGAATGCAATGTGTTGAAAGAACTTACAGCATTGTGAATTAAATTCCAGGCAGTCCTAAAAAATATCACAAGTCCAAATGTATGAAGTTCCAGTTGAATTCCAGTGGTATTTCCAAAGATATTTCAATTTTTATTGTGTTGATGTGAGTTTAGTATTGAACATGCTATTGTGCAAGAGACCTCGGGTGAGGAAATGTGCTAACAGTCTTTTGATGTATCAAAATACTGTAATCCAAATTGTCTTGGTCTGAATTCAGTACAATCCTAAAAGCATGTTCCAGTCCAAAAATAATATTGACGAATTCTTCGTATTTCCAGTGAATAATAAGTTTAATAAATAAATCCAACCAAAATTAAAACCCTGAACTCAAAATAAGAATGATTTTGCTTCATTTGTTAAAGCAAGAAAGAGCAATCATTAGGTAAACAAAATATATATACCCCTCAACTTGACCTAGGATGTAATTACTGTTTCCTAGAAATACTTTCATTCATTATAAAAGTTTCTAAGGAAAGAATCAAGACTGTCTCTTCAGCAGATTATTCAAGTAATCATGTTGATATTAATACTAATCTGAATGTTTATTCGACAATTATAGAGGAAAAAAGTAGCTAAGTATTATCTTATTTACAAAATAGATGTCACTGGTTAGTTACAACATGAATTGATTTAATACAAGGTCATGTACAAAATCCAGATATATATCATGTTTAATCATTAACAAAAGCCAACTAATAATACAAGCTAAATAGACATAACAAAAGGTAATTAGCTGCAAACTAGCTACAGTCGAGTAAAATAAATTAGTGAGATTGCTTTATATTTGCCCTGGCCTGTTAAGATTCAGTCTATAATATTTTAGCAGTACTTTAGAAATGCTAATAAATTCAAATAATCAAGAGTCAAATCTTGAAGATGAATTAGAGGCAAACAATCAAAGTAAGAAAACAGAATTGAATCATTAGACCACATCATTGTTAAAACAGTCAA
Source organism: Potamilus streckersoni (assembly GCA_016746295.1). Lineage (NCBI taxonomy): Eukaryota > Metazoa > Mollusca > Bivalvia > Unionida > Unionidae > Potamilus > Potamilus streckersoni. The sequence goes on along the minus strand of JAEAOA010000663.1, from coordinate 930,641 downwards.
ACTAGACATTGACCACAACATGAAAATCCAAACATTTATTTTTTGAACATTCTGTCATTTTAATCAAATTTTCAAAAATCATTTATTGAATGGTATATGATAATATTTTCACAACGGCTATTATATGCACAGCAGATTTATAATACAGAATGTGGAAGCTTCTTAAATGAAGTAGCTTAATATCTTACCAACAGAGTAACTGTTTGTATAATGAATTCAACATTAAAGATACAAATGTGTGAACCATAATTTCTACAATTGATCTAGAGATCACAAGGCGATTAATCTATCAATTATCGATTGATTGATTGCTGATTTTACTATGACATAATTTACAATTATTTACATGTTTACGAATAAAGCGATCAATCAAATCAAAAGCTTTTAGAGTATGACGTTACATCCCAGTTTGTTTGTTCCCCCCTACCAATTTGAATAACTAAATCGTTTAATGTGATAAAAGGTGCACAGACCTAAGTCAATTGAATTATTGATTTATAGCTTCTAACCTGACTGTGACCAGAAAGACACTAACACTAGCATCGTCTTGCACCTCTCATGCTTAACGAACTTTCCATAATATCACGGGGCCATATTACGTTCACTATGGGCTAATTTATTTCCCTCAGACAACATAGTAACATAGTTCATCCTATTGGGTTACTGCCGGATTATTCCGTAAATTGTCATTATGTTGACAGTTTGGAATTATATCCCTTTGTACTCATTAACATATTAATTATGTTAAATCAACGTGAAAGGCAAATTTGTTACGCATATCACCCTTTGCTGTAAATGGGCTTATTCAGAAACTGGAAATGGGTCTCAAGCATGTCCGTTTATTATATTGAAAACTTCCGTTAAACACGAAACGCGCACACGGTGACGGTGTTAGGGTCATTCCACTCAGATTAAGGTTAGAAAATATAAATCATTGAGTGAATTGACAACGTCTTTGCACTCTTTTAGACGTTGAAGATTTCCATTAGATACTTTATTCGTTTTTCAAATTAATATTCTGCAGAAAAGTTTAAATAAACGAATGGTATGATAATCAGAAGAAATGAAAAACGTTAAATACGAAGTTAGTTCAAAAATTATTATAATAATCAATATAGATATGTACTTTCTGATATATGACTATATTTTTAAACCTAAAATTAATGCTGTCTCAAAACACCCACCTCCCCCAAAGTTTGAATTTATGACGTTGCTGTCTCAAAACATACACTCCAAAATTTAAATATATGACGATGCTGTCTCAAAAACACCTACCCATTTCACCCAAATTTTGATGAGGTTGAAAGAGGTTTTTGAAACATAGGTTTATTTATATTTCAACAAAAAATATTTTTATAAGACGGGACATCAAATAACGTCAGTACATATATTTTTAAAAAGATTTTATTCAGTCAAATCCGCTTCAAGCTATACTGGCATAACAACTAAAATAGCAAGCAATTGTATTAAAAATGTTGGTTACTATATACCCACTACCTCTCCAAAATATTTTATCTTAAAATTTTATTACAAATATGTTTAAACAATATTTTCATTTTCCTGTCCACGTGTAAATCCTCTAACAGAATGGCCACAAATAAAATTCTGACTGCCTTTTATAACGTTATTCTGGATATATCCGTTGAAAATTTCCTATCTTTAACATGATTACAGAACAGTTTTGGAGTAGACCTTATTTTTGGAAAATCCATTGGAAATTACCTATCTTTAATTTTATCTCGTTGTTGTTGTAGGAAAATCCATTGAAAATTACCTATCTTTAATTTTATCTCGTTGTTGTTGTAGGAAAATCCATTGGAAATTACCTATTTTTGAGCTGATTACAGAACATTTATAGAGTTGGCGTTATATTCGAAAGAATCAATTAGAAATAACTTTATATCTTTAATCATAAAAAGTTTCAGAATCATTACATAATTTCGTTATTATGGAAATTCCGTGTGGGCACTATGTGTTTATTTTGCAAGAAAATTTACACGTGGACAAGTAAGTGAAAACATTTTCCTATACATTTTTAGAAAATGGCGAAGTAGTACGTGAATTTAGGTTCTGGATACTTTTATATGTTTTAATAGATTAAACATTTTAAGCCTTCTATCGTAGAATAATGATTAAACTTATCTCGTAAACAAAAATACAAGGAAGAAAGACAATTATATCTTTTCTAAAAAATTTCATCACATACCACTAGAACGTCAACATTCGCTTTAGGTATAATTAATTATCATGAATCAAACCCATGAACGGACACAAAAGTTTTTAATATTGTATAAAATTTGTAAACAAATATTATATAGTGAAAAATCTATAGTTGATTTTAATCATATTTCAGAACAAATTCCAAAACAAGATATGGACGCTCTAATAAAATATTACAGATAATATCATTAAAACAAACTTTCGTGCCTGAAGAAATGTTACAAATACTATAAAAAATACTTTTAGTGATATTATATTTACCAATGCGAATCACTAGCTCTGGTATAATTTCAAGTGCATCATCATTAAATCTGTTTTTGTTAACAATATTCGTTGTTGGTTTTTCTCTTGCAACATCGTGTAAAAAATTGAGTCTCCACTTGCGACTAAAAATTGTTTGTAAAACAGAAAATATCACCTATAAAAGACTAATTGGTCAGATACGATCTTATTTACGTGGTATAATATGATTTAATAATAGTTTCGTATTATTGACACTATGTTAACATATATTCTGCCAATGAGAGCAGACATAAAAATGATTATCAACAAGTATAGTAATGACAGAATATAAAATACAAAATCTCAATGTTTTCACTTATCTGTACACCATTGTTAACTATAGAAGGCTTACAATTTTTGATCTATGGAAATATATAAGTGGCCACAATCTCCATCCATATACTACTTTATATTCTGTAAAAGTATATATTTTGTTACAAAAATGTTTTCAAAATTGTGTACGAGTAAATGATAAAATGCTTTGGTTTTCTATGATATATGATGAAAAATAGATGGCAGCCTATTCGTTTGACATCCGATCATGTGAATAGTCTTTTATGGGCATAGACAGAACACCGTTTACTTTGTTAGCCCTGAGCCGAGATACTAAGAAAGCTTGGCGAGGTCATTACCACTTAAATATTCCTTATTGCAATAAATTGTACAGATTTTGGTTTCCCTTGGAGACTAAATGCATAAATTCTCTTGCAAAATGATCACAAAGGAAACTTACGATGCAATCATGGTAAACGGAATTTCCATAAAAAAATCGTGATCACTCTGAAATTTTTTACGGTTAAAAATAGGGAATTTGCAATGAATATTCCCAAATACCGAAATCAAGTTAAAGATAGGTAATTTTCAGTGGATTTTCATAAAATAACTCCTACTCGAGAATATTATAGAATCAGGTTAGATATAAGTAATTTGCAAGGGATTTTCCCAGTATAACGATATAAAAGGCATTTAGAATTTTCTTCGTATTCATTCCTGCTATTGGATTTACAGGTAAATAGGTAAGTTAGGGAGGGAGGGAGGGAGGGAATGTGTGTTTGTGTGTGTTTGTGTGTGTGTGTGTGATTTAAATTTTTAACGTAACTTTTAAAAAAAATCAGTCATATCGTTACGATGTTTTCAATAAGGCAGCGTATAGTGATGTCTAGCGCTTGGACATCATGCCGCAGGCATATGGCATGAATCCCACCCAGTCACATTATTCTGACACGTGGCCGACCAGTCTTAACACTAACCTCTTAATGCTGAGCGCCAAGCGAGGCAGCGCTTAGTACTATTTTTAAAGTCTTTCGTATGACTCGCCTGGAGCTCGAACCCACAACCTCAAGCACTTAAGGCGGACGCTTTAACCTACAGGTAAGTGAAAATATTTTACTAACATATTTTTGACAAAATGTTACTATATCTTGAAGATGATTTGATTGAACTAAATCCTTTAAAAAATCTGTTTGGCAAATCAAATCCAACATGTCGTGCTGACGCTGTTTGGTATCCCATATTTTATTGGTCAAATATAAATAAATATAAGATTCGGGAACCTCTTTCAACCTCTCCATAACTTGAGAGAGGGGTTGGTGTTTCTGAGACTGCATCATCATAAATGTTCAAACTTTAAGTGTTTTGAGACAGCATTCTATTTGTGTTTCAAAATTTCATTATATTCTGAGATAAAGATTTGGAGGAGGGAGGTTATTTTGAGGGAGAAATGGTCTCTGAGGATATGAATGAATGTCAGAATATATTTATTTTAGATAGGTGAGTGTTTTCTGGACTAAAACCTTCTCTGAATTTGAAACCTTAAATACCTATAATACTATTTAAAGATCTTAGATATAAAAACTTCATTTTCTTAAACGTGTATAAATCCAGTGGGAAGTCAAACCATATCCTGGATCTTAACACTAGAAAGATTTACTCTGATCTTCACATTAAACTGGAGATAAAAATGTGAATTGGTCTATTAAGTGTCCTGAGCCACACCAAGCACATGGTAGGCCGCATCTGTTACAGGTAATCTTTCCTGAAATACGTAATGACAGTTGTAAAAGTATCCCATTTTGAGACTTTGTAAGTTCAGAATTATCAATACAAATCTTTGGCAGACTACACAACATGCAAGAGCTTCCTAGTATGGCTAGGATACATATTAGAAAAAAATCATAATACGAAAATATGAATTAGATTTGACAATTGCTTTCTGTAATTGTTATTTTAAAGTTAAATTTTAAATTCATCCTCATACATGTTTACTTCAGCTTCTTTGGGATAATTATGAAGTACATTTACATATGTGAGGAAGAAAAAGGGTTTCAAGATAGAGCCTTGGGGAACACATATTGGAGTTAGAAAGACTGCCATAAATTTCGGGCTTCTTTCTCAGTAATTCAAAATCCCTAACTGCAAAATTATTAAGTATTTGCAAACAAATTTAATGTTTATAACTGGTAAATGCTTTTTTTTCTCAATACAGTAATATCGTTCTCGCCACAAAAGCATTGTTTAATTTGTTCAAAACATTAAGTTAAGGTCAGAAGCCCTGACCAAATTGAGTATCCCTTCTGAAAACCAGATTAGACGGAGTAAAACAGAGCATTATGAGTGACAACAATAAAGCGTAAAGGTGAGAATAAACAATTTGCTCTCTAAGTTTAGAAGGCATGTGGTTGAACAATTAACTGACGATAGTTCCTGGATCTAATTGAAAAAAAAAACAAAGTTAAAACAAGTGCATCTTTCCATGCGTGTGGAATTTTACTTGTTTTATTGAGAGACTAATTATATATGCATAACTCTTAGAAAAATTAGGGGCATAGATTTTCGGTAGTTTTGACTGGAATCTTTCCATTCTTTTTGATACTTTTATCAGCATGAAACGTGCCTTTCGTATTCCAGCTTTAGTGGATCATAGATTTATTTATAATTTTTCCTATCAAGCTTTTGTCCAATTTCAGAAATGAATGTACTGAAGCAATGAACAATAGACTATAAGTCAGAGAAGCATTTTGCATTTATTTGCAATGAAGTGATTAAGAGATACAAGTGTCCTTGCCTTTAGGCATCTCTTTTTTGATAGATGTCATTTACTTTCTGTTATCTTAAAATTCATCACTGGTAGAATAGTATATATTATTTTATTTGTCTGATCAAATCTTAAATATTCCAGTATTCAGGTGTACCTTGTTTTACTGTTTAGTGATTATCGTAATTTCTGTCATTCTTTTTTGCTCAAAGTTACAAATAATTTTCTTTTTCGATTTTTTTATGCGGTACGCATATTATTTGACAACCACGCAATATGTTTAGTATGTCCTCATTAAAGAGGTTCGTGCTTATGAGGATAAACCATTGCATTGTATCAAGATTGTTGGTATAGTGATACCTGTTTTATTTCTGTGTGTATACGTGGGCTTTTTGCACCATGTATATTTATTCTACAAAGCATAGCTGATTCATGATAGTATCAAAAATGTCTTCCAACGGTGCACGACTCAATTGATAAGTATCGTGATATTTAATAGAATCGCAAGAAGCATTTATTCGGACGGAGAGAATGTTTCTGGATGCATTATAAGCATGATACTGTTTGGGGATGTTATTATCAAAAAATTTAAAAAATCAGAATTTAGTTTAAGATAGACCATGAACTACTGCATTTTCGGAGAGAAATTAATCTTGATATTTCACCAAGTTAAAAATATTTTATGATTTTTCACAAGCCATCAATTGGCACGGACATTATATATAACCGCGGAGTTTCAAGTCTATACTTAAAGATGCAAATATGGCCGCAAACTTTTCAAGACGACACGAGTTCACAAGAAGCGAATTATAAATATTTCCTTAATGTACTATTTCACTATGAATTCGGGAGGAGAATTATGTTACTATTTATATATTATGAGCGAATAATAACAAAATATAGCAGAGCGTATACGGAAACTATTGATTTAGTAAGAAAGCTACGTCAATCTGCTATACCATACATCTCACTAAGTTGCGAGCCAATGAGTCTGGGCATAAAATACAATGAAAATTTGCTTGCTATGTATGAATAATGGATTAAATTCATACCGTGGGTGAAAAGTTAAGCATAACACCCACTCGATGAAATATATCCATTATTGGTTCGTGTCAAGGAAACATCCTCTATATAATTGTCAGCAGAAACTTGTAACAGGTAGTATACCAAATTCAGTTATGACAGTGTCAATATTACAACAAAGAGATGAGAAAGAAGTGCATTGTATCGTGGTGGAATTTTTTAGTTTGTTTGGTTGACATATGTACAAACAAACAAAAATAATTATCTTAGTCGCATTCACTGGCATTACTTTTTCACACATTCACAGAAAAAAAATTGTAAAAAAAGTAAATGTTTGCAAATTATAATGACATAATGAATGCTGTCAGTAAAAAAAATAAACTGGTGTAATTCGATGCAGCCAATTTATTTGGCATCTGTTCAAGTTACTCGTGCTTCAACTTTTCTTTAAAACAGGTTTGTATGCCACTATTAGGGGTTTTCCTCCTAATGTAGGCAATGTGTCAACACACAGTCACAGGGTATAAAAAGGTATGGTATGGTCTTTCGTCCGTCGTCTGTCGTCAGTTGTCGGTCAATCCAATAATATGAGTATGTTATCCCTACTCCGTTTTAGATATTTTGACGATTTAAAAAAATTACAAGAATACAAACATTTATTCCATGGTTTTTACACACGCACACACACACACACATTACACATAAACATATACATTCATTCAATTGCCTTTAAACACACTCATTCATTCTAACGCCTTTACACACACTCACTCACTCACACACACACACTGACACCCACACACACACACACTCACATTCATCCCATGAACTTTATAGCATGGCCTGTAAATACACAAATTCATCCAATGGGCTTAACACACACATATTTATCTAATGGGCTTTACACACACAAACACACACTCACATTTATCACATATCCTTTACACACACATACAAACACATTCATCCCATGGCCTTTACACATTCATATTCATCCCATGGACTACACACACACGCACACACACACACACACACACACATTCATCCCATGGCCTTTACCCACAATTATTTATCCCATGGCCTTTACATATAAATGTTCTTGATAATTGTATTATCGCTACTTCTCATAGATGGAAGTTATATTCACATCATTTTTCACGAGAAGATTTCTTAAGTAAAGATAAGGAAATATGTATGGGTGAAGTGGATTATTTTTTTGTAACATGAACCATGAGTGACAATATCGAATATGTTGCCACTTCACCTTAACTGTAACTATCCAACGGAAGTCAGAGCGTGACAGCCTTCAACAACAAAACAATAATGACAGTGACTTTAGAATTTTTGTTTTTCATTTTGCTAACTTCTGTATTCAGATGTGAAATAGTGTGTTTCCAAACTTGCAACCGAATTTTGATTGTCAATTAATTTTGGTTTACAATTGACATTAATCAATACCTGATTTCTCTATTCGGACACGAATAGGATTGTGATGACAGTTAAATATATTTATATGTAATCACCGCTCCTGTGGCCTAGTGGTAAGAGTGTGCGTCTCAGATGCTGGAGGTCGAGGATTCGATCCCCGATCGAGTCATACCAAATACTTACATAAATAGTAGTAACAGCTGCCTCGATTGGCGTTCATGATTAAGAGGTTAGAGTTATGACTGGTCGGCCTATTGTCAGGATAATTTGACTGGGTGGGACATCATGCTACCTATCTGCGGAATATGCCCCCGTTTATCACTATAAACTGACACACTGCAGATATCATAGCGATAAGACTGAAAACTTAAAGCTACGTTAAAAATCCAAATTACAACAACCACAACACATCTATATGTAATCAAGAGTTTTCTTACCAATCCGTACCATTTATACAACATGATGATACCGTATGGCAGAAATGCAATATAGAACAGCAACAGTTCTTGTAAGTTCATTTACTGACAATTCTACTAATGCTCGTGGAAAACTAATTAAACAAGAGTTAACGCTTTAAGCCTCTTTTTCTTTTGTTGTCTACGGTTCGTCATATTAAGCAGTATTGATGGCGCCCTTGCATTAATTATATAAAGGCATACAAGAGAGTCAACAGTCAGGGAGAGAGAGAGAGAGAGAGAGAGAGAGAGAGAGAGAGAGAGAGAGAGAGAGAGAGAGAGAGAGAGAGAGAGAGAGAGAGAGAGAGAGAGAGAGAGAGAGAGAGAGAGAGTCAATAGCATAAATAAAGCGGGTATAGTTCCTAAATTATATCTCCACTGAGGTGATAAAAGTAATTTCGATACTGTAACTATATAATTTTTCTTCATCTGATATTTTTCAATATCTCGTTATGATATTTATTATAAATCTTGTTAACACTACTTCATTTAAATGAGCAAGGTGATTCATAAAATGCTTCTTTATCTGGGTTTTGGAGCCAGTTCTAGAAAGTCATTTTGAAACGGTGTCTTCAACGGAAGAGTTTCTTTTGGCGTCTACACGGTCCTCATTACAAATAACCTAAATATTGTCACAAGGGTGTCTAGATGGTCCTCATTAAAATAACCTTAATATTATCAGCAGTGTGTCTTGATGTCCTCATTGAAAATGACCCCAATATTGTCACCAGGGTGTCTAGATGGTCCTCGTTAAAAAAAAACAATATTATGACCAGGGTGTCTAGATAATAACCCCAATGTTGTCACCAAGGTGTCTATATGGTCCTCATTAAAATAACTCCAATATTATCACCAGGGTGTCTAGATGGTCCTCATTGAAAATAACCCCAATGTTGTCACCAGGGTGTCTAGATGTTTCTCATTAAAAATAACCCAAATATTATCACCAGGGTGTCTAGATGGTCCTCATTAAACATAACCCCAATATTGTCACCGTGGTGTCTAGATAGTTCTCATTAAAAAAACTCCAATATTATCACCAAGGTGTCTAGATGGTCCTTATTAAAAAACAATATTATCACCAGGTTGTCTAGATGGTCCTCATTAAAAAATAACCCCAATATTATCACCAGGGTGACTAGATGGTCCTCATTAAAAATAATCCCCAATATTATCACCAGGTTCTCTAGATGGTCCTCATTAAAATAACCCCAATATTATCACCAGGTTGTCTAGATGGTCCTCATTAAAAATGACCCCAATATTATCACCAGGGTGACTAGCTGGTTCTCATTAAAAATACCCCCCAATATTATCACCAGGGTGTCTAGATGGTCCTCATTAAAAAGACCAATATTATCATCAAGGTGACTAGATGGTCCTCATTAAAAATAACCCCAAATAATATCACCAGGTTGGCTATCTGGAAAACATCTTTTGATGCCTAACACTTCGCACATCCAAAATGGCCGCCACAACGTCTGCCTTAAAATCTTATTTGCATTACTTTCCCTAAAATGATAATCATTAGGACATTTTTCTAAATAACTTTGTCTAAATGTAAATAGAGCCAGTTTGACATTTATTAAGTCCACATCGGCTGTTAAGATGAAAATCTTGTTATCATAGAATAATATTAGGGATGAGTTCAACACTTTGCAACTAAATAGTACCCCCTTCTCCAGGTGTTTTCTTAAATTTGATGAAATTTCTTTCGCCCAGTAAAGCGTCAGTCTTTTTGAAGGTCCCTATTCAATTTTCTTGCTGTTGTATTTTAGGGGCGGGAAGGAGTGGATGGTGAACATCAACAACAAAACTACTTTTGATCTTTAAGAGAAGAGCCTTCTTTGATAGTGACAACGAGCAATCTTATCCATTTTATCTTTTAGAAAGTTTATCTCCCGCTTTTATCAACCAAATCAATTTAATTTTGAGCATTGTATCACTGCTTACAATGATTAGGTCCATAACACACATCCATCCCTCTCTCTCTCTCTCTCTCTCTCTCTCTCTCTCTCTCTCTCTCTCTCTCTCTCTCTCTCTCTCTCTCTCTCTCTCTCTCTCTCTCTCTCTCTCTCTCTCTCTCTCTCTTATTGTTCATTCTTAACATTAAATTAAATCCTAAATAAAAGTCAACAGTTTAAAGACACTCAATATTATTGGCATCGCAAGTTAGGATGCTCATCTAAAAAAGAGGTTGTTCTTTTATAGTAATGCATGTCCGGGTTGGGTCTTGTCTCATGAGTGATGACTTGGAAAAGGGATGAGACAGGAAAAGAAGAAAAACTTTAGAAATAAATAGCCTGAGAAACAAAGGCTGGTCACACCTCTGTTCATTGACAGCAAATGTAACTCCTCAGTACGATTTGTCTCCCTTGGACTGAGGTGCTACCTTTATAATCTGATAAATGTTATTAAAGTCGTTCGTTGTGTTATGTGTTCTTTTAAAGGAATAAATTTGTCTTTCTTTTAAATAGCGTAAAAACACAAACCAGATAGATAAATAAGCAAACAAACAAATAAATAAATAAATTAATACATTAAAAAAAATTATTTTTTTTATTTTGTCAGATAAACTCATGAAAAAAATGGTTGTGTATCCATGCACGTCTCTGTGCTTCAGATATTAAAGTAGTTTGAGAATAGTACTGTATGTGCACCTTCGCCTTTGAGCATTGAACTGTTGTTATAACAAAACAAAAAATGTTAACGATTCCCCATTCCTAACTGTCTAGTATCATGGTTTAATTCGGCCATAGGTAAGCATTCTCCTTCCTCTTTGACCCTCACAACAAGTATTGGAGCTCATTTTTAGGCACTAATAAAAAGGTGCTTACAAAATTAAAGGATGCAAATTTTTAAAGACACTCAGGCAAACTATTTGAAAGAAAAACAACATAGAACTTGCGTAACTTTCTGGCTGTAAGGTTTGTTTGTCAGATCATCTAGGGCTTCTGACAGTGCAGCGTTTGCGCAAGATTTTTACGGTAAATGATAAGACAGTTAAATAAGGTAAACTTCTTATATAAAAATGGTGAACTATTTAAACATAATGGAGGACCAACAGCATAATCAAAAATAGTGAGGCACATAATATAAGCCATCCAAAGTGACCAAATAGATTCCAATAAAACATATGTTGATGGCTAAGAGCTTTATTTTCCTTCAAAATAAGAAATAAAAATCATCAGCAATTCACTGCTGATACGCTTAATTGTTAGGCCCATGACTCCTATTGTCTTAGGAAGTTGCCAAATTTGTCAGGGCCAGACCTTAGCTAAACAAATATCAGGGCTATGACCTAGAGTGCCTTGTAAACGGTCAAATATCAGGGTCATGAACAATGTTGCCTTGTAAATAACTAAATATCAGGGCCATGACCTAGATTGCCTTGTAAATGACCAAATATCAGGGCCATGACCTAGATTGCCTTGTAAATAGCCAAATATCAGAGCCATGACCTAGAGTGCCTTGTAAATGACCAAATATCAGGGCCATGACCTAGAGTGCTTTGCAAATGGCCAAATATCAGAGCCATGACCTAGAATGCCTTGTAAATGACCAAATATCAGAGCCATGACCTAGAGTGCCTTGTAAATGACCAAATATCAGGGCCATGACCTAGAGTGCCTTGTAAATGACCAAATATCAGGGCCATGACCAAGAATGCCTTGTAAATGGCCAAATATCAGGTCCATGACCTAGAGTGCCTTGTAAATGGCCAAGTATCAGGGCAATGATTCCTATGGCTATGTTAGTGGCCCAATCGTAAGGGTCATGGACTTAAGCGCCTTAATAAGTGGTCAAACTGATTGATATTGCAAGTGTCCAAATCGTCAAGGCCATGACCCTGCGTGAAATTATGCGTGATCAAATCGTCAGGACATTGATTCCTAGTGCCGATGTATAAGTGGTCAAGTCGTCAGGGCCATGAAACTTAGTGCCCTTGTAAAGTGGCCAAATGTAATGGGCATGATACCGAGTACTTATCTAATTGATCAAATTGTCCTGATCATGACTCTTGGTGACCTTGGAAGCAGGTACAAATAAAAGGGCAATGATTCTGATTGCATATGAAAGTGGCCAAATCGTTGGGGTCTTGGCCGTGAATGCCACAGTATATGGCAATTTCTTTAACGCTATGACCCTTGTAAGTTACCAAATATATGTGTCGTGATTCCAAGTGCCTATGTAAGTGTTCAGATTGTTGTGGCCATTACCCTGAGTGTCATTGTAAGTTGCTAAATCGTCGGAACCAAGAGCCAGAGTCCCATACTAAGTGACTAAATCGTCAGAACCAAAACATTGAGTGCTCTTGTAAGTCGCCAAATGGTGGGCCATGACCCTGAGTACCTTTGTAGGTGGCCAAAACGTCAGAGTCATTACCATGTGTGCCATTGTAAGGCCCATGATAATGGGTGCCCTCATAAATGCCCAAATGTCATGGCTGTGATTCCTATGTAAGTGACCAAATCGTTTGTGTTCAATACTCTGGCTACCGTTTGTCCTTATTATGATTTCGAGTACCTTTTCAGTAGCTAAATCTTCAGGAAAATAACACAAAGTTCCATTGTAAGGTGCTAAATCGTCATGGATTCCCTGGGCCTTTATAAATAGCCAAATGTCAGGGCCATGATTCCGAGTGCCCTCGAAAGTCAAAGCGTCAGTGCCATGACGCTGAGTGCCTTTGTATGTCGCCCCGTTGCATAGGCCATGATTTCGAGCATATCAGTAAGTGGCCAAACCGTCAGGGCCATGCTTCAGAGTGTCTTTGTTAAGTTTTCAAAAGCAAGAATTGTTCGTGTGAAATGTTTGTTTTTTATTTACATAAAAATAAAAGAATGACGTTGTTAGGAATTCACTTGGATGCACCTAATAGTTAATATTCTAAAATATTCTAACGACTATAGAAGTCTATAAGGAATGTTTGGAACTGAAAATCTGAAAGGTAGGTTTATGTTTATACAATCATATAAACATTTTTGAGAGAAAGAAAGAGAGTGAGAGAGAGCGTGTGTGTGTGTGTGTGTGTGTGTGTGTGTGTGTGTGTGTGTGTGTGTGTGTGTGTGTGTGTGTGTGTGTGTGTGTGTGCCGGCCGGATTACCCAATAGGCAGAAGAGGCACCGGCCTATGAGTCGCACACATTTTAGGGGCCCGGCGACAACAGATCGAAATAATATTGAATTAATTTAATCTTGATGTATTATTACATCATTTGCTGTGGTGGATATATTTCTACTGCTTAGAGACCTCAAAAGGATTTGATCCAACGCGCGCGCACGAGAGAGAGAGAGAGAGAGAGAGAGAGAGAGAGAGAGAGAGAGAGAGAGAGAGAGAGAGAGAGAGAGAGACCATATGTATGCAAATACTAATACCGTATGTATTTTAAACAGTAAATATCATTTCATTATTGCTGTCATCAATAACTTATAACCATGTTTAATTGTTGTGGTAGTATTTTTTTTTCTTTAGATTTAAGTTACTGTGTTTTTTGCTGCAATTCTTCTACTTCTTCTTCTTCTTCTTCTTCTTCTTCTTCTTCTTCTTCTTCTTCTTCTTCTTCTTCTTCTTCTTCTTCTTCTTCTTCTTCTTCTTCTTCTGTTTATTATTATTATTATTATTATTATTATTATTATTATTATTATTATTATTATTATTATTATTATTATTATTATTATTATTATTATTATTATTGTTATTGTTGTTTTTGTTGTTGTTGATGATGATGTTTTTGTCGTTTCTTTAATGCAGTTATTGGCTTTTTTATTTAATAAGAGCCCACTTTTACTTCAGTTCAGTTAATGTTTGTGGTTTCAGAAGGACGGAATAGACTGAAAATAACAACTTGCTTTGAAAACATCTGTAAGAAGCAAGAATTCTCGCCACAATACATACCTGTCCAATTAGCTTGGTGACTTCAAGAACTTTATAAAAAACCATAAATTATACCAGGAAAAATAATCGACAAAAGAATTTGCAGCATTCTAGTATTGCTTTTCAACAGCCACGTACCTAAGTGCTCTTTTTCAATAACCATTCGTGAATACTGCTTTTCAATAACCATTCGTCAGTACTGCTTTTCAAGAACCAAATATGATAAGATGCTACACCTCCATCCGTCATAAAACGTTTATCTACACAAGTTGTCTAGTATTACAAATATTTGAAATCCTAACGGGGTTCATGACAGCTCGTTTCAAGAAAGATTTGAAACTTTGAATTCATGGACAGAGAGAATGGTCATTAGGTTATGAAGAAATCTCATAATGAGGAAACAAATTACATACAATTATCATTGACAATTTCATAAACTTGAGAGACATCTACGAAAAGATCCCACTCCAAATGTGAGTTTTGCCTCCGTTTTCAAAACGGAAATGTCGATTTTATATCATTTATGAAATGTCCAGTTAGACTAAAAAAATTTGATCGTACACTTCTCAAAATATAACCAGACAACCGAAATTACATATCTAAGAGAAATGACGACGACCATAACATTTTTTAATATTAGATGATTTTATTAAATTAACCAGAAAGAAAGATTTCATGCAAATATCAGTCATGTAAATATTAGATGATTTTATTCAATGAACCAGAAAGAAAGATTTCATACAAAGAGTTATCATCGAATAATATTTTTCAAATCAACAGTTTAAAGAAAGCGAAGATTCTAATATTATATTTTTGTATTTTTAAACCAGTGTGCAACATGCCTGATTAAAATCAAGACATATTTATGATTTATTATAAATTATTATTATTATTTATTCAATGTTGTCATAAAGTAGAACAAACTCCTGATACCAAATAAGTTGGAAAGCCTGGTTTTATAATTCTTTAAACCATATTATCCTCCTAGTCATACCCATTCATTACTCTATTACGGATAATCATAAAAAATATAACCATAACAATAACAATCAACAACGATAATAATAATAATAATAATAATAATAATAATAATAATACTACTACTACTACTACTACTACTACTACTACTAATAATAATAATAATAATAATAATAATAATAATAATAATAATAATAATAATAATAATAATAATAATGATAGTGTTCTTATTATTATTATTATTATTATTATTATTATTATTATTATTATTATTATTATTATTATTATTATTATTATTATTATTATTATTATTATTATTAAAGAGACGTAATATATAGTCACTATGTGTGGCCTTAATAGACACTACACACTGTTTGGTCTACGACTTACTAAACATGCCAGTGTTTTATTAAATGTCCAATTGCAAGTCATTTGCATGATCACTTTTCTTTCAATTATCACTGTCGTCATCGTCATCGTCATCAGTGGTAGCTGTTGTTGGAATATCAACATCATTCTTGAAGTTGATATCGGCATTCTTTTTAAATTATTATTAATTTATTATTATTGTATTTATTATTATTATTATTATTATTATTATTATTATTATTATTATTATTATTATTATTATTATTATTATTATTATTATTATTATTATTATAGATTTTAAGAAAGAAAAAGAATGTTTAAAAAAGGTGTTATCTGGTCTTAAAGAAGTTCACGTGATCTATATTTAATGATGTCGCTGCTCAGCACTCGAAGATTCACTTGACACTGTTGGGTATCATCAATACATTTCACACCATCAGGTTTTTAATTGTTTCCAATTCAATACTTCCAACCGGACCAAACTAAGCATGAGAACCTTGTATTATTGTCCAATTACAGGTTCATACAAACCCCAGGTGGCCCAGGCAGAAGAAGAAGACCAATGGTCAGTCACTCGTGTGTTACATAGAAACAGTTCGGGCTATATCTGACCAGATGGCCAAAAGTTTAGTAACACATCGACAAATCTTGATCATTCGATAAATCTGTCTTGTAGAAAAATGAACCGTCAACGAGGCACTCCAAGAAAAATTGCCCAAGATTGTTTCCAAGACAAAATTAGATTTTGATAAGCGTCTTTTCCCACTGTAATGCAACTGCATTTCATTAGATGCTGATCAGTACTTCAGTCCTGAAATAAGTCACATTAATTGTATGTCTTTCTTCTAATTTCCATGACAATACGGCAACATATTAAGGCAAAGTAGAACCGATGTTCTTAAAGTTATTTTATTATTATTTTTAAAGATATTCGTACATTTTCGAGCAAGTCCAGATATGTGGTCAAGGCATAAATTCATTCTAACACAATGCACAACAAATATACATGTGGGAGAATTTTCTATTATAGGCATCTTGCCCCCAACATGATAGTAACTTTGAATACCAAAGACAGAAGAGTAAATTGTCCATTTTTCACGGTTTAATGCTTTGCAAATAAATCAAAATACCGAATGCAATTTTGCATCATTATGTTTTAATCAGATAGAATACTCTGCTGTTACTTAACACCGATTCTACAAATATTTAACATCCTCTAATGATATAGTTTTGCACATTTGTTCCAGATATAAACTAATTGATAATAGTTAACCTAATTATTTGATTGTATTAATGAGTGTTTTGTAAGATAGTACCAAAATATTACAAGAACTGTAAATTGCATTTCAATGTTTCTTGAAGTTTCAAATTTTGATAATATTGTATGTGCACTATCTTTTTAATGCCATTTACATAGCATTCACATTTTTCATATGATTCGCATTAGCAGTTACTGCGAATGTCGACAGACGTTGGAATGATAGCGAAAGAGTTTGGTATCGCTCACACACACACACACACACACACACACACACACACACACACACACACACACACACATAGGGCACCATTATCCACCGGACTTTGAGGTCAGTTCCCAAGGCAAATAAAATCATGTAACATTCAGCGCGTGCAAGTGGAAATTCCCAGAGAGCGAGAGAGAGAGAGAGAGAGAGAGAGAGAGAGAGAGAGAGAGAGAGAGAGAGAGAGAGAGAGAGAGAGAGAGAGAGAGAGAGAGTCCAATGCAAAAATACAGCTACTGAAGTAAATAATAATAGCAATAATGCTAATAATAGTTTGAGAAGATAACATGATAAAACGAAGAATTTCGAACTCCAGTAAAATATAAAACAATATATCACCTGATGATTAGATAAGATCCGTCTCAAGATAAACTAAACTGGGAAATATTGATGGGGGTGTCCTTAAAAAAAAAATTATATTTTCCACTGCGTCTCAGAACAAAGTTCTCAACAATCCCAATTGGGGTAACTAAACATAGACTAATGTTCAAAATTCAGTGATGATAAATTGTTTTGAAAAATGGCAAGTCAATACTTGTGTATGTAATACACACGCTATTCTTCTATTTTACTTACTTCTAGCCTAATCTCGATTACATAAGTTGTGACGTGTCTATTTCACTAGCAAGGCAAACAAAAGGAAAGTTTGGTATATATTTCAATATGGCAGGTTGTCTTTTTTTAGGTCCCCGCTGACACAAGTGCCACTGCTCTCAGATGTCCAATTTGAGAGTTTACATTAATTTTCCTCATAGATAAATGTGTTCTGTCCCTTCTCCTGTAAACCCAATTTTTATCTGCTTCCTCGAGACAGCTAGCTCAACCCCGTTTCTTCAATAGCTTCATCTTAGAATTAGATTCGATCTCTGCGTCTTTGTTTTCTGGGGTTTCGCGAGTCTATTCCCTAATCCATTGTAGACGGCCGCACCACACGACTGTATTGTAATTAAACCCCTTCAGATAAAATTTATTTCCTGTTGTCGTGTCGTGCTAGTAGGCTGCGAATATATCCCGAGTCTTAATCAAGTGGATTGGTTTCGCTTTTCATTCTCATTTGTTATACTTTTACAAATTGTAGTAATTAGCTAATAAGAAGATTTATGACTTTAGAGAAATGGATGAATCTGATGAAGACGTCACGGATTCGAAAAGATTATGCGCTGCTTCCTTGGAATCTGTTATATGAGTAAAGAATATTGAATACTTCAGAGGGAAACGATAACCATTTGAGATACGTTGAGAAACACGAGTTTTAGAGATTATAAAATATAAATACATAGTCAAGTAGTTCTGTGGTAGTGAGGTAGAATTAATATAACATAAAACATGCTCTAATGACAAAAATCGCTCAAACTATAGATTATACATGTTGGCCAGCATAGCTGGTAGAGGAAGAGGCCGGGAGATTCCGGTTGAAAAGCGACATTAGCCGAGCATAAGTCTCAGACCTACGCAAACAAATATGAGAATGCTAAAAATTATAATGCATTTTAATATAGTTTACACTAATGCATAGGTTGTTTAGCATACTAACTTGCGAGTTCAGATCCAGGTATAGGAAACATCAATTGCTCTGTAGAAAAATGTCTTGGTACCATTTCAGGACTATGTAAAGTCACAAAACGTCCAGGCGCCATTTCAGGACTTGGGTAAAATGGTTGTTGTTGTTGCTATTGTAGGGTTTAAGGCTATTTTTCAGCACAAGATAGGCTATACATGGCGGCCAGTAATAATGGTGGAAGAAGAACCTTGGAAAACACAGGGAAGAACCACCGACCCATGAGAAGCTACTGGCAGGCTTTCTCACTTACCCACGTTAGCCGAGTCTGAAAAGGTGATCGGTTACAAAATCATCTGGTACAATTTCAGGACATTTAAAGTTGAGAAATGGCAATAGCCGTTTCATGGTCATACAAAGGTTGCAAAACTGCCGAGTGATGTTTCAAGCCAAGGTAAGGGTCACTTGAAAAGGGAACCTGTCTTCAAAATGGCGCAGTACCGAATTGACCTAATGACATGTTTGTCTATCTTTATCCCACAGGGCGAAAGATTGATGGACGGGTGTGGATGGACAAAATGGGAGGAAAGCGTTCGTCTTTTGTACGGGTACTCTGTGGTGTTTCAATGATGCCATTGCCAACGTTTGTGGATGACGTGGAACAAATGGAGCATTTAGAAACAAAAACACTGCGTAAATGTATCATATAATATCTTAAGCAGAATTTCAACAGGTGAGAATCTCGTTTTTTTTTTTCTAGCGAAGACCGTAGTGCATTATAGAGACATGGAAAGAGAACGGACAGGTAGAAATACCAGTGGAATTTGTGAAATTAAATTGTCAATACAGTACATCTGAATCTGTAATATTTTGCCCATTCTAAAACTATAGAAAACACTTCTACTAAAAAGGCATTTTATTAATTAGTTATTTGCTTAATTATTTATTCTAAATATCATGCTTGTTTCTTCGTTGCTATTTATTTTTAGATTTCTTGCTTTATATAACACTTGAGATTATTGGCGTAGACCTTAATAATTATGGTCGATGGATATTTAAGGCTCAATGAAACAGATATTCTCTGAATGTTAATATTAATGGCATGCTGATGAAAACTATTTTGAAGATGTGTTTGAATCGATTCTTTAATGAATAATCACTAGAATAGGTACACACATGAATTTTCCTTTTTTAAATACATGTACGCTTGTTTCTCCCTTTATATTAATTACGATCCTTTCTCCACACAATATGTGTGTCTCTTAATTAAATGCCTGACTTTAAGTATCGACCTAGAGATCAATGTTGTATTTTGTCTATACGTATTCAGCGTTTGGTGTTGAGTAATTCGGGATGAAAAAAGGTGTATTACTGTCCATACTATTGCCCAGTGGACAGGTTCGCATGTTCAGATATGCCCATCAATTACACATATACTTATTTGGAAGGTCTTTTGATAGTTTACAATTAAGACCCAGAGGCTAAGTTGTATGTTTGGGGACACGAGCATATGTAAGAGTAGTACATGCATAGAGACTGATGGAACTCTAGCACAATGGTGCTTTTTACGAGAACAGTAAAAATGAATATTTTCAGAACATTCATAGGGATATCATTTATAATTTTATAATTAAAGTGAAGCATCACTAGAGAATATATATATATATATATATATATATATATATATATATATATATATATATATATATATATATATATATATATATATATATATATATATATATATATATATATATATATATATATATATATATATATATATATATATTTATTTATTTATTTATTTATTGGTCAGATACATATACACATACAGATACACAAAGATTTAAAAACCTAATAGTAAATAAGATCATTGGAGAATAAGAATATTACAGTGAAACTGTTTCACCGTATCTTCTTTGTTCAAATTAATATTCAAAAGTATTTGATATAAAGGGCATTTCAATAAATGTTATGAGATTATGGTCTTAGACTGAGTGGCAGAATGAAGCCATCAGTTGAGCAAAACCAACAAATTAATTTAATTCTCTAAGTTACAACATGAAAATGTAAAAGGAATTATGAATAAAAAACATCTAAATTTTCTATCACAAGTCCATATAATGCTCCGAATGAATTTCAATAATCTTGAATCTGATGATATACAGTAGCAATAAATGTTGATATACCACAGTCTTGATTTATTATAATTATATAATCTAGAATGACTTTGAAAGAATTCACAATAATCCAAAGTTTTATTTTAGTCAAGGATCAAAGAGCACTTTATTATTCCAATGAATAAGTTGTTGTTTTTTTTTTACACCAAAACAATTAATCACTGTCCAATTATATCTGAACTCATCAGCAAATGATCCCACAGACTGAACTTAAGACGGGAACGAACTGTTTTGTTTACCACGGTCTAATTTACTAATCTCACTTAATCTAAGACACAACATACTGCCCTGGGTGTAGTGCACAAGTTCTCTTCCAGACCATTCCAAGATTTTAAAAAAGGTTGGGACTTGAACTCAGATCAAAAAGAGCATCTTTTAAAATCATGACAAAAGTCAGGCTGACACAACTGCAAGCCTAGATATTAGTAATTTACGCTCAATCACCTACAAAAGTCAAGCTCGCAATAAAAATTGAATATACATGACCATGAAAACCATATTATTGGAGAGAAATGTATAGAAAATAGTAAGACCCACCTAGCTCTTTATAATGATCATGCAATAATAAACACATGTGAAATAAGATCAGCCCTAAACATTATATGCTCTACGATTAATAAATGATTTAACATATTAGCACAAAATTCAAAGTGTGCAGTAAAAGACATGCAACAAATTTGCATGGTGCGACATGACACAGATCGCGGACACAGTTACTAAGTGTACGCCATACCTTTGCCGAAGTCACATATACACAAAAAAGACGTGCGCACAAAATATGACAAATTTGAACTTAGACACAAAGCTACATGACACAGTCGTTATGTATGCAGAACTAGCTCACTAGGACGTAGCATGAAATAAATCTGAGAAAACTGATAATGTATGGAACACACAGTCCGACAGAAGAGCGTAAAAATACGACCTTTCCTCTATGGTAGGAAAATGGCGCAGTACATATAAGTATCACCCGAGTTGCATATAAAAAAAAAGCGGTGCAAAATTTCAAAAATAAACTTTATAGTTATAGAGTTTAAATAATAATCAACATAGTTAAATAAGACGAAAAGATGTATGAGTAGACAAAATTGTATAAGAATTATCACTAAAATACTTGCGGACACATTGCATGTCAATATTGATGATTATAAATGTTTTGTCCTCAATAGCTTTATTTGAATAAGATTATAATTAGTAAGTAAAATTTACTGTAACGAAGCTCATTTTGAGCTAAAATTCATTACTCATGATAAAATCCAGCACAAGGGAATAAAAGGTAAATAGAAACATTATTATTACAGTGCAAAAAACAATCTAATTATTTTAAAAAGGTTTGTAATGAATAATATGATTCAAGGTTCATTTTACATTTTACATAATATAAGTATTATTTTTAATGTACGGTGAGTTATATCTCAGTGTAACCAAAACGGTTGATGCACAAATTTATTACAGTTAGGATATGGTATAATTTAAAAATTATATACAAATACTACAGTTGTTTATTTTCTGTATATTGAGTAAAAAATAATTTAATGTTTTGAGAAACTATAATATATTGGGGGGGGGCATAAAAGAATGCATATCAAAGGAACGTCACAAAAGTGAAATTGATATTTGAAAAGAATACAAAAAATGAATAATTAATCAAATAAATGACATGAGAAGGATAGTGTGTTGTGAAGTCCGAAGTCGGTTCTATTGATTATCGAAAAGAAATGAGCAGATGACTTTTCTGTACAAATATATAAAGCCTCTATTTACATTACCATGAAATATATTGTCGATTTTCTCTGTTTTTTCAAACATTTAACATTTTTGCTATTTTCGATTTTCCATTTCCTCCATCAGTTTTTCTATGTTACGTTTTAACATTCTATAACTGGTTGTCCCTTGAACACGACTGTATCATGCAGTTCTGAAATTTCATTTTAATTACAGTTATATGTCAAACGAAAAGATCTGATACAATTGCATCTGCAAGATGAGTGTAACACTGGTGTTTGTTTCATCCAGAGGATGTGAATAGTTCGTCTCATAGTAAATGAGTTTTGTTAGGTTCATTATTGTGATTCAAAAGTGCACATTCGAATTTATACAGGAACTATGCATAGATAGTATTGTACATGCTGGAAATATGCATTGCTATTGTTGTACAATTGGGGCAGATTATGTTGAGCGTTTTCTGAGAAATATTATTTCCTTTTTTAAAGATTTAATAACAGTGACCTTATTGCATAACAGATTGGCATAATATTCTACAAACTTGAAAGACAT
>JAEAOA010000663.1:892500-905000 GCA_016746295.1 Potamilus streckersoni | reverse complement strand
CCTGTCCCGCCATTGTTTTAACCAGAGTCTGGGTATAAATTCGTACGATGTTTAAGCAGACAAACGTACGTACAGACGGATATAGTTAAAAACGTTCATTTTCCACGTTCTTGCTGGAATGCTTTAAACTCCAAACTATAGGTGAGGAAGTAATATATTAAAAAATAATTATCAGTATCACATTTTTCAAGACATTAAATAGTTTGCTCAATAGAAGCCTATCGTCTATAATGTTGTACAGCACACGTGTCATAATATGACCATCATACCAATATGACAGAGAAAAGTATCGGACAATTAATTAAGAACCATCGGATAAAGTATTTTTTTCTGAGTTTGGATTAGAATGCTTGATACATGTCTTAGGCTGTAATGATTTTTTTCTGTGGTTGGCCATTATTTTAATAACTGTTTTTTATATTTAATTTTAAAATTAAATTATAGTGTGTATACATACTCTCTCTCTCTGTCTCTCTCTGTCTCTCTCTGTCTCTCTCTGTCTCTCTGTCTCTCTCTCTCTCTCTCTCTCTCTCTCTCTCTCTCTCTCTCTCTCTCTCTCTCTCTCTCTCTCGTAAAATTAGAGATGACATCAATATCTTCTCGTGTCCTCAGATACTATTTATGCTTGTTGCGAAAGTTCGAGGTACAAATCTAGTAATAAGGTGTCCGATTGTCACGTTTATCTTCACAAATATCGAATGATAATTATTTAGGCAATATGGATTCATCTTTCAAGAAATCAAATGCAATATATAGACAAAGCTAGCTCAACCCTAGGAATAATATAGGCAACTTATTTGAAACCACAGGATCCGCATGTATTAGTCACGAATATTCGACTCCGTGTTCACGTATAGTACACAGACAAGAAATAGTCCTGAATCGTCGGAAAATACACATTGTCCCTTAAAAAAAGAGAATTTTAAGCCATTCAGTATTCAGACAAAACAGATCACCTCCTACACACACACACACACACACACACACACATATATATATATATGTATACATATATATATGTGTGTATGTATGTATGTATGTATGTATGTATGTATGTATGTATGTATGTATGTATGTATGTATGTATGTATGTATGTATGTATGTATGTATGTATGTATGTATGTATGTATGTATGTAGGTAGGTAGGTAGGTAGGTAGGTAGGTAGGTAGGTAGGTAGGTAGGTAGGCAGGCAGGCAGGCAGGCAGGCAGGCAGGCAGGCAGGTAGGTAGGTAGGTAGGTAGGTACGCACGCACGCTCGCACGCACGCACACACACACACACACACACACACACATACATACATACATACATACATACATACATACATACATACATACATACATACATACATACATACATACATACATACATACATACATACATACATACATACATACATACATACATACATACATACATACATACATACATACATACATACATAGAGAGAATCAGACAAGAATGTTAAACATTAGTTTTTATATATGGACTGGTTGTAGGACATTCTGATTGTAATACATTTTGTTGACTAGCTGTATGTGATAAATTTTTTGAGATGATGGTGTTTACTTTATGAAGCTGTCTCTATGTCGGAAGTGCTCGAGGGAGGTCTCATTAATTTAGATACCACTTTAGCCTCTGGGATATAATGCTTAGAAACGAATGCTTGTTAATAATAATTTTGTATGCGTTTGTATTAGTCCATGATTAATGTGATTAATGACGAGTGGTTGGTATATATTTGTGATTCACACGGGGGGCGTTGATACTTGCCTTGAGGTTTTTGTGAATGTTTGCAATCAGTTAATAAGCCTAATGTGTCCGAATGGTAGGATATAATGTGTCCGAATGGTACAAATGGTCGTGTCCAAATGGTAGGATTGAATGTGTCCGAATGGTAGGATTGATCGTGTCCGAATGGTAGGATTGAGTGTGTCTGAATGGTAGGATTGAATCTGTCCGAGTGAGTCTAAATGGTAGGATTGAGTGTGTCCGAGTAGTAGGTTTGAATGTGTCTGAATGGTAGGATTGAGTGTGTTCGAATGGTAGGATTGCGTTTGTCCGAATGATAGGATTGAGTGTTTCCGAATGGTATGATTGAATATTGGTGTCTTATTTTAAAGGATGTCGTCATCTCAGAAGAGGGATACCTGCTTGCGTTTGAATTTCAGATTCATACGACATTTCCAAAACAAGCAGTCTGTTTTGCTTCTAAAAGAAGAAAACCTTTTTTGAACTTAGGTCTAACATTCAGACAAAGTTCAAAAATGACATATACCTTAACTAATACAAAATTCAGCGATTTGGTTACAATCGTTCGACCCCAGTTCTGCATCCCTTCCCTGCATTTTTTCCTTAGATTTAAGTACTTGAATATTTTAGAAACACGTACTGCATATTGTCTTTATAATACCTTGGACGCAAAAAAGGGATTGAGTGATTCAATGTTTATTTTAAGCGTAATTTTATACCAAGATGCAAACTCATAAATCTGCACATAACGCAAGTGTCACATATGATTCTATAATTTATTCCAATAAAAGTTTGAAATTTTCCTTTTCTGTAAGTTTGAACTTGAACTTCGTGCTGAGAAAGCTTCGAGAATACGGATCTTCGGGTAATCGAAGTTAATTTGTTTTGTTTTATGAATGTGGTTTCTAATGATATAAATTTACACCTGCCAAACTTTGATAATGTTTATTTACAAGGCATACTTCAGAGTAATTTGTTTCGAATCAACAAGTTTTTCTTAAAAAATTCAACAAATAATTTATTTCCCTAGAATACAATCTGAAAACTAAGAATAGCGCACATTATATTGAATGAAATCCTTAATAAACCTAGACTTT
This sequence comes from Potamilus streckersoni, assembly GCA_016746295.1. Classification (NCBI taxonomy): domain Eukaryota; kingdom Metazoa; phylum Mollusca; class Bivalvia; order Unionida; family Unionidae; genus Potamilus; species Potamilus streckersoni. The sequence goes on along the minus strand of JAEAOA010000663.1, from coordinate 902,149 downwards.
CTATCAAAGTCCAAACCGATCTAGTATTCCAGATGGGTTCCAGTTTTGTTCCGAATGAAGTCCAATCTATTGCGCTGAAGTGCAAATAGTCTTGAATAATATGATGTGCTATTACTTTTGATGTGTCACATCGACATAATTAAAAATATCTTTAAATGATTTCACAGTAGTTCCAAAACAGCTACTTAGTCTAAAGTTTACGGGAACCTTGCAATTCCAGTGATTAGTTGAAAACAATATATTAAATCATCGCAGTTGAGTGCATCTAAATCACTAGACTAAGACTTTTGCTGAAGATAATAATAACTAATTTTCAGTTAAGCATCCTCTCATATGAAAAACTAAGGCGCATTTTCTTAAGCAGAATAAAGGTTGAATATATTTTCTTGATCATTTGTCAACAAAGTCAGTTCTTTTGGCAACTAACGAATCAGAAATTGTTTTACCTGTTTCCTAAGGGAAAACCCATGTCCAAAACTTAAATCCCATTAAATTCGTCAGCAAGAATTCTTTTAAAGCTTCAAACAGCCACAATAATTTATTTACTCACTCGAAATAACCTCATCCCAAAGTACAAACTCAATATGGACAAAAAAGACAAAATTGTCTTCCTAATATGTCGTCTGCTAAATGACCATGATAATCTAAAATCGTGAATAAAAAACTTAAATAAATAATATAAATACATTTAAACCTTTTCTCATAAAGAAAAAAAAGATTTATATAATGCATTTGAAAATACATATTCTCTTAGAAATAGAATTACAAAATTTATACGCGATGCAATTAGTTGTTCTATTTACACCGAAAACAAATTTCATCATAAAACCGAATGAATGATCGAATTCATATTGCTGGCATGTCAGCGTAAACTGGTTGCTTCCTGAATCACTGTTGGTAACAGGTCAGCGTTGCCGTATTTGTTTCCTTCTTTCTCTGTGTTTCTCCAGCCTCTTTGGGTCATCAAATGGACATTGGTTGTAGTCTGTACTCCATCATACTGGCTAGTACAGGTATGGATCTATTTTTCCCCCGCAAATAAATATAATACGCAATCTAAATATTTGTCTGATTTATTCTTCTCATGAGAAAGAACAATATTTGCAATCTTTTACTTCCTATATCGTCTTTTCGTAACTCAGCATAACTAAGCTAATGTAATCAATTCGTAACCTGATATAAACACCCTATGATAATAAGATTCATGTATGTTTTCTAGCTGCTGGCCGCATTTCTAACTTGAACTATGGCATAACTAGACTTCTTAGATAAATTATCGCATCCCACAATGCATGTGTGCCCTTTCGAGGCTCGCTCTTGATGTATATCTCTCTATTTCCGAGTTTCTAGAATCCTTCCAAACCCCAATCTTCTGGACGATATTTCTAACGTTAAAATGTACTTGTTGAATTTCTCGGAGTCCTTCAGACTTCCCTTTCGGTAGAATTCTATCATCACGTTGAAAACTCGTGTGATGTGTTGAATTTTGAAAACATAAATTATATCAAAGTCAATTTAATTAAAGTAGAATGGGCTAGAGATAGTTATATGTGCATTTTCATTTCATCTCTGAACGTCAAAGGGAATTCGTTCCACGCGACGAAAAATGACCGAGTCATATGCTATGGTACCAGGGTATGACATAAGACTCTTCCCAAAATCAACCGGTTAAAGGGGTAAGCTTGGCAATAATTGATTGTTCAAAAGAACGTTAATCACGGCATGATTAGCTGTCTTGACAATCAAAAATTTTACGGAGAAAATTTAGGGAACAGTCGATTCTGATTGGTTAATAGGTATTTATGGGCGTAACTTTATAAGGAATTAAGTGTTTTGCTTTGGAGAAATTCTTCAGTCTTCAATCTTTCTTGTGATAAGTTAGGAGGTCGACTCCGGGAAACGTGAAAGACGTCTCTCGTGATTGCAATAAGGCGTGAGAGTTGTCTCACAAAGTAGACAAACTCTACATTTGAGGTTCGTTACAAACGAATAAGAAACGGCAAAAGGTACGCAATCTTAGTTTCCCAATTTTAATATGTTATTTCATTTGTCGATTTACTTGCAAAGGTATTGTTGTTATGATTTATGTATGCATGATTTCATTTTCCAGGGTTTTAGTGAAATGTTAGTCACGACATTTTATTCTTTGATTTTCTTATTGTCAATTCATTAATTGAATATTCATTGAGAGAGTTGACACGGTTGCATGATGCAATTGAACATTTGATACATAGGAATGCTTAGGAATTTTTAAGAATTAAACCTAATAAATTATGAGTAATGTTCGTAGTTCTATGAATTAAATCTGTCTATTATTACATATATTGAGTGTATATCCATATACTAGTTCGTAATATTTAATTGATCACGTAAACTATTTTAGAATAATTAGATTTGAGGGTCTAAGCCATATGTAATTTAATACTAGTAGATAGTTTAATTTAAGAAGTCAAGGGGTGTTAAATGCGGGCACATACGTCTTAGCCGTGAAATGCAATTTAATGATCTCCACTAGAATGACCCGAATTAAGGTCAGAACATGCAATGACCGTCTACGTAAACATAGGAATTAGTGAACGTGAGTGCAACAGAATCTATGCATTTTGTTTACTGAGCCGAATTAATGTAAAAATATAGATATACTTGGAAATGTGACCTATTATCTATAGCGATACATTTTATTTATTAAATGAAAAAACTTTCCTAAACGCTTCCTGAGTATTCCCTGAAAATTCCTGTACCAATTCCAAGTACTAGAGCAAATTCTGAGCTTATGTCTAGGTCCAGGGACGATCGTCAAATCAGAGTTCGACTGGCAAGAGTCCGGTTCCAGAGGACTAGATAAAGGTTGGCAGAGAAGGGACGAACGGAAGATTGGATATCCGAACAAGATAGGTGATTATGTCACTCATCGTTGCTGATGATGTTACTCATCGTTGCACTCAAAGGTCACATCTCGAATCGAATCGAATTAATTCAGTCACTGACAAGTAATTGTAACAGTAAAGAAAATTTGTATTGTTTTTTTTTATTTGAGTACATGTTAGTACATTTTTCCTTCTTTTGTAACCAAGAAATTGATTTCTTTTCATTTTAAATTCTGTTGTTAAACTGATTAAATTTTATATTTGTTCATTGAAAGGGGGCTCGTTGTGTTGACTTATTCAATATACTTGTTCAGAGATCTGCATTCTTCTTTCTATCTATCCATACTGGGTAAATTATACCGCGGGAGGTCATTCCCTAACAACGAACTGTATTGGAAGATATGGTGTGTTTTTGAACGCCGCCAACTTATCACAACTCATATCTTTCATATTTTTTTGGACGGCCGAAAGGTGTGATAAACATTTCTCAAGCTATTTGTGTAGTTTTAGCGTTAATATTCGTTAAAGAAATAAGCTCTAGAAATCCTGTTTAGCAATTATTTTTAGCAAGTATTAGTTATTCGAGTCCGTCTTAGGTAAAACCGACACAATCTACCATTATTCATCTAACTGGTTCGTTAAATGTAGGAATAGGTTTCTGTTAACCAAAATACATCTTCTGGTTGGGTTTTCCTTCTATTTGAAACGTATGACAAGATCTACGTTATCTAGAAACATACTTATAACTTTTGGCCAATAAAAATGATTAAAGATCTTGTATTAAGTCTTACTTATCCCTGTATTGCCAGTCAAGGGATTTTCTAAGCCTAAAATAAGAATTTCCCGTCGATATAACTTAGGAACAAAACATTAATTACTCACTGACCACTCGTCAAAAACCTAGTTTTTGTTTTCGCATAAGGACCCAATTACTCACAAAATATCAGTCTAGTGGTTTACTTTCGCTAATAGCCCTCTGAAATAAATAGTAAATCTCAGGATCTTGTTCATATGAGAGAGCTAGTGATTGTCTTTTTCTTGTCATAATTAGAATGGAGAGAATGAGTAGTCACAGTGATTAATGCCTCTTAACTGGTCAATACGAAGAGCAGAAGTGACCTCATCAAAAGAATGACCAATACATGTCTCAAATAAAATAAATTCCTGATTAATATAATTATGAAGAGTTTACTTTGCCATTGCTCAAGTAACCTCACGAGTTAATTGATCTCTTGGCCATTTCAAATATTATACAATTTTTTCAAAATGAGAAAAAGTTTTTTTTCTCTGCCTCTTGAACTTGTCCACAAAGGCTGATTTGATCCCATCAATTTTTTTTAATGTTTTCTCTCTCTCTCTCTCTCTCTCTCTCTCTCTCTCTCTCTCTCTCTCTCTCTCTCTCTCTCTCTCTCTCTCTCTCTCTCTCTCTCTCTCTCTCTCTCTGCAGTTCTTTTTCTTCTTTACGCATTTTCATTTGCAGTTTTCTTTTACATTTTTTGCATTTATATTTTTTATCCTTTATGCAGATGCATTTGCATCACCTCCTTCTGAAACATTTTTAACACTAATTAATTCAATCTGGTTTCAATCTGTAATTTTATTAATTTTCTGTCCAATCCAGAAAGAGTCTTAATAACCAAACCTGATAGAAGCTTATTAATCAAACGCAAATTATTTTTTTCAAGAATGCACATTTCTACCTAATAATGAACCAAAATATTCTTTATCGCTTGCTTTGTTAAAGAAACCTTCGCTTCTTAAAGACCAGAATGTCTCTAAATTCAAGCAATTCGTTCTTTCTGAGGGACTCTAGCCATTCCTTAGTGGGATATAAAACAAAGTTTTTCACTTTAGATAATACAGTTTGATGGTCTGAACAAAGAATTCTCAAATATTTAAAACTGAAATACCAGGGACTAAGAAATTTCTAAATTAAATTTCAAAAGCCATTGTAATTTCTGTGAAATATCTTTTATGAAAATCTATCCCATAATGAGCCCCCAATTTCACAGAATAGAAAGACAATCAACACGTTATGTAAAAATTCATCATATAATTTATTTCCCTACAATATAAAGATAGTAATTAGAAAATAACTAATAGCAAGGTGAATGAAATCCTGAAAGTCATAAAGCTTCTAAAAAGTATCGTGTATTCCAAAATGGGTTACGATGATGTTCCGATTGCGATGATGTACCAATATCCTAGAAATGTTTGATGTATCGTTTGATGTATCACAATGATATAATTCAAAACTTCTTTAACTTAATCAACAGTAAATCCAAAACATACACTTTATTGAAAGTATAGGAAATCCTTACAATTTTAATGCATAACTGAAACAAAACTACCTCTCAGCTCAACATGACTAAATGACCCAACTAAGACTGATCATTCAGATGGAAATAACTAATTGTCTTTTAATTATCACCTTAGAAAAAGAAACTAAGAGGCCGTTTTAGATGCATAAAGAATGCCGGGTAATCAGTTCTAAATCATTGTAACTATCAGCAACGTCGTGTCCTTTAGCAGCTGACCAATCAGAAATGTAAACAGTTTACTTCAATATCTGTATAGGGGCTTTGAATGGCCGAGTGCTCTAAAGCACTAGCCTTTACAGATCAATTACATCTTACCTGTCAGCTTGTGTTTGAGTCCCAGGTTCAGCCAAAGTGAGCATGTGAGATGCTTGCCAGCAGCTTCCAAAGGTCGTTGGTTCTTACCTGGGCTTTCCCGGGTTTCTCCACCAATAATACTGGGTATCGTGTGCTAGAAACTGGAGTTAGAAATACAACATAAAATGATATTACATCTCAGAGACATTGGGACATTGAAGCTGTTTATCTCAATATCGACCGCTCTGGTTGTCTAATGGTTAAAACGTCCTCCTCGGATGCGGGAGGACGTGAGTTCGATCCCCGACCGAGTCATGCCAAAGATTTATAAAAATGGTACTAACAGCTGCCTCGCTTGGCGCTCAGCATTAAGAGGTTAGTATTAGGACTGGTAGGCCTGGTGTCAGGATAATGTGTCTAGGTGGGGCATCATGCTACATGTCTGCGGAATGATGCCCTAGTGTTAAGCATCACTATAAACTGAACTGCCAAATTATAGACATCGTAGTGATATGACTAAAAAATTGTAAAAGCTACGTTTTAAAAATCCAAATCACACAAAAATTACCTCATTATCATATTACTCTCATAAACATTTGGACTGTTAACCTCAATAGCATTACAGTTCTCAGTTTAACAACAGAATTTAAAATGAAAAGAAATCAATTTCTTGGTTACAAAAGAAGGAAAAATGTAGTAACATGTACTCAAATAAAAAAAAAAAACAATACATATTTTCTTTACTGTTTACAATATCATTGCAGCTCTCAAAGACATTTGGAAAGTCTACTTAATTATTACTACAGCTCCAAGAGACATTTGGACTGTTTAATCTAAATCATTACAGCTCTGAGAGATAGTGGAACCGTTTACTTTAATATTATTAGAGCTCTCAGAGACATTGGGACTGTTTTTTGTGCAACTTGTATTGGAACATTGGGGTATTGTATAAGAGTACCTATTTCAGCAATTATTGGAATTATTTATATACTATTATATTGCTAGCTTAGGGAGCAAACCATTGCTATTTTTATTGACAATTTTACTTTAAAATAAAACTAAATTGTATAATCGTTTATTGGCATCTCTAAACTTGAGAGGCAAATTGGTGCATGCAAATATATTTTAAATACATCCATGTGAGTTAAACATGTAATTTTAGTCTAACATGGTGTTATTTGTATCATGAAGTGATATGGCGTGTTTTAAGCAAAGAACTAGGAGATGGGTCAGTAAGACAGCATCTCAGTGACATGATTCAAAATGAAACAATACCGTTATTTAATGTCATTACAAATTATTTATTCAGTGAATATATTATGGACATTGTAGCAAACATTCAAATGGATTTTTGTTTCCCTTAGAAATGCTTAAACAATCGGGCGAAGACATGCGCATGCTTTGTAAATCATGTCGATAATATTTGATATAGTTTATGTATATATTGTGAGTTATACGAATTGTGAATATGATAGCAAAATACCATAGAAACGTGTAAATAGTGTATCTTGTTCCCTTACCAAAATTCTCACCCACTTCCGCTAGAAGATTAATTGTGCTGGGCCTGCTAAACCTACAACTCAATTCCCTAGATCATGTGACACAAGGCTGTGGTCCTCATTCTAAATAGATCCTGTTACACAGTTGGTGGTCCTCATTGTATCCGAGATCCCGTAACACGGGTGTTGGTCCTTATTATACCTCAGATCATGTGACAAGTGACTAGTCCTCATTCTAACACAAATTTGGAAACATTTCAAGAAAATTACATATCCTTGGCACTATTGTTACAAGAGGGACATAACGTTACACTTTTCAAGTTGGAACAATCGGAAAGTACATTGTGTTTCGCTATTTTGTTAGAATGACCTTTACATTAGACAATAATCATTTCATTTGGAAACATAATTTCACCTTTTCAGTAATTACCTTTTTTAGTCTGTTGAGTAGTGTTTACATTCATATGTGTAGTGCTAGCATGTGTGATTCTGTCAGTGTCTTTCATTCAAAGCTGTGATAATTTATAAAGATATGCACGTGCTAAAACATTTTGACATTAGCTTAGAAGTTAAGTAAAATCTTCATACCTTCTTCTTTTTTCCAAGTGTCTGCCATTCGTCAATCCCACCAATATGGTAAGAGTGTCAGTTTCATTCAGCCAGCAGACTATCTGCATGATTCAGACACTTGTCTATAACACATTTATAAATAAAACTAAGTCCTTAGGAACTGAATGTTCAGAGTCAAATCTAAGTTTGTAAATTAATAATTTTTATCCCGATAGTTATGACAGCAGATTTATAAAGATTGTTAATTTGAATTCAGCAAACTCGGCGCGACCTTTCAAATTCAGCTGGTACACAAAATGTCCAGAAGCAGATAACAATATATCTAGATTTCTGACATTAATCGTGTTTGTGTGTCACCGATATTTTAATGAATACAATTATCGTTGTTGACTGTGCAGCAACGATTCAAACGGATATTTTCTCTGTCTGTGATTGATTAAATTTCTCTGAGGCATGTTCGTGAGTAAAATGTTTCAAAACTTTCATTGTTAGCCTTTATCGCACCAGTATCGAAAGGAGTAAATGATTTATACGCAGAAAATGCAAATATTCATTGCAAGGCAGAATATCGCTTTGTTTATATTTTGAGTTTAGGCGAGAAATCAATTATAAAACTTACATACATGAGAGGGGAAACATTTGTTAATTATCACGGTGAAAATCTATTAAAAGGTATATTAATTGCATTGCTTATTTCGTTGATCAAAGAAAATATATTCAAGACAAACTAACACGGGCAGATTGTTTTCTGCAGATATTATTCGTACTTTAGTCAAATTCAGTTTTATCACTAGTGAAGAAACATCAGTTTTTTTTCTCTCGAAAGCTATAATACATAATGTACCTACCATTTCTGGGGATATTTACTAAAAACACTATTACTGACGTCACTAGCTTGCAGTACTTAATCATTTCTTACAACTTTACATATTTGGGTGTACCAGCTTCAACAGGTGATCTGTTTTTATAGCACAGATCCTTACACCAAATTAATATTTGTTGCCACGTTCACAATTGCTGTAAGCGCGTGCAAAAAAACTTATTGTCTGTATTAAAACTGTATGTTTCATGCTTTGAGAAGAATATTCTAGTGAAAAATCTGCCATTTCCAAACAAATAGAAACAAATAGACATTCTGACTAGACAGATTGAAAGCTGATAACTCATCTTAAGATAACACGATGAGTATCTTAAGATTTGTATTATTCCCAGTTTTCGCTGCAGGTAAAAGTATAAGATATCTAGAAAAGAAAAGATATATCTTCCTCAGCGTACCGCTCAGTAGGTGTTAAATTATGATATACTTAGCAGTCTCAAGAGGCAATCAGAATCAAAATGTCGCCCAAAGAAGCAAAACGTGTCATATAATTTATTTATTTATTTATTTATTTATTTATTTATTTATTTATTTATTTATTTATTTATTTATTTTTTCAGCAACTTGGTTCGTTACCTTATGTAATGATTGTCACAACACAACTTTGTAACAAATCCTCATTTCTTCAACTATATTCTACGGATGACGCTCATAGTACCAGTCAGAACGAAACAGTGTTTAAAAAGCATATTCAATATTGTTTTACCTTTCGTTCACCAGACGTTGATTGACACAACAAAATAACATCATCGGTGTTTTTATATATTGCTATATTATTCCGTAATTTTTACGATACTTTTTGATTATTAATTCTTATGTAACATTTTGAAAAATATATTCCCCTACTAAATGAATATATATATATATATATGCTCCTCATACTCTATATATTTTACTATCATTAGGATTCAATGTTCTCTCGTCAAGTCAAATTCTTTTGACATATTTTGAAAAAAGTCTGTTACATTCAATTTTTAGTGGCACCGTTCCGTCTGCCCTGAAAACACTCCCTGAAATCTCGTCCCTCCCGTGATCTGGTGCTAGTGATTGACAGATAACGTCGTCTATTCTATCATCATTATTTATTTAGACCTGAACGTTGACAACACAAGTGTTGTATAATACAAAAAGGGCATCAGTCATTTACAGAATAATGGTTTGCATCGCTCTTTGACTTGAAGAGTCTCCAGTTCAAGTAGATTCATTGAATTAGATCAAGGC
>JAEAOA010000663.1:885000-887500 GCA_016746295.1 Potamilus streckersoni | reverse complement strand
AACTGTGAAAAATAGATAGTCATCGAGGCAACGTAATTGTGTAGTAGAGCAAAGAAAAAAAAAACCCGATCTCATTGAATTCTCCACTCTAGACTCTTGTCAAAAAATGATGTATGGCGCGGTGCCAAGGCAAAAACTTGCTATTGGTTCGCCGCGTCACGTGACATGTAGATATACAAAATGGGGAGGGCACATTTGAGTGCAATTCGGAAACAACTAGGTCTGGATTTATTTACAAGCAATTCCACCAAAATTAATGATCATGAGCTCCTTCTTGATGAACCCAGGGCCTTATTCCGAGCCCAAATTTCCTCCGACAGACGAATATTCACATACAAACTACCTTCCAACACAGGCAACGGATTATTACAGACACAATGTTTCGCATTACGGATATGGCACAGATTATCAACGAAGGTATGAAATGGAGGAAAAATATTCACCCAACACTCAGCCAAATTATAATAGTTGTGGTGGTAGCAGTGACAATACGTTAAAACAATTACCTCAACCAAATGCCGGGCAGAGTACGGGGCAAAAATCTACACCTTCCCCACCGATAGCGCACGAAAAGGGACAAAATACAAATAAGAGAGTAAATGGATATCATTCTCACAACGGACCCACGTCCCCAGATGATTCTGCCCCCAGTCCCGGGTCTGTGTCTTCAGCCGAGAGTGAAGAATCCCAATCATCATCATGTGCACAGCAACAGAACGGACAGCCCATAATATACCCATGGATGCGGAAATCGCAGAATAGTAATAATTCTGGTACGTATTTTATACAGTGTTAATTCATTCCGGATACCCCAGCCATTTTAGGATAATAATTAATCTATCCAGAACGATATAGCTAATTATTAGCCACCGAAATCCATTTAAGATAAATGCAATTCAATTCATAATATAATGAAATCATTAAACTATCATGAATTGGTTACAATTGTGTGAGGTAGACGTAAGCTATTATCACAGACAGAAAATAGCGTCTTTATTTAGATAGATGCATTATTTATGTAAATGTAAAGTGACACGCGTTTTATTGTCGTATACAAACCAGTTGATGTGGACTTGCCCAGATACAAATATACAGATACAGATATAGCTCGTTTCCATACGAAACTGTGAATGATGTACATAACTTAAGGGGGGAGGGGATTTCAAACTGGAATCTATTTTTTTTTTGCATTAACAAAATAGCATATTCATATTGCGAAAAGATGTAAGATGTATCGACTTAAAATTATACATAATTAAGATAAGACTTGTATCATCATGCTTTTGAAGATTTTGTCCTTGTTTGCACCTAATGGCAACATATGAACACAATATAATCTTAAATATTTAATTTTGTAAAGAACTATAATAGATAATTTACTTAACACATCTGCTGGAGGACCACATGATAATAAAAATACTGACGCAGGTAATTCTTGAGGCTACGGAATCAATGTTGAATTTTCCTTTTTAACAGAATTATATGCAGATGAATTAACACTTGACAAAATGATGATGATAATTATTAATTATGCAATGTATGACATGCCATGAAGAAGACTTTGTTCCCATCAAATTGTTTCTAGTTAAGCTCAGAACTCGTGTATAATTCCTGAACGACAGGTTCAATTGGTAGCTATAAAACAACACTTTAAAACAATCTCTCTCTTTCTCTCGTGCTAATACAGAAATTATACCGTTAGAACACACCTTAAGCCTCAAACCGGAGACGCAGTTCCAGGTTTAAAACACTAGTGTTATTGTTCTGGAACGACTGCGTAGAACAAGGTCATACACAATGACCTGCGTTGCTTACAGCTTTTCATTGCGATGTCAGCGGTGTTGTTTATATGTATTTATATTGAAAATTAACTTGACATTGTGACGAGACACAGAGCAATAATACCTTTTCCCAATCACACGCTTGCGTAGGATTATTTTGCGACACATTTTTTTTTCTTCACGAAAATTAAATTGAAGTTGCACTGACAAGTGACATGTATATAAGTGTATTGGGAATATAGGTGTTGGAGAACTGCAAAACAAATTCTAAAGAAGAAAATGAAGGAATATATATTTTAATGTTATATACAGTATTTCACTGAAAATTTCTTATATTTCTTTTCGGTGTAACGCATTTATTTATTTACTTTTTCAATTTTTTCGTCTCATGGTTATTATTATTATTATTATTATTATTATTATTATTATTAGTAGTAGTAGTAGTAGTAGTAGTAGTAGTAGTAGTAGTAGTAGTAGTAGTAGTAGTAGTAGCAGTAGTAGTAATAGTAGTAGTAGTAGTAGCAGTAGCAGTAGTAGTCGTGGTAGTAGTAGCCGTAATATTAGTTGTAGTAGTAGTGGTAGTAGTAGTAGTGGTGGTGGTAGGAGCAGTCGTATTATTAGTTGTAGTAGTAGTAGTAGTAGTAGGAGTAAGCTACTGCTAATGCTAATACTAATAATACAGGTACTGCTGCGATTGCTACTAAAAAAAATGTGTGGGT
>JAEAOA010000663.1:825000-880000 GCA_016746295.1 Potamilus streckersoni | reverse complement strand
GCTAATTGCTTTGTTGTACCCTTGGTGACTTATGCTTTATACGGAAGAACGAGACTCCTCTTAGCAAGCATCTGGATGATTTAGAATGATTATGCAATATCGCCATCTCCCGTGACTTAGAAAAAAGTTTGGATCTTAACAACAGGTCTCATTTGTCTGTAATTGTAGACAGATTTGTCCGGGGCTCTTGTATATGCATCGATAAAACTCTTTTTATTAGGGTACTCGTATTTATAAAAAATGATGTCACAATACCTTCCTTGTGCAAAAAACGAAGAGTTGATAGAAGCAATGATAAAATATACTCGTAACTTATTTTACAAAAAATAAACATTCTCTCTCATTATATATATATATATATATATATATATATATATATATATATATATATATATATATATATATATATATATATATATATATAACATCATATTGACAAATAACAGTAATCATCGTCATCACTATGATCTTGCATTCATGCATACCACGTACAACATATGACCCATTAAGTGACCGATCCGGTGGCCTAAGTGACTAAAGCATCTGCTTCGGATGTTGGAGGTCGTGGGTCCAAACTCTGACTTATAAAATTTGTTCTAGCAGCTGCCTCATTTGGCGCTCAGCCATAAGAGTTTAGTGTTAGGACTGGTTAGCCTAGTGTTGGGATAATTTGACTGGGTGGAATATCAAGCTACATGTCCGCTTCATGATGCCCCAGTGCTAGACATCACTATAAACTACCACAGTGCATATATCGCAGTAATATGATTGAAAAGTTTGTAAAGCTGCGTTAAAATCCAAATCACACACACACACGCACGCACACACACGCACACATACACATGTTGTCCCCGTGACTCAATATTCAAATTTTCCCATATGGATCCTTAAAAAGTCGGTTTGGTTGTCATATATATAAAACCTATTTCATGAGGCATCGCTCTGCTGATGTCAATCTTGGTCTGGGAATGGCGTTAAATCCCAAAACAACAACAGTTACATTGATAGTAAACTATTTTAATCTCACGAGATTCGCATCTTATCACACTTTCTTATCTTTTCTTGATTGTGGATGAATTTACTATTTTTGGGTTCACCTCTTGTAGGCCCTTTTAAAAGTCGGTCTCAATTGATAATCTCAAATGGAATTATGTATATATGTACCCGACTTGTGTTGCCTAATGATCTACTGTAATGATACCGAAAGAATAATATGATTTAATTTATTTTACAATTTGAGTTGTCCTATCGTCGCTGAAAGTGTTCAAACGCAATTTTTGTTTACTTTCTTATATTTGTGGAATTATATGTTTCGCTTCTCATGTGCTAATGTCTTGCAAAAGCAGCGTAGTTGTTTCAGATCTGAACCTTTCGAAAATTGGTTAAATGTTCTGAATCTGACACACTATAGTTGATGTATCCTTTATCTCCTCGGTCTTGTGGTCTGATGAAATAATCATTATCAATACTACCAATATTACATAAATGACCGACAATAATTATGTATTTCAGACCTTCTAAACCTTCTCTGCATGATTTTGGTTAATTTGAATGCTTGCTGCTCCATTTCTTGAAATTTCCTTAAAAGACATATCTTTATTTAATAATGGGCCATTTCAAATCTGGTTGGATAATAGGTAAATATTTAAAACACCTCATCATTCCTTTCTTTGATGACAAATGCTCAGCTTACATTACAGATTTCAGCATGCGACGAAAACGAGGAACACATTTGTATCGTATTTATTAACATTGCCGTACATGTAGAATATAGTAGGTCTGCTTGCTACTGTTTTAAGTACCTGAATGAAGAATATATAGACTCAAATGCAACATTGCGAACCAGGTTTGCACCTTATTTCATGTATATCAGCCTAATGCCTTTCAAGAATGAGTACAGTTAAAAAGATGCAAAGAAATAAATCAGGATAACAAAAGCTTTTTAAAGAATATGAGCCAGCGAGATAAGTAAATGATTTGCAACCGAAATTAAAATAGAATTTATACAATATTTTATTCCATTCATGTCACGAATGTTATTACCGTCGTAGTGTAGTAAACATGGTGTTCTAAACAATAACATTAAATGATTGTTACAAGATGGTACACTATCAGTAACAGCTTTAAAAATGCAACTCTACACAATTCGCATTATAATCAGAGCTTCCTTGCATTAGATTTAATAAAACAAGATCACATATTTTATATTATATACATTTTGATTACACATATATTTTTTTTTTATTTGCAAACGCCTTTTATGAAATATGAATTCATACATATGCAAATGTCTGGGTGGGTGTGTTTGTGTGATTTTCATTTTTAACGTAGTTTGTAAAGAACCATTCAGTCAAATCGCAAAGACGTCTGCGGTATTGCAATTTATAGTGATGTCTAGCGGCAGGATGTCATGAGACATCATGCCGCAGACATATTACAATATGTCCCACCCAGTGGCACTATTCTATTGCCAGGCCAACCAGTCCTAATACTAACCACTTAATGCTGAATGCCGAGCGAGGCAGCTGCTTGCACCATATTTATAAGTCTTAAGTTTGCTATGACTCGAACAACGGTGAAAGTGGGTGGGGTAGCACCCCACCCACCCCCGGCCAAAAAATTGACTGTTAATCATGTTGTGACTTACATCCGTAAAACTTAAAATCTGACCACAACATGTTTTTCCTCCCCTCTCCAAAAAAAAAATGCGTGTACCCCTGAAACTATGGCTAATTATTATTTTGATATCGTTCATTATAATATTTCAGGTGACTTTCTCTAGTGTTTGTCCAGTTTTTCCTCATTAGTCTACATCAATGCCGAGTTCAATTTCACTTTTTACATGCAAGTGGTTGTCATTGAATTTCTCTAAATATATAGCAGGGTATTACGTTTGCTATCCAAAACTCTTCTAAGAAATTAAATCAGTACAAATATCTAAATGTTTTCACATTTTTCGCAATTTTCAAGTTCCATGGTTACCATGCAGATATTAAAATAAAAGGTGCATATGAGTAATTTTAAGCAGCAATCGATAGGTATGTAAATATTCCATATTCGTTGGGGTTGTTGTTGTTGGGGCTTTTTGTATATATTATGTATTTTCCTTTTAGCAAAAATAAGCTTTCATGTTTTTTATGTATCATTCATCATTTTATCATAGCAAATCTCAAGATGGGTCTTTAATGATAAGACAACATGTACACGCATAATTATAATTCAGCTACCTTTTCATACAGCTCGATATAGGGATGGAAGAGTATGTATGTATGTATGTATGTATGTATGTATGTATGTATGTATGTATGTATGTATGTATGTATGTATGTATGTATGTATGTATGTATGTATGTATGTATGTATGCATGCATGCATGCATGCATGCATGCATGCATGCATGCATGCATGCATGCATGTATGTATGTATGTATGTATGTATGTATGTATGTATGTATGTATGTATGTATGTATGTATGTAGGTATGTAGGTATGTAGGTATTATGTATGTAGGTATGTATGTAGGTATGTATGTATGTATGTATGTATGTATGTATGTATGTATGTATGTATGTATGTATGTATGTATGTATGTATGTATGTATGTATGTATGTATGTATGTATGTATGTATGTATGTATGTATGTATGTATGTATGTATGTATATATGTATGTATGTATGTATATATATATATATATATATATATATATATATATATATATATATATATATATATATATATATATATATATATATATATATATATATATACACATACATGTACATATATACATATATATAGATATATAGATTTTATATATATATATATATATATATATATATATATATATATATATATATATATATATATATATCACTTTACTTCTTACTCAAGTCTCTCTTAAGCTCAACGAAGTCATTGTGATCAGTTTTCACTTTGAGCCTATGTATAAATCTCATTCACTGAAAGTAAACAATTTATTCACCTTACAAATGAAAAAGGAAAATAATAACGGCTAAAGTACCATTAAAGTTCCATGATACACCCACCACCCACACAGACACACAGACACACACACACACTTAATGCATTAAGATCTTAACAGAGAAAAACATATATAGTCTTTTAAGGCCTCAGGGATTTGTAATTCAGAAAATTGAAATTTCCTGAATTGGAAATAATAATCAAAATTCACTCACCCAGCCCCTTTCCCAAAAACAATTCCGGCTATTGAATATATAATTTGGCGGGTATGTTCATTTTGTTTCATTATTAAACTGTGCCCTGAAATGTAAGATGCATTTCATGATTCCGTCTGAAAAAAATAAAGATATGCACAACGCCTGCTGCTTTGAAATGTTCACATGTAATTAAAATGACGATCACAAACATTATCAGATAATGGTATATCATTCACCGATGTCTTTGAAAGTAAAGTCTATAAGTGAAAATGTCAGGCAATTTAAGCTGCATCTATGCATTTTTCTCACTAAAATTAGAATATTGTTTTCAAAATGTTTCAAAGAACGATGTGCACTTCGATGAGAAAAACTTATCCATCATAACTTTTTACCGGAATGCAAGCTTAATCTGACGGCCTTTGTCTATTTATAGATGTGTTACATGTGCTCGAATCACAGAAGCAAATAAAAAAACCCAAAAAAAACAACAACAAAAAAAAAACGAAACAAACAAACATGTAAAGCAAATACTCTCTTTACTTCTTTTAGGTACAGAAAAACACAGTGCCTGGTTTTTGAATTGATTTGATTTTGACTTATTGACGATATTTTGCGAGGGGGCCCCAGAGATTTCGACTAACTAAGGACTTTTACAGAGTTTAATACGGCACTGGAAAAAAACAGCGTAGTGAAACCGATATGCGATTTACTTGTATGGACAAATAAAAATTACTCAGTTTTATCGCAGCAAGTATAGGCTGAATTACTCCGCATACAAAGTTGACCTTAGTACGCTTCACTGCTCACAATACTGCATTGTAAGCATACTTACTACGTTTAAAAATATTTCAATTGTATTTTTTCATGTAAAGTGTAGTCGAGTACCTCCTTAATGTATCAAAACGATAGCAACAGCTAGACAATTTTATAAGAACAATTTACTGTAGTATTTCTCTGTTTTAAAATATTGAAAAAATTCACATGACGTCTTTCTTAAATTTTCTCTTGAACTTTGATTTATATCAGTAATTTCACCTTTTGATAATTTTCATAAAAATTCAGCTCCGATTTGTACAAAAATTTATCAGAATATTTTGTTTTATCTTTAGGGACAAAATTACATACATAGTGAGCATGTCTTTATAATGTTTAGAACATTACAAGCATTTCCATCAGAATTAATTATTATGCAAATCTCAAGATATCATGATTCGTGGTTATCAATTAACCAGAAGTGCCAGAATATGTAAAGTCTGAAGCACACGCCAACAGCTTGTATGAGAGAGAGAGAGAGAGAGAGAGAGAGAGAGAGAGAGAGAGAGAGAGAGAGAGAGAGAGAGAGAGAGAGAGAGAGAGAGAGAGAGAGAGAGAGAGAGATTTCATGCTAAAGTAATTTAGTAAGTCTGGACAATTTTTAACTTAGTTCCTGAGTTAATCTTTGTGAGGCTCATTTACGTAAAGCTTTAGATTTAACTATTTCATAACGTGCACACAGGTAGAATTAATCGCATACTTTTGCAAAACATAAACTGGATTTTTATTGACACTGCTAAAACATAAAATGGAGAAGGAAAGTATAATTTCGATTTTTCTTTCAATGACTCCAAATAACAATGATAATTTTGACATCCATTTCTTTGATTTTGTTTTATGCATGTTTGTTTATACGGATAAGGTAAACAACTATGAATGATGAAGCAAACGCACGGCTGTACAAAAACCCCCGTGTCATTTGTTCGTTGGAGTTGGAAACCTTTATAAAACATCACAGTGAAATGTTACTTACTGTGAGTTCTTTTTTAAAAACAAAATCTGTCTCATCACAAAACTTATAATTGTATTATTTGTGCGATCAGTCTTTATTCGTATATATTTTTGGCCCTTCTGACATTGACACGAAGATGCACTTTCTGTCAAGCTTCAAGTTACAATGATATTAAACAGCAGTAGGTGATTAGTGACCGAACAAACCCTTTCTATCACCAATAGTAAATATATTTCTCTTCATAGATGATATTGCTCTGCGTTGAATTTCCAAATAACACAAATTAAATGTAAAATATGATTGTTACAAAGCACATTTTAAAGACAGAATGTTTAACAAAGTTTGACACAAACGACAGCAGGCTAGAAATTGCAGCTGTTACAGTTGGTTAAATCGCAAAACGCCTAAACGCTAACTGGCCATGGAATGCTTGGGCCCGACATTTTCACTATAGTGTTAATATTTAAACGTTGATTCGTATATGTTGATAGTTCGATGGGCTCTACTGATGGAAGCAATTTTTAATGAATTAAAACAAACATAAAACTTTTAAATTATTTTACACACTCTTCTAGATAATCCCTTGGCCTTTTGACAGAGATTATAAAATATATTATTAAGTATTTAAGTAACCAGGTAATTACTTAATGATTTGTTCACTTCAAAATTCACAAGGAATGAATTTTACTTAATTCTTCTTGTCTTTTTCGCAAATTGTACAATTGAGTCCATGTCGCTCGCAGATTTAGGTTTCAAATGACAAAATGTAGCAATGAACAAATTAAAAAGTCTACTAAATGCCATCCATACTTGTGAAATAATTTGATTTCAATTTAAAATGTAAAATTATTAACATACGGAAGAAATGTTACCTATCTAATATATTTCGTTCCAATTTGTGTTTGTTAATAGTCCAACTTTTACTAAGTTTATTGTTTAATATCTGAAGGGTATAATAGTCAACCAATTTAATATTAATTAATTCAGTTTTCTTACTTCAATTTAATAGTAATTAATTCAGTGTGTTTGGGTTTTTTTTACCGCAATTCAATATTAATTAATTTAGTGTTTTTTACTTCATCTAAATGTTCCTTTACTATGTGTACATGGCCCTTACTTTGTGTACACGGTAAAAATCGTTAAATTAAATTGACTATTTTACGCATCACATATCAAATAAAAACGGCCTTTTGGGTTTGATATTGTACTTTTCGACACAGCAACACAAATAGGTTATATAGTGAAGGACAACTGAAGGAAAATACCTTGCCCAGGCACAAGCTAAGATTGTCTAATCAGGCTGGTTAGAGCATGCTTCCTTTCCGCTACGAGTCTAAAACGCTAACCACTGAGCCATTGTGGCCCCGAAACAGACAGCTTTACAAATCCGTTACAAAATTTTATGTAATAATTGTTAGGTCAACAGAAGTCACACGACAAGTAACATCTTCATATATCTCATTGTCTTTTCCCTCATTGATTCATTCTAAACTCTTTTCCGAATGCTTGTCTTTTCCTTGTCTCAATATATATCAAACACACGTAACAGACCTATATGCACCTTACATTTAAGCTTTTCGTACAGGTATAATAACGTATTTGATTTTTGCTTCGCCGTTCGATTGTTACAACTGACAAGGTTGCCTATTCCAATACCAGAGTGCGGAGGTAGATTGGTTACTGAAGCGTATGTATTGTAATACGGTCGTTTCCTAGACAAAATCGATAATTGTTACAAAGAGGGCTTTCTGGGAAATAGAATGGCTTTTTTATATAAAAAAAATCAATCTATGTTTAGTTGGGTGTTTGGAGCCTCATAAATATTTTAACCGTACTACCATGCAGTGACAATATTTCATTAAAAATAGTGCCGACAAGACAACGCATGACCATTTGTATTCATCAACAATTAGTCTTTTATGCCGTGCGTAGTAAAACAGCAATATTTTCTTGCAATTGTTTTGCATTGTTAGATATTATTTACGTCCTTGTTTTCATATTTACATTCTGTAAATAAGTGCAAATATTTTAACATAAATACGGAGAAGTCAACGGAGAGAGAACGCAAACTTTAAGAAAACAATATTTAGTTTATCGTTTGACTTGAAAAGTCCATATTTGTTATAGAAATGGCAAAACACCTCAATGAATAGCCTTTTCGGTTTAAGAGTATTTAGCTGTAAAAGTGTGGAGGTACTTTCTCAACCTGATGTAGCGTAAGTGATAAAAAAAATTGATGTTGGTATACAAGATATTTGTTTTGTTTTCATCTGAATGATCATAATGCCACATTCTATTACTATTTGATTTTAAGTAATGTTTCAAAACAATTCATTTGAAATTCTAGAAGATTTCTAATAGTGAGAATGAAACCTTGATCTAGTCGTATGCCTTATCACATGTCACCTTTTTACGAGGTTAAATGCAAAGCGCAAAGTTCGTGAGAATGGTATACATATGAGCGAAAACAGATTAATGCTGTCAGTCACATGTGTATTTTATACCAATTTCATCACATCTTTTGTCATGTAGTTTATTTTACACACACACACACACACACACACACACACACACACACACACACACACACTTGTTTTACGTCAGCACATGTGTGACGTCAAACACGTTTATAAAAATAGTTAAAATGTGAACACGCCCGTAGGCTGTGTCGGAAGTTCAACGTTATTTTCCTGGAAAATAACTGAATTAAACTGCCAGTAATAAACTATATATGTATAGGTTGTGAACCTTTAACGGGTCCAAAGTAGCGGAGTGGTCTAAAACGCTCAGCATATTACTGCCATTTCACTACTGTCTGCGTGGTTTCGAGTCTTCGATTCGGCCAATGTGGGTATACGAGAAAGCTTACCAGCAGCTTCTCGTGAGTCGGTGGTTCTTTCTGGGATTTTGCCGGGTTCTTCCTCCACCATTGGTACTGGGCGCCACTATCATGGGCTGAAAAATGGTGTTAAACTCTACAACAACAGCAACAACACTGAACGTTTAGCATATATCCAATTCACATAATATACCTGCACAGTTAGGACACCGTGCCAGGTTTCGTGATTATCAGAATTCCTGAGCAAGATCAGGACCAGTTAATTATAAATATAAACCATGAACCATATAATTGGCCCAAGATATAATTCATAAATGAATCTATATTAGTTAAAAACCGAATTAAATGCATTTAAGTGAGATTGTTTTGTACACACCCTGCGGCATAAGACAGATTCTTTTCATTCCATCTAGCAGTACCAATACTTAAATTGTATACTAAAAAAATTAAAATTAATCGATACTTCCCAAAGAGAAACAACTATAAGGTAAAAACGAAATGCATCAATTATAGAAAATAGTTTATTAAATTCCACTGACCATTAAAAATAGTGGTGTGTAGGACACTCCACAGGTGTTATCGCCCTTGCATACATTACATGCATACAATACAAAATTAGAATATCTAACGTCATATGGTTTAAATTTTGTATCATACACAAAAATGGGGACAAATGAAAATACATAAATGATTGCATGTCACGCTTTTTATATAATGATGTACTTGTGCGATTATTAAGCACAGGGGTGGGGCTGGGTGTTTTGTTTCTTTTAAAGAAATGCTTAAATACCATTCAACAAGAGATAAAATGATAACCTATGTGCCCATGTCCCATTATAACGTCAAACCATACTTGGACAACGAAAACATGTTGTGTTAGGTATGATGCATACATTTATACATCTCATATACTATATAAATTTTAGCATATCAGTATAAGACAGAACATCATGGTTTGCATATATGATGTTCACATAATAGTGAATGGAAGAAATGTCTTCCTCAGTTTTGTGATTTTAGAAACAATGTGATTCCCAATAAAATCTTGATTCAGTCAATTCGTAACATAGCTTATTATGTGCTTACTATATACTGCGCACAAAACGTATAACCCAACCATTTGGAAATAAAAAACGAGAAAACCTGCAAACAGATGAACCCGGATCTGGAGATAGATGTAGAAAATACACACCTGAAACACGTATTAACAATGTACATGTGGATCCTTCATAGGCAAACGTAAACAAGACGCCCCTCGCACGCCCTGTCACGATTAATGTTTTGTTCGTCTAACATACATTAGGGGAATTGTCATGTCACAGGACAAACGTGTTGAAGGGCAAACATTTATGACAATTGTCATATTGTTCTACGTCAAACATCTGTTGTGCTGCCCAAGTAAAACATTCGGTCGAATTTACGCAACATTGTACGTGATACTGAAAAATCTGCGTCTTTCCAAAAGTTGAGAAAGAAAGAAAAACTTCAAACAAAGTAAACTAAAATATAAAGAAAACATCAAGGTCAATTCAGTACTAAGCTAACGTAGCAAATTCCACTTAGACGAATATAATCAACTGATTAAAATATCAATATATAACAAATGAAGTGAGACATTCTGCTATGCCAAACAAGTGCAGCTGTAACTGTCTGTACCTATTAATTTCTCATGCAACAAACTGCAATATAAATTTTAATTTTTTTCTGATGCATCCAATAAGAACCTCATATGCCTAGAAAAATAGATGGAATTTAAATTTTGCCTATTTTAAATCGTTCTCAACTTCGTGCTTGTGCGTCATAATAGATTTATTGGTATCACTCAAATTGGATGAAGTGTCATTACTAGTAAGAAAGTAAGCAGCACACTATTGGAATGAATTTTTTTTATCAATATTCAAATGCTGCAGGAATAGCATAAAAGATTACATTTGTACGTATCTCATATGTAGCGGAGACCGTATATTTTACAAGGATCTTTTTGCATATCTAGTCGGATATACATTCTACATAAGCTTGCCAGTTTGGGAAAGTGTTCATCTCCTTTAGGAAAGAAATCGCACAGCACTGAAAATAGTTTTAATAATTGTTCCTTATTCTGAAACAACAGAAAAAGTTGCTTCTGTAATATAGAAATTGTTTAATTCTGAAATATGAAAGGTAAATAAGTGGATTATTTATTTTATATCATTTACAATGGCCAATACTTACTATTTATACCACAATTATTGACCCGTAGTACATAAATACTTACGTAATATATTACACAGTATTCATTTCAATGCATAACAGTACTGTGTGTAATTTTTCATATAAATTGAGATTTGCATAAAAATATCACATGGTACGAAAATTAGAGACAATGCAGTGTAGGAAACATAATTTGCATTGGTCCTTGTTAAGTAACATTATTATTATTATTATTATTATTATTATTATTATTATTATTATTATTATTATTATTATTATTATTATTATTATTATTATTATTATTATTATTATTATTATTATTATTATTATTATTATTATTATTATTATTATTATTATTATTATTATTATTATTATTATTATTATTATTATTATTATCATTATTATTAATTATTAGTATTATTATTCTTTCTTAAACATAGATTCAAACTGTAGAAAATACATGTCTATAAAACGAATTAAACCTTAGCTGTTCTGTTTCAAAAAAGGCATCAGTCATAACAATTGTGTGACATTTAGTTCATTTGAATAATTATATGAAAATGATAATATCATTAAAAGGTACTTTATAGTGCTTGGCAGAATCAATTATTTCATCAGTCATATGATATCAGTACGTGTCTGATTTCAAGCTCAAAAACGATATCATAAACAAATGCAATTCATCATGGAAAAGCTATCATTAATTGCTGTGTTGCCGTTGTACTCTTTCATTACGGGACCCCACTGGTGAGATTTTGCATTACCAGTTATTCCAATTAATTAACTTCGCATTCCCGGAAGTGGAATTGTGGCTCATTCCTGTAACATTTATCCATGAGGAAAAGTACATGACGAAATAAATCAATTTGGATTAATTTCAGAGGTTTGTACTAAAAGAGCAAACATTACTGGACAAAAACATTTAAAATTCTCTGCAAGCAGTTATACAAACATTTGCCTCCAGCTTCAGTGTATTATTCAGCGTTATGACTTCAATGTAAGCTACATCATGCTCCATGCTGATATTGGTCAGACATGTTATAAAACGTTGAAAATCTCCTTTCTTCTCGACACAAACAACAAACAGCTTCCTTGTTATCGGTAAATTTAATTTGTTATGTACAATATCTTTATCGGTTCTATATAATCTTGTTGTACTTCATACTTATACATATATTGGAAGGTTTTTTGTGCAATTCTATGTTTGTCTCTACAATTTTAGAACTTTAAGTTTCAGGTTCCGTTAAGCAGTAAATACATGCATTGAAAGATTTTTTTTTTAAAAAAAAAACGAGTAATATACATTTTAAATGACTACTTAATTGTACCAGTTTATGGTTATATTATGCAATCGAAATAACATTTATATAATGTTCTTAAACTACACCTAATTATTAGAGCACGTAATTCTAGACGAACGGTAAAACGGTCTCTCACACATATATATATATATATATATATATATATATATATATATATATATATATATATATATATATATATATATATATATATATATATATATATATATATATATATATATATTCAAGATATTTTAAAATTAATTACCTCAGTTCATAATGGTTAGAAAGATGAAAATATAATCAAGTTTCGATATAAAACTTAAACAGTGATTGCGAATTATATCTACGACGTATTGTAAGATATTCGTTCATTATTGTAGACCTTTGACAAATGTACAAAAAAAGATATATTGCATCAATTTAAAGCTTTTCAAGCTGCTGAATCACTTTGTTCTAAATACATATTATATTTTATAAATACAAAATAAGAGCCAATATACACAGTGTTTACAATAGTATGTTGAACTGTTACCACTGAAAGAAGTACATGTAAGTCAAAGGCACCAATCAATTTTATTAAAAGAATACATTTTTATGCTTTTCTTAGCAGGCAGTGGAAACAGCATACTATCAGAGACCAAGAGGAACAGGACGGCATACACACGACATCAGATACTGGAGCTTGAAAAGGAGTTTCATTTCAACCGTTATCTGACGCGGAGGAGAAGAATTGAGATTGCTCATACTCTTTGTTTGTCAGAGCGCCAAATCAAAATCTGGTTTCAAAATAGACGCATGAAATGGAAGAAAGAACACAAATTACCCAACACTAAGACGCGACTTATGGACCCAACAAATATGTCTGGATTCGACCCCACTTTGAGCATGATGCACATGGGACACCCGCTGGTTCATCATCCAGACTTAACCCCAATATAGTTTTCAGAAGGATATTATATCCAGAATGCAACCTTATGCCGATCTCATGACAAAAATACACTGTTGGCCCATAGTAAAGTTAAGCATGGTTTTGTGTTCATAGAAGTGTTAAAATCAACGTAAGGTATTTTCGTCTACCTTCCAGTCAGAATATATAAGATCGTAATGATTCACTTAGAATTCGGTGAAGTTCACTGATAGATAAGATTTCATGAATGAAAATATTAATGGCTGAAAAATAATGACCAGTTCTCAGAGTTCTTGGGGTGTACACAGGTAGTGCATTCACCGACTTATGATTTCCGTCGAAAAGTTCTGATCAACAATAAGGTACTGTATCATTCAAGTTCCTTGCAAATCCTTTGAGTTGAATCGGAGGACCCGAAATCCGCAAAACGAGAAAAAGGTCGACCTAAGTGATTTTAGTGTTGACTCGTCTTTTTGTAAGCATTTATAATCAGGCTATGACACCAAAGACACTTTTTCTTCATAGTAATGGAGTATTACAGTGGCTCTTTTCACTGAAAATCGATATTCGATTTCATGCTGTGGTCCGTCAGGGTATATATACATATATCTATTGTTTGTACTTTTAGCATATTTAAATTATACATAATCTATTTACCAAAGTCACCATGAAAATCCCATTGTGTTATATATATATATATATATATATATATATATATATATATATATATATATATATATATATATATATATATATATATATATATATATATATATATATATATATATATATATATATATATATATATATATATATATATATCTCGGTTTTATATATATATATATATATATATATATATATATATATATATATATATATATATATATATATATATATATATGTATCTATATATATCGGTTTTACTAATTTTGTTTGTCATAATGCCGTAGTCATGTACGGGTTATCAGATAGTTGTATATTCAATTCTAAGTTCTGCGCTGTCGTGAGAAAGCAATGGAACCTAGTATTTTTAATTAGATGCTAGTCACATTTCACTTTAAATAAACAAGATAAACACACACACACACACACACAAACACACACAAACACACACACACAGCCCAATGTACTACGATTGAAGTACAAAAATATGTCGTAAATGACAAGAGTACATTTTCTGTAACATTTGTCATTCTTGTTCAAGGTTTCGTTTTATTTACAAACATTTTGTCTTTGTTGTCATTGCTGTTCATGTTCTGATAAAGGGAATTATGTTTGATAAGGCAAAGTAAGAAGAACTCAAATATATTTTTACGTGACAAGTTCAGATTTCACCTCTCTGAAAATGTATACCGTAAGGCATTTAATTTTTTATTCTATGTATCATACATATGCCGGTAATTACACTGGTTGATCAGTTCGATGAAAGGTAGCACACCATTAACGATTTTATTGAACAGACTGACAATCTCTGTGAATTTATGTGATTTATAGTGAAGTGGAACCAATGCATATGCCACCTACCAGCAACCCACTATTACAGTTTCAGACATTTATTTACTAGCTAAATAATATGATTTCACACTTGATAACACACAATACGTTGTCATAAAAAATACTTTTCAACCCTATAAAATGTTGAATATTATCTATTTCTTACCTAATTATTAATTGTCTTTTTTCAGAAAAAAATCTGAAAATCAGCTTAAATATATGCACTATAGGTATCTAATTCATTGCTTCTAAAGAGCATAACATATCCAGAGATCATGTATAAAGACTATGTGAGAGATTGTTCTTTTAACTAAATTAACCATTTGAAGTGCATATTTAATAAAACACGTATAACACTGGTTTAATGATCAAAGTTGCTAAGCAAAATTAAAGAATAAATTTGACTGAAGCTTTGTTTGGCATTGCATGTCTAAGGCAAAGGATTTTTCTTTTCCTAAATTGCAAAGACTTTGATCTTTAAAACGTATATATTTTATCTCATGTTTTTTTTTTCTTTTCTTTTTCGAAATCAATATAGGTTTGCTTGAAGTTAAGCAAAAGGTGTTATGCTCCTGTAAAGATTACACTTTTTAACTGAGGGAAAAAAGATACGAGTATAAAAGTTGATCTAATAGCATTATCAAAACCCAATATCGCCATAATGCTATGTATTCTATTTACACATTAATCATGACAAATATCCATTCATATCAACAAATATTTATGTACTATATGTCGATACCAAAGATGATATTGATTGTAAGTACTGCAATCAAGAGAAATAAACGTTGTACATGTTCTAGCAATTACCAAATAAAACATAAATTTAATCTTTTCTGAAGCCTTACTTCGTTTCAATGATTCAGTTTTGACATTTTCACCAATTACTGCAATCACGTTCAGGGCAATTGTCATCTTCAAGCATTTTTATCTACCTGTCTATCTATCCATTTATTGTTTTGCTTATTTTTTATAGCATTAGTGTTCTAAGGTACATACTGTATTAACTATATGGCAGATGATATTTTATATTAGAATATGTAATAAAATAACAATAAAGCAAAGCAAGAATAGCGATAATAATAATAATAATAATAATAATAATAATAATAATAATAATAATAATAATAATAATAATAATAATAATATTATTATTATTATTATTATTATTATTATTATTATTATTATTATTATTATTATTATTATTATTATTATTATTATTATTATTATTATCGTACTCGTTAACATCGTCGTATTCATTAGAATCAGTTTTGATATTTTTTATCAATGTCAAAAACAATATATGCAACCTAATGTTCAGTATTATGGCAGTATTAAGTACGAATACAATTTCGAATTTTGAAATATGTTCCAATGAATGAAAATTATCATGCAATCAAGTACCAGCATACTTTAGAATTTTTTGGAATGTAAATTCTCACAAGATTAAGTATCCATATATTTTAAAAATTAGCATAAAAAAAGTAGAAAATAATGTTCTGGCAAGTGTGAGCATCATCTTCAAGCTAATCTAAGCTCATCCAAATAATTTTTAATTTTTTTTTTTGTATTTTAAATATCTTCCGTGTTCTTTGCATTTGTATCGGGGTAATGGGTCTTGTCCACCCGATAGATAATTCCAGTACTCTACGTGCAGTGTCCGCGCTTCATTTCAATGACGTAATTCGCCTGTACAATGCTTACAAGATACATACATAACATGAGATACATTCCGAGTGGACTAAACCTTTTTAATATTCCATTCAATACTATTTAAACCTCGACATCGCCCTTAACCGCCATGGCATATTGGCCTAATGTCAGTGCCATATTTCACTGTGCTAAAGCTACCCAACTATTTAAGAGTATATTATTTTGGTCAAAGTTCCAAGTCCTGTTTTTCATTCGCTGATGATACAGCGGCGCTTTCCTACATCCATTTCATTTCAGCGATTGAATTACAGATTAAGTCAAATATCTACACATCTATCTAACTGTTGCTGTATTATTTCAGGTTTGAAACTTAACCTAAACCCTGTGTCAGTCGTCTCCTTGTTGCTAAAGATTAAACCGATAGTCGTGAGTTAACATGACAGCAGTAAAAAAAGACTTATCAAACAGCAATCCTATCTTGATACATAATTTGGTATATTTCTCAACTTCCCAAAAATGAGAGGTAGAAATTTCAGCACATCACTACGATGGTCGACTCATGCTACGCTTCTGGCGCGGAGTGTCTAACTTGTCTGTTCAACTCATTCATCAAGTCGTTAATAATCTATGCTGTAGCATAGTTGAAACCGGTATTTGCTATACATGCAGAAAGAGTCATACTTGATAAAAAAAACACTACACAGTCTTTTAAGATGAAATCCAAGTCATACTTAATAAAAACAATACACAATTATTTACATGAAATCCAAGTCATACTTCATAAAAACGGAACAGTCTTTTAGATTGAAATTCAAGGATTACTTCATAAAAGAACATTATCTTGTCTTTGAGATGAAATCAAAAAGGCATACTTGATTTTAGAAAGTAAATAGTTTTTAAGATGAAATCCAGTTGCTTTTAATATGTAATCTCAAGCATCTGGTAAAAATGTCTTTTAAAAGAAAATAGTCCTTTTTGAAACTGTTCGACCACGAGACTGTACATGTATAGCACTGAGATGTACGCAGCGGAAACTAACGGTACATATGCATTACACAAACGGTATACATGCAGTACACAAACTGCACTTAGACGAAACGGCAATTAAATCATTTAGAACGGTAAAAAAAGGTAAGACAAGATAAGATTCGGTAGATTTCACACTACAGGTTGTGTAAAGCCAGAAAACTATTAGAGACGTTACTAGACGGCATGCATACGACTAGAGGCGGTACTAGACGCCACGTAAACGACTAGAGACGTTGCTAGACAGCATGTAAAGGACTAGAGACGTTACTACAAGGCACGTAAACGACTAGAGACGTTGCTAGACAGCATGTAAAGGACTAGAGACGTTACTACAAGGCACGTAAACGACTAGAGACGTTGCTAGACAGCATGTAAAGGACTAGAGACGTTACTACAAGGCACGTAAATGACTAGAGACCAGACTGAAAGACACGTAAAGGACTAGAGACGTTACTACATGGCACGTAAATAACTAGAGACATTACTAGACGGAATGAAAATTATTAGAGACGATACTAAACGGCACATAAGTAGTAGAGAAGTTACTAGACGGCATGTGAAGGACTAGAGACAATACTAGATGGCATGTATTGGACTAGAGACGTTACTAGACGGCACGTAAAGGATTAGAGACATTACCAGACAACATGTAAAGAACTAGAGACGATTCTAGACGGCATGTAAAGGATTAGAAACATTACTAGACGGCATGTAAACGACTAGAGACGGGACTGGAAGGCACGTAAAGGACTAGAGACGTACTACGTGGCACGTAAATGACTCGAGATATTACTAGACAGCATATACATGACTAAAGGCGATACTAGACGGCATGTAAATGACTAGAGACGTTGCTAGATGGTATGGCATGTAGATGACCAGGCACGATACTAGACGTTACGGTATATAGATGACTAGAGACGATACTAGACGGCACGTAAATGACTAGAGACGTAACTAGACGGCACAGAAAGTACAAGAAACGATACTAGAAGGCATGTAAACGAAGGGAAATTTAGAATATTCTTAGAAGCATGGTACGGGGACTGAATGTAGGAAAAAAAAACGAAACACTACTTAGGAAGATACAAACGGTTACCTACTAAAGTATAGGAGAGGTTTGTTAAAACCGATATAAAAAAGTGCTCTAAAAAAACTGATATATCTCGCCGAAAACCACTAATCCTGTAACTGTGTTGTGCTGATTTTATATTTTCCGGATTTGCAGTACACATCGAAAGCCACGCATTTTACTGGATAAGGAATTAGGTAGCGAGAGCCAAGAGCTCAGTCAGACGTATAAAAATGATCTGTGTGATAATTTTGGTTTGTCTCATTTCACGACAAACATAATAATGTTTTCAGTTTTAGCCTGAGATATATAATATACAACGCAAAGAAGAATGCGCGAAAACGAGACACCGTGACCTATTTCCAGTATGTCGCATACTGTATTAATTATATTAAACTACATGCATCCACATACATTTTAATTTACTACTGACGTGCTAAAATGCTAAGATTTGCAAACGATCGCACGATTTTCACCATAACAATGACAGCAATACCCATGTAAAACAAGCAAGACTCATGGCACCCCTTATTCCTGTCATGCAACACAAAAATGCTTCACGAATACTGATCTCTAAAATGTATGTACGATGCAAAACCCTATTCTATTTTTTATTCGTTAGAGACAGACTACAAGCATGTTCTGAGCGCCTAAATTTGCAACAGTTCACCGACTGACTATATACGATGGCCATAAAAGTGACTTACATTCTTGTAAAAGTGCTTGGAAAAAGTCTTATCACTTAGTAAGGCATAAGAGAGGGAAAGATATTTGCCTCAAATCTATTTCTGTTGACACCATATCTAGACAAATGAATCACGTGAATACCTACCTACCTACACTTCACAAATATGCTAAAACAATGAATAAATAAACTACCCTCCTAGTAGGCTTGTGGATGAGGAAACATGGCCTGTTATTTCTAGGGAAAAAAATTAAACATTAATTATTTTCAAGGAATATGGGAACAAAACAAACGTTTTACGATACATTTGAACCAAAATTGAACTCAGTTTTCCATAGGGACAGGGCTGTGTAGACTGAGAATTGCATTTCAATCAAACAAGGAAGCGTTGGACTGGCGTCCCCGGGAATTTTTCTGAGTGAGGAGTAAACTTTTGAGGATTGTCCAAAGAAAAATATAAAGGCACTATTTATATAGTGCACAGTCTGTGATTGTGCTGGTAATGTCCTCTTCTTTCCGACATGAGCACATGTTCTTAACCTAATATAACATCTATGCACGATATATTATTAAATGGGAAGAAAACATCATCCTTGAAACAAACACAGCAGTTTGATATGAAATGTAGGTCAGAGACATGAATTTACATTTATATCTTTCATTTATATCGAAAACAGCACTCTCTAGAACATTTACAAAGGGACAATACACGTAAAAGGAGACCACTAAGTGGGGGATAAATTAAAAGATAATTCTGCAATCATGATGCAATTAAAAGAGCTTGCTATAAATTAACAGATTAATCAGATTATGTTAGAACGCAAGTTAAAATTATTGCTTACTTTCAAAGGCAGTTGTAAAATTCTGAATAACCAACAATGGATCGCTCACTCAGATAAAAAGATATACATATACCTTATTGTCACCAATGATATATGTCTTGAATATAACCGTATCTCCAGTAAAATGTCTGTATTTCAAGAGCTAGACTGCTATAGTTAGCCATTTCCGTTAGATCAAATTTCAATAATTTATGTTTTAATATATGTGTATCATATTTATGATATATCATGTATCTCATATCTGAATTATTAGAACGAGACTTCATCGCGTGTTATCTGTGATAGCTTGTGCAATGTATGAGAGATATCAAAGTTCTCTTGCTGAGCAAGCAAAATAAGACGATGATGATTTACTTTTGTAACTTTTTAAACAAACGTTAAAATGGTATTAGAAGTTCGAAGTAAGAACATATGTAAAGACTAATGCTATGGTACGAAAATACGTAACAATTATTGATATTAGGTGTACGTATTTACAGATGTTTTTTTCTACGTTTAAGATGCTGATTGGTTTAAAGAACGTCCATTGAGAGAGAGAGAGAGAGAGAGAGAGAGAGAGAGAGAGAGAGAGAGAGAGAGAGAGAGAGAGAGAGAGAGAGAGAGAGAGAGAGAGAGAGAGAGAGAGAGAGCAAAACCAAGTTGTTTTCAATGAATATCCTCTTCAAAAACGCCTGAATCTTTTGACTATGAGAACGACTCCTTTCATATCCCATAGTCCGCTTACCTACAAATTATAAATGGCAAACAAATAAAGAAACATGTTCCAACAGTATCGTAATATTTCTTTTCCAGTGAGTTTTGTACTAACACATTCCATGTTATTTTCATCACTTAATTTATTATATATTTCAAGCGAAATGTAGAGAAATGAGGCAAACAACAAAGAGATAAAGTCGATTAAAAGACGCAGAGAAGGCATCATAATGCAGAACCAAACAGCTAACTATCTGCTATAATTTGTTTGGAATTATTCTTAATAGATTCAGAATATGGCAGATTCAGTATATGGCAGATTCAGTATATGGCCTCAACAAATTTACTTATCTGTTTCATCCACTTTAATACCCTATATAGTCTCCACTGCGGTATTTATATGTTTACAATTTACAATGATATGTTGGTCATTATATTTAAATTGTTCAACTTTTTAATCACTCAAGTCTAAAATGTTGGTAATAAGTCATCCAACATGTTGGTAATAAGTCATTCAACATGTTGGTAATAAGTCATCCAACATGTTGATGAGAAGACATACCGCTTCTGATTTTCGGAACATTGTTTAAATTCCTTGTATCTGATCTTTGTCATCCATGATCGGATTCAACATACACCGCAAAGATTAAATATTACCTATAGACAGGCATTTTTACCATGGCCTATATACGTGCATTTTTACCATTGTCTATATACATGCATTTTTACCATTACCTATATACATGCATTTTTACCATGGACTATATACATACATTTTTACTATTGCCTATATACATGCATTTTTACCATTACCTGTATGCATGCGTTTTTACCATTATTTATATACATGCATTCTTACCATTACCTATATACATGCGTTTTTACCATTACCTATATACATGCATGTTTACCAGCATAAAGGGAGCTTTGATTGCTGCAGATTTCTGAGTTTTCTATGTTTATTGCATTCTATCTGTTAAGTGCGAATCTGAGCTACCCAATATGAGTTTAAATTACCACGATCCGGTTTGTTAATGCAATCGGCCCCAAATTATTTAGGCATAATGTAAATCGTAATGAGTCAAACTCAGAATTTCCTCGCATCCATAGTGATTTTGTCTAATCAGAGTGAAACTGAACACAACTATAGAACTTCAGGCACGACGAGTTCTGTGCATGAATGATTATTGGACGAAAGTTTAGTCAAAAAAGCTGTTGATTTTGGACAGAATATTTGCATTCCCTCCAATCTTTGCTTTGGCTACTGACAGATATCTTGTTTTATTATCTTGTTCAGTTTTTTATTTACGTCGCGCGTCCAAATCATTAATGAAGGAAGTGCGAAAGAATTAAAATCAGGTCCGTCTCACAACACATATCCGGCCTTATCGTGTTTTCACAGGTCTATTTCTCCTGACGCCCCATATTACACTTAAAATATCAAACTTCTCTTTCGACAAATTTCATCAATCTCTGTCTAAACACTATTGAAAAATGAGTTTACTGCTGAGTTATGTTTTCACCTACTGCAAGTCGCCTATTGTTTGGTTTACGTCTGTGTGTGCGCGTGTATATATGTATGGAATTATATCTCTACTTTTGATAGCCATTTTCTAGATGGCGACATGGCGATTGATAATCACGTAAACGGGTATGACTGTCACAATAATTCGAAAATAAAAACAGAATTTACCGCTAGTCTCTATAGTTTGATTTAGATAGAAGATTTTTTCAGTTGTATTTTGTATCGATACGTCATTCCAAAATAGGTATTTTTATAACAAGGCAACCCCTGTGACGTATCAAATTCAGCAAGAAGGCGCACAATGGGTTTTCATCTAACTTGATGATTTATGATGTTTTTGGTGATGCAAGCGGAACATCTGTCAAACACAGCCCGCGAGGCATATTTGAAATTATAAAAAGTTGGCATGTTTATCTTTATTCAATATAAATCCAAATATGGTTTATTTATAGCTTTCGGATGTCAACGCACTAGTCACCGAGTCTTCTGGTATCCTTGCTTCTTATATTCATTCTTTAGCGAGGTCACCAATCGAGATTAGGTATATTTCAATAAACACAAATCGCTTATTTATTAAATCTGTATAAATAAGGTACACACCAAAAGATGTCAGACTGGCAAATTACATCCACATTTGTGTGTGTGCTTTATATGTTTGAAGTCAAAGGTCTTAATTTTTTTTTCATTAGATATAATTTGTTACGCCATAGATCATGTGATAGTTTGAATAAAAATTGAAGTGAGGGTAAACAATTATTAATAGATGTTTATTGTCAGTCTTTATGTAGATATGATCAGAGTTTAGAGTTTTGCTCAGGCCTAGTTAGAGATTATAATTTAAATTATTCAGTGGAATGACAAAGTACGTGCTCATTAACTCTTTAGACTAAAACACTACATTTGGATTATTGAGGAGTCATTCAAAGACAATCTGGATTAAATCATTGTGGTACTATTCAAGACTGTTAGTACATCAGCACATTAAGGACCATTGGAAGGACTTCTGAACATTCCATACTTTTGGACAAGTGATGGGACATATCGAATTATCTGGGATTTAATTCAAAATACTGTAAGTTTATTTTGAATTTTCACTTTGTTTCCTTGGAAATAAATTGTTTTTTTAATTTACCAAAGTTGTCGGTTTCTCTTCTTTCTATAACTTGGTTTCGTAACAATATACATGAAACAAAACCCGAAAAAATAACAGTGCATAACAGAGAACCAGGGAGAGTGCTTTTGGAATCATTCTATTCCTTTCCCAACATACAAAATCTACATAGGCCAAACCAATTACACCAATGAGACAACGACAAAACACACAATCGTACCTACTTACATGTATTTGAATGGAAAGATTCCAAAGACATTAGAAATGAAAAAGGCACCAGGTTGTACTGTCCGACTGGTTAAGATGCATCTTGAGTGAAAATTCACAACGTGGCAAGTTACATGTCTATGACTTTCCATGACTAATATGGTCTTTATGATCTGACATTCAGAACGTTATTTGCCGTGTTATGTATGTATGTATGTATGTATGTATGTATGTATGTATGTATGTATGTATGTATGTATGTATGTATGTATGTATGTATGTATGTATGTATGTATGTATGTATGTATGTATGTATGTATGTATGTATGTATGTATGTATGTATGTATGTATGTATGTATGTATGTATGTATGTATGTATGTATGTATGTATGTATGTATGTATGTATGTATGTATGTATGTATGTATGTATGTATGTATGTATGTATGTATGTATGTATGTATGT
The DNA here is from genome assembly GCA_016746295.1 of Potamilus streckersoni. Lineage (NCBI taxonomy): Eukaryota > Metazoa > Mollusca > Bivalvia > Unionida > Unionidae > Potamilus > Potamilus streckersoni. Next base: position 856,038 of record JAEAOA010000663.1, on the reverse strand, counting down.
ATGTATGTATGTATGTATGTATGTATGTATGCATGTGCCGTGTTATGTATGTATGTATGTATGTATGTATGTATGTATGTATGTATGTATGTATGTATGTATGTATGTATGTATGTATGTATGTATGTATGTATGTATGTATGTATGTATGTATGTATGTATGTATGTATGTATGTATGTATGTATGTATGTATGTATGTATGTATGTATGCATGCATGCATGCATGCATGCATGCATGTATGTATGTATGTATGTATGTATGTATGTATGTATGTATGTATGTATGTATGTATGTATGCATGTATGCATGTATGCATGTATGTAATGTCTGTGTGTGTGTGTGTATGTGTGTGTGTGTGACACACACGTAGCATGTGGTGAAAATTAAACGCTAGCTGACCTACGAGGAAATAATTATATTCAAGGCAAGTAAACATGAAAGGAAAACATTTAGTGACTAAATGTACCTACATCAACCTTCAGATCATTGTGGTCATACAGAAAAAACAAGGCTATCTTTATATTTTAATTTAGTAATTGAAACACGCTGTATCCCTAATGAACTTTTAAAGAAGAAGAAAATCGTAAAGATATTTAAATTTGATTCAATTTTTAATCCAAGTAAGCAGATAGAGTTGGTGTTGTATAGATAAAAACAAACAATTCAAAATGTGTCTTGCAGATTAAACTTTAATGATATACACTCGCTGTTTTTATCCCAAAGCTTCGTAAGGGATTATCTATCAGGTGATTGTCAACGTGTCCCTTGTGTGAAAGATGGAATCTTTGCGATTACCAGACAGACAATATGAAGGAACTCGTGAAGTAATAATTATACACTTTCTGTATTTAGGAAATCCCATTCCTTTTTTACATTTTAAAGGGTATATTTATCATGAAAAAACACAAGTTCAGAAAACATGATTTATTGTTTTTGTTGTTGTTATTTCAAGTCTGGCATTTAATATAGGGAAATTTTGTCGATTATGTCAATTTTAGTTTTACATTTCTCTTACCAACGATGAAAGCAATTTGGCGGATTGGTGGACTTTTCTTCTTTCTGAGAGAGGGGTCCAGTAACATTCATTAACAGTATGGCACATTTTGGCACATACAGATAGTTAGACTTGTTACTATGATCTATGGCTGGACGATTATATTCTCATCGTGTATTTGAAAGAATGGGATATTCACTTTACTCAAATAAATAACTTCAGTGTTTGCTACTCTAAACTTAATTGCGCTCGATTTAACTATTTGTATAAATCATTTGCATCAGCACTGAATATGTATTGGATATTTTGCATGCAATTAGAAGCAAGCAATCGCGTGTGTGATGGAGACAGAGAGAGAGAGAGAGAGAGAGAGAGAGAGAGAGAGAGAGAGAGAGAGAGAGAGAGAGAGAGAGAGAGAGAGAGAGAGAGAGAGAGAGAGAGAGAGAGAGAGAGAGAGAGAGAGAGAGAGAGAGAGAGAGAGAGAGAGAGGAAACGCTATCGTCTGTGAGTCTACGTAAATCATCAGCAATATCACTGATTTATGCAAAAAACAATAACGATCCTATAGTTGAACGTCGCAGCAGCAGAGCTCCAACAGATTGATTTGCAGTTTTCGGAAAGGCCGTTTGTATCCGGTGTAAAGGATAATGTATAGTTCTGATCTGTCAAACTGGCCACATTGACCAATCAAACGTAGATATCGATTTCACTGCTTAGTTACGTGTTGCTATCCGCTGTGGATATTCGTTCACAAAACACAAGACCACGGTTGATTACACTCCTATTACATTTCAGGGAAATTTGGAACATAACGCAGAAAATCACTGAAAATATATCAGAAAAATGGTTCGCCTTTGTGCTTTGGGTACATGCAATGCAGGCTGCAGTTATTAAGAAAACATTCAAGAGGGACTCTATTATACCAAATTTTCTCAAACCAAACACCAATGTGGAAAAATGCCTGCATTGGACGTGATGCATTATTTATAATTATATTTCACATAAATACACAAAACTATTTTTAAAAAAAATGACAGAATTATTTGTGATGGTGAAAATATTGAATGCAATTTTATGTTAATTGTATGCTTATTAGAGCCATACTATTGCATGCAGTGGAGAACGTTTGTGTGTAAGTGTTGTTTATTGACACATCTGTGAGTAGATACATGGTTGAGTGGTTTGAAAGACAGCACGTGTATATTTGTAAATATGATCAATTTCATCCAAGTGATTGTATACAAGTTTGTAAATGTCCTTTTCCATCACTTTGCTTATACAGCCAAATACAGAACTGGATCTGTAATTAGCAATTATTTTTGCTATCTTTCTTATCTAAATCCTACCGCTTTGAATGGTACGAAGTGGACTAAATGCATCTCGTTACTCGTTACAACCCCTGAAGGTATTATAATTACTAGCGATCCACATTTTACATTTTGTGACATTTCGGACACAACCGTTATTTTAAAGCACAGTTTTTATATCAGTATATTATTTGATGTCGTATCTAATGTGTCATTATATTGCAGGAATAGTAGTTGTTTCATATTTAAGGGAAACATTTTTTTTTCGGCGAGTCTCCAAATATCGTTTGAAATAGTATACATGTATAGATACATACATGCACACATACATACTTTAAGTACTGAGAGGCGTATGTGAAAGATTGGACATTCTTTGTATATATGAACTGTATTTCACAGTGATAAATTTCACTTAAGATGTAGGCCAAAAATTAGGTGTAATACCGGTCTAAAAAAAATATCATACAAGCTATTTTTTTTAATGCAGAGCAAGGGGGAAAAATCTCCACCGAAGCGTAGATATTAACAGCCTTTTATGTAATGTAGGAAACTTTCATTTTTGTTTTTACTTAAGTAAAAATTTAGGCCAAGTCGATTATGTAAAAGTGAAGTAATCTTTCCTAGCAATTTAACAGCTGTACATTTCTCCAGACCAATGTAAGTGGGAAAATAGGACTATATCGATGCCACCACGTCTTTCTTTGTTCAAAGCTTGGTTAACCAACTTACATAACTGAGTTTGCAAAACAGGAGATAAAGAAAGAGATAATGTGTCGGTCAATAGTAAAACCACCGTCTGACGGAATTGTGCTTATTGCAAATACGACAACACACGTATAAGAAACTTACAATGATCCAGTCTAACAATAGATGAAAGACTTATAAAAGCTCGCACGTGTTTGAATCATTAGTGTAATATTTTTCTTCAGCTTCTCGTATAGGCTGCTGTTGTTCAGAGTCTAGTTTGCTGGCTTGACAATCAGTAATTTTTGTGTCCGAATCCTGACCGGACGTTTTGGCTGAAGGAGACTGACTGCTAAACATTTGTTGCTCCTATTCTCTCGGCACAAAATAGTGTCATGTCCTGAAATGCGGTTAAAACTCATTTATAATTCTTTTAATTATCATCGTCGTCGTGGTCATCACCATCACCATCATCATCACCACCACCATCATCATCATCATCATCATTATCATCATCATCATCATCATCACCACCACCATCATCATCATCATCATTATCATCATCATCATCATCAAGAAAAGTAAGAAAAATATGGCTCATAAGAAATAGCATCTACATAGATACCTAGATAAGTGATCACGTTAATGTTGGCATATCAAAACCAGTCCGTCGCCCACTGGGTCTGTTAGTGTCTATTACACATAGTCTCGATTACAAGGAGATAGAATAGCACCCGTTGATTTACTGTCAATTATTGTACACATTCAATTGAAAATGACAGGAGCACTTTATGAACGTAACAACCAATATATGTCGCGTGTCGCATTCAAACTGAAATACGACCACTTTCATTTTGCAGGTTACATACTGAGCTGTAGAACGACGCAGGTATTGTCGTGCTTATGTTGTACAGGAAAAGACCTAAATAGACAGGACACATATTTCCCATCGGACGTGTTGTGACCAGTAAAGCTCTCAAATTGGGAGCTCTAGGGATTAGTTATGTATAATGTCCAACGAATTGACAAAAGAAGATAAATGAGGGATCCTGCAGTCTGTAACGTGATACATTAATGTTCGCGCTTCCAAGCTTGCGGACGAGTTAATATAACCTGCGATACAGAAAATGGGACACATTTTTGATTTTAGGTATGCTATAAATTGCTCAGCTTGAATTGTAACTTGCACTCGTATCGAAAGATCATTTTGTTCAACTGGAATGGACCAAATCTAGTATATAATGAACGGGGACTCTGAAAGTGTCATAGAAGAGAACAATTTTCCTTACAGTAAAAGTTCTCTTTGTGAGGGGCTAGATGTAACGTACAACCTTTATATTTTTGAATGTCTCATCGTTGTGGACACTTTGAGGCTACCTCGGTGGACTCAATTCAATTTTGAATACGTGTACAAGAATATGATGTATTTATAGAGTTATATTATAACAGATTTTATTTCCTATTGATAGGCAAGAATTTATCCTTTCGTTGGAGGCTTGTGGTGGTGGTAATAAAAAAAAATAAAATTCAGCTTCCAACGCCCTCCGCAAAGAAATGGTCTGTCATGAAGTAAAGGAATAAATCTCATCTAACTAGAACGCTAGCTACTCCTGTCGTTGGCATCTTCTTCTGCATTTATAACGGCATATATGTATAACACATACATACACACAAAAATACATACATACATACATACATACATACATACATACATACATACATACATACATACATACATACATACATACATACATACATACATACATACATACATACATACATACATACATACATACATACATACATACATACATACATACACACACACACACATGCATGCATGCATGCATGCATGCATGCATGCATGCATGCATGCATGCATGCATACATACATACATACATACATACATACATACATACATACATACATACATACATACATACATACATACATACATGCATGCATGCATGCATGCATGCATGCATACATACATACATACATACATACATACATACATACATACATACATACATACGTACGTACGTACGTACGTACGTACGTACGTACATACGTTCGTACGTGCGTGCGTATATATATATATATATATATATATATATATATATATATATATATATATATATATATATATATATATATATATATATATATATATATATATGTGTGTGTGTGTGTGTGTGTGTGTGTGTGTGTATGTGTATGTATGCATGCATGCACACACGCACGCACGCACGCACGTACGAACGTATGTACGTACGTACGTACGTACGTACGTACGTACGTACGTATGTATGTATGTATGTATGTATGTATGTATGTATGTATGTATGTATGTATGTATGTATGTATGTATGTATGTATGTATGTATGTATGTATGTATGTATGTATGTATGTATGTATGTATGTATGTATGTATGTATGTATGTATGTATGTATTTTTGTGTGTATGTATGTGTTAATTTTAGTTGCGTTTTATAGAATGACCTATGTACAATAATAAATACATCTGATCATAAAGCAAAAAAAGTAATGGTTACCCCTTTTCGCAAATCATTAACCGGTCCATTTTTGTGTTCAAACTTTATTTCTCAAGCAATATTCAGACTAAAATAATCAAATTAGACGAGTGTATCTATCTCTGTAAACAGAACATTTTCAAACAAAATGTTAACGTGACCTACATTTCACATAGGTTTTGTGTTTTAGTTAAGTTCAAGACAAAATAGGCGTTTTTTTGTTTCCTTGCTTACATGTTATGTACATATTTTCCTATCTTATGAACTGGGCTTATTCCAGACGAGTATTTTTTTAAAAATTCAGACACTCCTAAAGTTGTTGAAATCTACACTAGTACAATAGATAAATACATAAGAGTCATTATTTGTTTATTCAAATTTATAACATTTGCAAACTAATGTATATAATATATAAATTTATTTAAAAAAACAAAATATGTAAAGTTGTCCAAAAAACATTATAACGTTAGATAAATAAATTAAATATGTAAGAGTTAAAAAAAGAAATACATTTTTAGAAAAGTTAACAAAAGATGTAAGAATTAAAAAAAGCGATCATTACAAGCAGTACATCTGACTTCTAGACAGCAACTCAATCAAAGAACATTAAATTCATTAAATAGAGTTGAAGTCAACCCATGATATGAATCCAATGATATGTGAAATATATTACGGAGAAACTTACTACTATTACTTACACAAATTATTTTGAATATACATAGTCAAATAATTTTGAAAACACATTTCAGAATTTGATAATGGAGGAATTAGGAGCATAGCGTTTTCTGAGCTTCTCAAAGTTATTTTATTGTTTTCCTGGTAATCATTGGAGATATGTAAATCGATAAAATAAATACATTATTAATCATAGTCGTGAAAAACAAAATAATGTTCATCAGGGCTTTGGAGAAACGCAAACCAACTAACATGTTAAATATTTACAAATATATTTCTTAGCTAGAACAGTTGAATACTGGAATACTGGTGAAAACTGTATGCTGTATAAAGAAATACAATACTAAAAGGTGCTAAACATGGATGCACCATTTTGCTCTTCATGGACTACCAATCGCAGGGAGAACTAAACTTAATAAACATATACGGTGGTCGTGTACACAACAGGACATATATAGTCTGTTTCCACTATTCAAGATACTTTAATAAAGTAAATTGAAACTTAAGTTTGAGGCGATGGAGGCCATCGTTTATAGTAGTTGCATACAATTTATATTTTTAATTTTTTGAGGCTTTTTTTTTTGTTTCACATTTCTTGCATTCCTTTTTCTTTTTATTCTTTTGTTATCAAAATTCAACCATTATACTAAAATTGTATAAAAAAGTAAAAACGCTAATCGTTGACCTTCCTCCGAGACACTGTTTCTTTTAATCTTTATATTACAAATAAAAACGTTAAATAAAATTTTAAAGAACCAGTTGATTATTGTAAAGAAAGAAAACATTGCAGTATTAACTACTAACGAGGTAACGTTTCCATCTAATGTGTATATTATACCAGTACTACTACTAGATTAAGCTTACTAAAATTGTTTGCAGTATTAATACCTTTTTAATTTTTCACTTACTTTTCGTTTATCACCGACAGGACTTATTCCCCGGTTTCCACCTATTAAACCTTTTTAAATATTTTCTATGATATGTTCACGAGATGCTGCTGTTGTTATGAATAGCTATAAAAAAATAACAGATATAGTCGTACCAGTTTGCTTAAACATTTAGCTTACTCTAACGTCTAATGTATTGTTTCTTTAAAATTTGAATCTATGCTATTGATAGTTTCCTTAAAGATATATTGTATAAGTCCGTGAGATGCCCTATTATGTCACATTTATGAATTTGTATTATCTCTTGCTATTTAATTTTGTTATATACATCTTTTTTATGTGCTGTATGTTTTTTGTTTCGCTTATTTATCACACATTTCAACGTCTGATTTCACTGATATTTTTTTTATTGATTTTATTTTTAAAATCAATGTCTCTTTGGTACAATCATTGAGCTCTCAGCTTTGATTGTTGAAAAATTATCCTTCCAAATTGGTCTAATTATAAATTAGCATTGTTTGCTTGTTTGCAATTTCTTGTTTGTTTTTTTCTGTTTATAATGTTTGCATTTCTTAATTCTATTTTATTTGGAGGAACCCGTACATTTTGTTCTTCTGGCAAACCTGAAGAAGTTAGGAAAGATGAAAGAAGTTAGGAAAGATGCTGTATAAAGAAATAAAATACTAAAAGGTGCTAAAAATGGATGCACTATTTTGCTTTTCATGGACTACCAATCGCAGGGAGAACTAGACTTAACTCACTTCTAACTCTCTTTGTAACTACAAATTAATTATGTCTATGAAAGCAACACAGAGAACGTTAACATCAACACAAAAACAACCCCAGAAAATAATGCCAAGAGAATGAATCCTGGATATTTTATAATCGATTAATTTGTTTCTATAACATACATTATCACAACCTTCGCTAAAAATAATATATCTTTCTACCAAATAATTGGCTCGTTATATACAAGTTTATATAACATAAGATAAATTAAACAATCAGAGAGGTTATCATATATAAATTAAACAATTATACAGTTTAGCAGTTTTAAAATTTTGTACATTTTTTATTGTGTTCTTATTTTTTTTTCTTGTTGCGGTGGCATTTAGTCACTTTAGACCAATTTTAATTAGCATTCATAGATTATATATTTGTAACCATTTATATGTTGTTATGGATCAGAAGGATCAAAAGATGCACAAGAAATTCAATGACCTATGTTGAATCTTAACAAAACAACACTAATTTTGTACAAATTAAAATTCGATTAATTGTATTTAATATTTTGTTTCACTGCATTAAATTTTCACCTCATGCCAAGCGAGATATTTAGTTATTTATAATGTTAACATGTTTTGACTTTTGTACATGCTTACATAACTTTTTATTATTTTGCCTCCAAGTTATTAAGCATTTCCGATTTTGTAATCGCTATTTATTTTGGGTTGGCCGTAACATGTTTTGTTTAAGTTTTACACATATATTGGAATCAATTTAGTTTTCACTACTCTTCGTCACGGAAACTTTTTACTATTAATATTGTTCTACTTTCACCTTTCAACATGTTCAATATGTTCTTTTAATGAGGTAAAGTTGAAAATACGACTAGGTAAACGAACGCAATTAAAACCGAAAAGTTATTATGGAATCAGTTCCAACTATCCTTAAATTCTAAGATTAAAAAGAGCAACCAAAAATGGTAATTACTCAGAAAAACTACGGCTAACCCATTGTTGAACTAGAGAAACAACTTGGGGTACGTAAACGCGAACAGATATGACAAAATAGTAATTAATTTTAAACAGTCATGATCAAGGACATTGAAAAAATCCTATAAATATTTGTCATAGGAATCCTTAGTGTTTAGAATGTCTATAAAATCACCATCAAAAAATTGAAATAGAGGAATACAATATAATATGAATTATTCCGTATTTCACTATCATGGTTCACAATTAATTATTTAATACCACGACTGACATTACCTGAAGTAATAATAAAGAAAGTAAATGAGAGGCTGTGGACTTAAGGAGGATAACTACATTACAATGCTAAATTTTAGCCCCAAAAGACAATATCAGCAATTATAGGAAACACATGTGGACAAATACACAGAAAGCGGTACAGGAATTGGGAGAGAAAATTTAAAGTGCACCACAACCGTACCTAATATTACCACACCCAAGCAAAGCAACTGAACTGTTTTGGCTGATCAAGATAAATCAAATCAAGAACTATTTAATTAAAGAGTTAAAAATTATATTGTTGATAGCAAAACGTCCATATCCTCATAGAAGTTTAAACTGGGCGGCTTTTATCATGTTATCCAACTAGAATTTAGTGGTTTTGATGTAACGATTTTGTGGATTGATGTAATGTTTTGGAGGTTTTGATGTACTGTTTGGGTCTTTGATATAACATTTAGTAGTTTTATGTAATAATTGGGGGGATTGCTGCAAAACCTATTAAAGAGAATCGTCTTTACAATAAAACATTACGAAACTGTCAGATCTGTTCTGTCTTGAAAAGTGATAATGAAAATAAGTCGCTAAGAATTGAATAGGGTACTTACAGGGTACAACCGATATTAAGACATAAACAAGTCCAAAATATCGAAGAATGTGCAAACGTCGTTGTTACAAGAGGGAAAGAAAGCAAATATTGTATTGGACACAAGCCATGCTGTAAAATAAAGTTGTTTAAGTAGTGATTGTTTGAACATTAACTGTTGTAACATATGCTACTAAAATGTAAGATTTCAAAGACTTAGAAGTCACTCAGAGAGAGAGAGAGAGAGAGAGAGAGAGAGAGAGAGAGAGAGAGAGAGAGAGAGAGAGAGAGAGAGAGAGAGAGAGAGAGAGAGAGATCAGTTATAGTAAATTATCCATTTTACTACAAAAACGAGATTGACTAATCTGCTGAAATTGACTATTACAACATTAGAATGCATTTGGTTAAAACGTACAATAAGAATGAAAAGAATCTATTATAATTCCAGATAGATTCAATATCATTAAGATGTACTCGAATGGATGGAATGACTGCTGACAATAGTAATGAAAAAAGTGTTGATACTGAGTGATTTTTACACAGTTTAAAAGCTGTATGAACCTCCAATAATTAATACAATTTATACATAACTAATTATAATTCTAAATAATTACACAACATGCATAATCAGCTATAATTTTAAATGTCATGGATTCAGTAGTCAGCTGATATTGTTTTGGTGTTTAAAAAACTAAATATGTATATATTTTCCTAGACCAGATCAGTAATACCAAAGCGGCAGCTGTTTATATTTGTTAGCATCGTTGTCTGTTAGAGGTGTTGTTCATGGTTATTTGCTTTATTTTGTGTATGCTGTACATTGTCCATAACAATAATCACGAAGAGGAATCGAAAGTCGGATGAATATCTGCATTCAAGATTAAAAACGGAAAGTAAAATATTTCCTTGGTATAACTGTAATTATATTTTTCATCTTAAGTAAATAGCGTAAAGACTTAACTATAACCAGAGTTATCACTGCAATTTCAAATCTATAATGCATAGTCGACCCCCCCCCCAATAGCATTGGTATAACTGTAATTATATTTTTCATCTTAAGTAAATAGCGTAAAGACTTAACTATAACCAGAGTTATCACTGCAATTTCAAATCTATAATGCATAGTCGACCCCCCCCCAATCATTTGAATTGCAGAAATAGATGGACGACGACAAAAAGAGGTATTCAGATGTGGAGAATGTATATTCTCAGGTTTTACAAAACTAAGAGGAGACACCTGGGGAAATACCAAACATACGAGCAAGGGCTAAACAGCAAAATGTTCGATTAAGAGACTGGCACTGAAGATTTGAAAAGGTCTACAAAACTGCAATGCTCTGCAACATCATCTTAAACACGTACATAAAGAATTAAATGACTAGAAGAAAAAAAATACAATATTATATAGGTAGTTGATTTTGTGACTTTAAAGAGGATGTAAGAATTTTTTTATGATAAACTAAATGCTATCGGTATTACTATATCACAATTATACAAATAAATGAGTTTCATGGAAATTGCCGACAACAATAAATATATAAATAAAAAGAAAAAGGTGTGAGCGAAATCATAATTAAATCGACCAGAACGATTTATCACGTCTCTGTTATTGACTTTGTGACCAGATCAAAATGATCCGGATTTACATTTCTAACAAGAAATTCGCTGCTAAAACTGAACATATTAGTGATCAAAGAGGGCACGTTCGAACAGATAGCAAAGAATATACAGTTCAAGAGCTTGTTAATATTATCTGAGCGGTAGAAGGAGGTATTTTGAACTGGAGCAAACTTTTATACCCCTAAGATGAATTTTAAATAGATCATAAAAAATCCTTCTCACAACCAGTAATAGCATTGATTACAAGATTTAAGCATGAAGAGAACTAATCGATACAGTTCAATCAGAAATAATCGATAGTTAAATTAGAAATAGAAGTGTTTTAAAAATGTATGTAGTAAATATCACGATTCATGAAAGTACAAAAAAGAACATTAAATGATTATGACAACAGGCTTAATTAATACGGGAAGGAACGATTGCATTGATTTATGATTTCTTTGCAAATTAACAAAGAAATCAGATGCAATTAAAATGGGAAATAATAATAATAATAATAATAATAATAATAATAATAATAATAATAATAATAATAATAATAATAATAATAATAATATTAATACTACTACTACTACCACTAGTTATTATTATTATTATTATTATTATAATAATAATATTATTAATACTACTACTACTACTTATTATTATTATTATTATTATTATTATTATTATTATTATTATTATTATTATTATTATTATTATTATTATTATTATTATTATTATTATAATAAACATACTAATTAAATATTTTGGTTTGTATGTAGATTTTGTTTTATTTAATTAGTATTATATTTATTTTAAATCCTGTTTACATATTCATGATATATCACAATGCAGGATACATCCGAAAGAAAAACGGCGACTAGTTCAGATGAAAAATGTGATAGTCATTTAGAATTTGAAAACATTTTTTATTTATATTCTTATTTGAGCTCCGGTACATTTGTAAAGTAGTTAGGTTTTAAATGCTACTGCAATTTAATTGTAAATTAAGTAAAGCTCTTCATTATGCACACTAAGTAAGGTTTGGGCATGATACTTAAGACTACGTAAATACTACGAGTATAACCAATGGTTGCTGTGTAACGTTCAGATACACACGAAATGAATAATTATCGAGATAAGATCGTGTTCGAGAAAAGGCCTCTGTATACATTTTTTTTAAATTGGTACTATTATGGAATATTTTGTCATTCACAAAAAAATAGATGAGTAAATCTCTAATATCCCTTCACTATCGAGTCGCCGCTATGTAATTTCTTAAAAGCTGTTATTCATAAAAGTTTTATAGCAAAATAATTCATAAATAAGTGGAGAAGAATTCATAGAAAAATCTACGCCTGCAAACTATAATAAAAATTGTATTACAATTTTCTCTAATAACCTTTCTCAATTGCTATCTCGATTTTCAAGAAATTGTCATGACACGTGCCTTCCTTGATGGTGAAGGCCGCCATTCAATGCGTCGTGCAGATTTTTCAAGATAAGCTTAAATAGAAATTGATGTTTCCTAATGACACAGTTAGAAGCTTGGAATGATGAATTCAGGCAAATTACATATTAGCGAGAATAATAAACAAGGGGCTCCTTATCTTATATTGAACAAAGTGTTCGTGGTTTGTTTTGTGCCCGTAACATCGTCAAGAGCTTTTCCGAGTTGCTTTGTATGTCATTGCGTGAACCCCATATGGCGGAGATCGCTAGTGAGCTGCTCTTCTTTCTTCAAACCGAAACAATTACAGGTGTACTGCAAGGTGATAAATTAATGTCACACCCATCTCTGTTTACCTGTGAGCTTTTGAAGTTGGGGAGAAAAAAATGGTCTTTAATCCTGAAAAAATTGCTCAAGGGTGATTCTCAAGCTACATCACTTTATCGAAACCCGCCATGATACGCTGACCTTTACCGATGTGTGAAGCGATTTAGCTGAAACAGGGCCTTGTGATTATAATAAATGACACCCTTTGACGAAAAGCATTAATTTAAATAGAGTATTTCCACACAGAAAATAAATGTATAGAATGAGAAATAATACAAGTAATTATCTTACGATTATCGTTTCAGTATTGGGATTCCGGATTGACGAAGCCATTTTTCAAACCTCTTCCTTCCTAAGCCTGAAAAATGGCTTCCAACGTTCTCCCTTTTCAGCTTCTTTGATGCTAGATTGTAGAAGCTGTACGCTATGCAGGATTTCATTGAGATAGCATAGAGTGGCGAATTTTATAGATTGGGCTGCCAAAATGAAAAATAAGAAACCATTCATAGATCGTTTCCTTCTATGTTTCGTGCATTAGTTTTTGTTTTCTGGGTTATCTTTTAGTCATTACGAGGGTGGTTAAATGCACTAGCGTGACGAAGAATAAAATAACTCAGAAAACTACCATTGTTAACAAACTGTAAGGTATTCCTAATGGAACAATTATAGATGCTTATACACGTGTACTTCTAACGATTAGGAGTGTTTTCCAGGGTTTCCGGACCTCCACTCCCGGTTAAAAATAACACACACACACAAACACAAACACAAACAAACAAACAAACAAACAAACAAACAAACAAACAAACAAACAAACAAACACAAACAAACAAACGTGCAGTCACGTATTACTTGAAATTTGACCATCATTGTATTCTTGTGCACGTTTATTGGGCCTTATGCTCAATTTAAGTAAACGGACACATGGACGTTTGCTGTGGTGCCCTTTCGAGGAAAGTCAAATCCATATTCAAATTTTGGACCCAACACTTGTCCTGATCCAGCCCTGTTACTATTTGGAACAATTTATTCTTTTTTTTTTCTTTTGTGAAACTTAGTTTCTGTTTCGTGAAAGTATGTATGTATGTATGTATGTATGTATGTATGTATGTATGTATGTATGTATGTATGTATGTATGTATGTATGTATGTATGTATGTATGTATGTATGTATGTATGTATGTATGTATGTATGTATGTATGTATGTATGTATGTATGTATGTATGTATGTATGTATGTATGTATGTATGTATGTATGTATGTATGTATGTATGTATGTACGTGCGCACACAAACTTGCATTTTTGTATTATTGCTCTATGGTCTTGAACTATTTAATAAAAATGAGCAAAGCCAACAAAAGTTATAAAATTCAACAAAAGGTTTATTTCCCTTAAATATAAAGTGAAAAATAAAAGTCGGAACCTACAGTAGTTTGAATGAAATCCCAAATAATGCCTAAATTTCTCACATTAGTCCTAATATTTAAAGTTATAAAGGAACTTCAGCGATATTCCAAAATAAATCTAACCCTGAAAGTGTTGATGTGCATTTGATGTCATGTGTCGTGGGGATTTGCGGACATTCTTTTGTTGAATTACAACAAAACAATCCAGGGCATAAATCCTTATTTGAATTTCATTACGAATCCAAGTTTCTAGTACAAGAATGCTCTTGTTTAGAACTTGGTGTTTTCAGAGAAGAAAAACTTGAATTAAATAATTTTACTTAATTAATTTCAGCCCAAATGAAAAACCGGACACAACCATAATACAACTGATCTTGAAGCACGAATGAATAATTTCTAGATAACAAGATCGTGTTGTCATCTCAGGTCACAAACACAATTTTATGACAATAAAATCTATTACTTAATGGAAAATTTCATTCTGGAAGGTTACACATATTTGCAAGATAAACTCTTAAATATAATTAGAAGGTTTGTTACTAAAAATAAACAGGACTGTTCCGGTGGCCCAGTGGTTAAAGCGTCCGTTTAGGATGGGGGGGGGGACTCGCAGGTTAGAACCTCGGCCGAGTCATAACAAAGACTTATAAAAATTGGTACTAACAGTTGCCTCAATAGGCGCTTAACATGAGAGGGTTTTTGGACTGGTCGGTCTGGTGTCAGAATAATGTTACTTTGTGGGACATGATGCCATGTGTCTGTGGCATGATGCCCCATTGCTAGACAATACTATAAATTGCCACACTGCAGACATCGTAGCGATATGGCTGAAAAATTGTTAAAACTATGATAAAATTCAAAATCACACAGACTCACAGACTCTCTCTCTCTCTCTCTCTCTCTCTCTCTCTCTCTCTCTCTCTCTCTCTCTCTCTCTCTCTCTCTCTCTCTCTCTCTCTCTCTCTCTCTCTCTCTCTCTCTCTCTCTCTCTCTCTCAGACACGCACAAAAGTGCGCATGAATACATACATACAACAAAAAATTAAATATGTAAACCTGGGATTAAACGGTAAATTTCCAATGTTCAGGACACATATTGAGATAAACATGTTTACAAAACCAAAATCGAGATTCTGGTCAGGCAGAAAATGAATTTGATTTAGAACAAGGTCAAGCAAAATAAACAAGTATCCAAAACTTATATTGAATTAAAACAAACTAACAAACAATACAAATTTTAATACACTTTAATTATATACCTTTATGGCCATGCCGTTGCAATATAACCTTTAGTAGTACTTCATGTTTATATTTTATGTGAAGGGTTTATCTACCAGAAGTTATTTGCTTTATTATGTAAATTTAAGTATTTTTTTTAATTCTGTAGCACATCATATTTTCGTTTATCAGAAGAATTTATCTTTCTAAATCTATATGATATTGTATATTGTAGGCATGTGCGCGTTTCTGAAATTCGTTATATTTACATTTTTAGTATTTAACATTCAATAGAAACATACAGCCAGAATTGTGATGACCTCCAATTAAATCCTAAAACACATATGCATAAAAAGTATTACCAGCATAACTACTACTAAAATGATTGTAACTGTGGTTAGTTGTTGTTGTTGTTGTTGTTGTGCTTAACGCCATTTTTCAGCACACGATAGGCTATTCATGGCGGCCAGTATTAATGGTGGAGGAAGAAACCGGGAAATCACCGGAAAGAACCACCGACCCACGAGAAGCTACTGGCAAGCTTTCTCACATATCCACATTCGCCGAATCCTAGACTCGAACCCACGCAGACAGAGGTGAGATGGCAGTGATCCGTAACGGACAGCGCTTTAGACCACTCGGCCACTCGGGGCCCCACTGTGGTTAGTACAAATATAAGTAAAACACAACAACAAAAACAACTAAAACCACTACCACCACAACCAATTTCACTACAGCTGCTCTTCCTACAAACCTGATACATCACCCCTCCACCACCACCACTATCACACCACCACCATAAATGCTGCTGATTATCCTTACATTCTAAACTCATTTATTTACACGTTTTAAAATCGCATGTTGTATGTTACCATCCGTTAGTTCGTCTGTCCTTTTGTTTGCAACCATTTCCTCCTGTACCGCTGAACGACGTTCTACAATGTCTGTTGATTCTTTGGAAATATAATTAGCACATATTTTTAATTCCTTCTATGTGATCACTCTAAGTGTGTGTGTGTGTGTGTGTGTGTGTGTGTGTGTGTGTGTGTGTGTGTGTGTTTGTGTGTGTGCAAAAATTCAAATTAGCAAATGTTTATAATACAATGCCATATTTTCCAACATTTTTAAGAAAACATTGCATGATTTATTCAGTTGTTAGTGCAAAACAGATAAAACAGGTACCGAATTCCGGACTAAGACCCCTGTGCACGAGAGGGATCTATAAATATAAATTATAAAAGAATTATGTTTATGGCAATATATAGCTGTACAAAAGTGGAAATTTAGAGATGTCATCTCAATTGCTTTTGCTTACAATGCGTTTTACGCTTGCTTCATAATTTACGAATCTTGGTGGGATGCAGATCTATTTCCAGGATATCATCTTCCATTCATATCGGAAAATCGATATAAAAATACAGCAAATTGATTTACATCGTACACTGTATATCATCTTTCAGGAGATACCTGCTGTAAAGGCTTAGTTATCGGACAGTAAACAAAATGTCTTGAAATTTATCATCTTAGGAGAAAGAAGACTTTGCTTAAACAATCTCCGCAATGCTTACTCATGCACTAAAATATATATCAATGAGAAAGTATTTTAATAATTACCGTAGCTAGAAGTCAGAATCTTAGCATATAAGTCAGATTCTTAGCATCAGCAATTAATATTTCCTGCTTTATCGTCAGAAATTTTGATGTTTTTTTCACCCGTCTATCTGTCATTCCGTACCTCTACCTCCTCTGAAAAGACTCAGTGGACATTCACAAAACTTTATATTTATTTTGTCTGTTATTTGCATTACATGCCTACATTGATTTTTTTTTTCAGATAATTGTAAAAGATGGAAACGTACTAGTAAAGATTTTTTCGAGATTTTACCGTAGGGTAACTCTCCAGGATCGGGTGAAAGAGTCAAGAGAAGAAGTAAGGAGAAGAAAAGTGAGAATGGGAGTGGATATAGATGTAGATTAACAAAAAGCGCAGATATCGCAATTAGAGTTAGAATACGTTATTATGTGGTCTGCAGCAAGTATATATCCATGCTAAACCTGAGAAACATAGTATAATCTTATAGGACGAAAAAGTATTTCTTGTTAAAAAAGTCATATTTGGTGTTTCTCAAGGTGGGAAATAAAATTCTGCAAAATCATACATATTATTTTCTATTACTGTTTGTTCTTTAAAAAAAAAAACCAACAAACACACTAGATGTCTAATCATTCAAAACGATTACTGGTTACATCTAAATGGTATTTAAATAAATTAGGAAACACTGAATTTTATTGTAATCTAAATCAATTTCTCTTCATGTTCAAATTATTTTATATCTCTTCAGTAAACAGTGAAAATAATTATGTTAATTAACGTCGATAATGACAATGGTAATGACGATAAAAAGTTTCCTAAATGGTGTTGCTGTTGATAAAGAAGACAATAGTTACAATTACAATTTTATTTTACTTGAATTAAAATGATAAATGAAGACAATTCAGAATTTCTGCAATTAATATAATTGTCACTATCGTGGTTTTAGTCATCAAATTAATATAATTGTCATAATGGTGTTTTGTCATCAAATCAATATAATTGTCATAATGGTGTTTTGTCATCAAATCAATATAATTGTCATAATGGTGTTTTGTCATCAAATCAATATAATTGTCATAATGGTGTTTTGTCATCAAATCAATATAATTGTCATAATGGTGTTTTGTCATCAAATCAATATAATTGTCATAATGGTGTTTTGTCATCAAATCAATATAATTGTCATAATGGTGTTTTGTCATCAAATCAATATAATTGTCATAATGGTGTTTTGTCATCAAATCAATATAATTGTCATAATGGTGTTTTGTCATCAAATCAATATAATTGTCATAATGGTGTTTTGTCATCAAATCAATATAATTGTCATAATGGTGTTTTGTCATCAAATCAATATAATTATTGTCATTGTGGTCAGATTAATAAAACTGTCATTATGGTGTTTTGACACAAATTGACACAAATAAATATTTTCTTATGGTGTTTTTGGCAGAATAAGCTTTATTGCAGTATTGGTTACCGAATAGAAACTATCGTAACAACATTATGTGGAAACATATAATGGAAAGACAATGCATGGTAAAATAGGAGCTGAACATTCTTAGTAATTCTACATTTCATCTGAATTAACTATTTAAAAATTGTTTTATATTTCTAACATGGGAAGTACGGCTTTAATTCAAATACGAATATGAGCAATTAATCATCTCGCATAAACATGACACTACTGAATGGATATGCTGATAAAATTTGTCTAGGAAAATAATAGTGGTTTATTTATTTCATAATGATCTTCCCACATGACATTTTTGACAGTTTGCTTTAAATACAGAGGATATGGGTGTTTAATATTAACATTGTAGTACAATAACCAGAAATCACTCATCAGGACTCTCAGTGCACGACAGATAACGTTCCAGGTAAAGATTACGAAATAGAATCTTTAATAATTAAACTTAAGACACTGAATGCTGATGTTATTTCTTTCATAAACCGTTTCGTGTGCTTTTCATCGCTATATCGACCCAAAACAGATTGCCTTTCTATTGCTATTGATGTAATTAGATTTAATTGTTCATCAGGACTCCATCATTATCTTACCAGTTACAGAATCTAGACTCGGCTAACGTGGGTAAGTGAGAAAGCCTGCCAGTTGCTTCGCGTAGATCGGTGTTTCTTCCCGGGATTTTCCAGGGTTCTTCCTCCACCATTAAAACTGGTCGCCATGAAAAGCCTATCTTCTGCTGAAAAATGGCGTTAAAACCTATAACAACAACCAGTTACATAATCTAAATTTATTCAAAGCAGGAGTATCCAACCCGTGTCCGTTAGTAAAGGCACATCAGTCAGAGCCACGATCCATATAGCAATGAGCTAATGTTATACAAGGTTAGAACAAGGTCATGTTGATACAATTTGAGTACGATAATCGGAATCATCGAGGAATCTCAAAATCTAACGTTTTCACATTCTACAGTATATTAGAAATTATCGTGGAAGATTTCAATTTATTTATTAGTAGTACATGGAGGTACCTTAGAGACAATGGGAGTTATTCAAAATCAGCCTGATGTACTTTGGCGACACGATGTTTACCGACAAAAGGAATCAGCATAGGGTATTTTAGCGTCAAGGAGAATTTTGTATTAGCACATCCTGGGTCTATAGCTACAATGCGACAAGTGGCTGACCTAAATAAACGCAGCTACTCTAGACAAATATAGTGTATGTATGTATGTATGTATGTATGTATGTATGTATGTATGTATGTATGTATGTATGTATGTATGTATGTATGTATGTATGTATGTATGTATGTATGTATGTATGTATGTATGTATGTATGTATGTATGTATGTGTGTGTGTGTGTGTGTGTGTGTGTGTGTGTATGTATGTATGTATGTATGTATGTATGTATGTATGTATGTATGTATGTATGTATGTATGTATGTATGTATGTATGTATGTATGTATGTATGTATGTATGTATGTATGTATGTATGTATGTATGTATGTATGTATGTATGTATGTATGTATGTATGTATGTATGTATGTATGTATGTATGACACGATGGATTGATGAACATCAATCTATCCTACATAAATTATAAAATCGACTAAACAAATATTTTTTAGGAGAGAGAGAGAGAGAGAGAGAGAGAGAGAGAGAGAGAGAGAGAGAGAGAGAGAGAGAGAGAGAGAGAGAGAGAGAGAGAGAGAGAGAGAGAGAGAGAGAGAGAGAGAGAGAGAGAGAGAGAAAGATATACACAAATTATAAGATCGAATAAAATAATTTAGGCAAGAAAGAATTAATATCTTTTCAAGGCATAAGAAGTGTCCCTGAAATTTGCCTTTGGATTCTTCTTTTATCTTCTCCAATTTTTACATAATCTTCCAAATTTTCAATTATTTCTTTCTTGTTCTTATTTGTTTCTTCTGTTATTCAGTCTGGATGTCCCATAGCTGTAAATGTTTGTTGCATTGTCATCCAGTTCTTATTCATTTCGTCACAGTCCTCTTTCTTTTTTATTTTGGTTTTCCTTCTCCTTCATCTCTTTTGCCCAGGTTTCATTTATTTTCTTTACTTCTCGCATTATCTTTCTCATAATCTTTTCTCCTTTTTTAAACCCTTTATGCCTTTCTAGACAGCAGGCCACTTGTTTAAATTGAAGATGTTTTCCAAATACATCTGACTTCCATAACAATATCAACCACTTCAGTGCTTGCCCAGTTTTGTGCCAGAGCTTGCATGGGGTAGGTGTGAATGAGCCAGAGCTTGCTCTTGTGTGGGCGAGTGCTTTCCCTAGGGGAGGGACAGGGTTATGTGTTTATTAAGTTCATTTGGAGGGTTAGTGCTTGCCCTATGTAGATTATGCCTGCTTTGTTTTAAACACACACACACACTCAGAATGACGTGCTCTTGGATTTATATTAAAGGTGAAAGGACATAAAGAAAGAAAATCATGACTTGAATAATAGTCGCGTAAAATACTGACTGTATGTGCGACCAAGTTGTGTCCTCAAACTTGCTGACAGTCCTTTTAAGAAGATGCTTGGTCCCGAGTTGGGACTTTCTGCTTTCCAGGTTATGATCATGGTGCCATCATGTCCCAGGGATCATTCTGACGTTCCTACCTCGCCCAACAAATGGAAGATCCCGCAACAGACTCCCATCCAGTCCACAAAGGTCAAGTCCACCTGGCTTTATCTCAGTCGGGCAGACATCGGTCAAGTTTTACCAGTTGTGCCTACGGATGCTCCTATACCAACTTTGCTTAAACCACCTAAGCAATTTACCGAATGTTGAAGAATTATGAATTTGGAATATGTTTTCATGTTGAAATTTCGCAATGTTGAAGAATTATGAATTTGGAATATGTTTTCATGTTGAAATTTCGCGTACTTATATGGGTCTGCATTATATCCAATCAGCTGGATGTTGGCCATCCATTAAAAATTTTAGCATCGCTTAAATGAAGATGATCCAATGATTTTGACCTCCGTTCGAAAATACAATGTTTGTATGGTGGTTTTCGGGGGCCAAACTGAGGACGGAGTTACATTTTGTAGAGATACAAGCCACTTAGACAGCAGGGAGAGGTGTGTGTGTGTGTGTGTGTGTGTGTGTGTGTGTGTGTGTGTGTGTGTGTGTGTGTGTCTAGACTGTCCCTTACCTTATACTTTGATACAATATCAAACACCTATATGTTTGGGTCATGGTAGGAAATCTTCCCACACAGGCATTACTAGCATATGTTCCTAGTGCCTGTTTAATATTCACAGCTAGGATGTGTGTGTGTATGTGTGTGTGTGCGTGGGTGTGTGTTTGTGTGCGGGGTGGGATTTGTGGGACAGTAGACTGTCATTTCCTTTTTTGCTTATCTGGCCATTTGTTGTTGGTAAGATACATCTTTTCGAAATGGAAAATGTACTTATTACTTCTATTCAATTTGGTAGTTGTTGTTGACGTCGTAGTTGGTTGATATTGCAATTCGTTTCGAATTGGCAATTGGTTATATTGTTGTAGTATGCTTATTGTTTCTTTTGTCGTATCTTTATAATTTTCATAATTTTGTTCCTACTGGTTTATGGCTTTTTAGTGATATTTTAAAGTATGAATGCTTCTGTCCAAGAGGTCAGTTTGTCATCTTGTCAGTGATGTTGTTTGTGTTGGTGATGCTGTTATTATTTTTAATTTATGAAAGTTGATTTAACCATCTAAGTGGAAACACTATGAATGTAGTAAGTCTATTCTATGTATGTCATAGTAATGTTAGAATATTACAATCAAGTATTATGCATCGCTTGGTTTAGGCAAATTATACCAGAGTCTGACAGATTATGTAAAATTATTTAAGTTGTAGGGATATGATAGGTAAAACAAATTGGATAAAGTGTGATGTGTTGAATAGACGGAATTGGCATTATATTATGTGGTACTATATTCATAATTTTAAATTTGTTCATTTTAATATTACTATTTCTTATTAATGATATAATAGTTATATGAATATAAGTATAATATAATAATAATATAATATGTTAATTGGGATTTTTATATACTATTGATCTATATTTATTATTCATTTATTCATATATATTATTATGATTCATTATTTGTCAAACCTAGGTATTGTCTGTCACTATGATGTTATTGTTTAATTTCATTAATGAATATAGTATATACGCTCTAGGTAGGTGTGTAGCTGCGTTTTTATTGGTTGGCATTTTGTTTGTGTTCAATCGTTCCCTCGACCTCCATCCCTTTTGTGTTTTGGTTAGATGAGAAGCGCGTCTAAATTCCAACCAATCAGGCGATTCCTTACGAAGCCTGCGATGTTATTCGAGTGATTCCAAATTTTACCTTAATCATCCATTATCCTTGTTTTAAGAATCTAACAGTCGTTATCCTAGTTTTCATAAACCAGTTCGCTTATCAAATTCAACGCCTTCCTCCAACGTTGGAATATCATAGTTCCTTCCCTTTGCTTCGGCTGCATACCTCGTGGTAGCCAAAGCTCCAGAAAAACACGTCTTTCCACTTCAACAGTCAGTCAGTCACCTGAAGGAAAATATCTCCTAATATCAAAAACTATTACATCAATCGCGCAGACCTAAAAAAACACTCACGTTAACATTTTGATTTACAAATACAGACATGCACAATCTGACAAGATAGAGAAACATAGTGCTTATAGACGAATTTCCATTTATTTTTTAAAAATATTTTAAAAGTTTTGGCAAATTGAATGAGTGTGTTTTCGATAGCATTGGGTAGCCGTGAAAAGGCGGTTATTTTTGTTAACGGGAGTTATGGCAATCTTTCGTGACAGTCTAAGATTGCGTCCCCGTTTGGCAGCAGGTTTTTCCATACGATACCGCCTGCTTCTGTGAAATGTGAAAGAGAATTCTTTTTTGTCTACTCCACAATCCACCAAACCTCTGTTCTTGCTGTTGCTGCTGCTGTTATTCTTCTTTCTGCTTCTTAAGTCTGTATTTCTCAGTCCATTCTTCTTGTTCTTTCTTAATTTTCTTTCTAAAGACCTCTATTATGAGGTCTTGGACATTTGATAACAACTTGACATTCTCTATCTCTTCGGGTTTACGTATCAGCTTTATCTTGACACGATGTAAATTGACGTAAGCTTCGCTCAGTTTAGCTAGTTTGGAAGGCATGTTCATAGGTTGATGAGTCAACAGTGGATTCCGAATTTTTGCTTCAATATCTCTAACAAATAACCGCTTCTTCGCCTTCTCTCCCATCTCTGGGCTAAGAGAATTTCTATGCGATAGATCTCCAGAATAGACAATGGAGGACATGAATGATCACTCAAGACTTTATTCCACTCATGCAACACTGCTTCTTCCGAGATGACACTCCAAGCCTCGTCCAGATACTTGTCTAATTTTTCTTCTTTGCTCATTATCAGACATTTATCGTGTTGAATTTGACTAAAATGACATCCATATCAATCTTTCTTGACCAATTCCTTAATTTTATTCGATAGGTGTTGGGCAAAACAGGACACTAAATGTTGTTCTTGTTCTGACAATCTGGACGTGACCACTATGTTCTCGTCGTCTTGATCTTTGGTTCTTGCTTCACGGTATCCTCCCATTCCATAGATTCTTCACCTTTCAAAGCAGGATAAGTGTCTTCCATAGTTTCTAATAATCTAGAATGGCTTCTCTCAAACTGTTGATTTCAATTGTGTAATCGAATACGGCATATACGATGACGTTTACCATCTCTGTAAATATTCATCAAACTGAAGTTTCACACGCAGTTGACCAGATTTTATAGGGTAGAAATGTCCCTCGTCGCTTCCATGGTGTGGAGTGAAACGAAATGCCCCCAAAGTGTAGCCTCCGGCATAGTCTTCCTACCTAATAATGTGACGTGACTGGTCTTGGTTCCCAGTTGTCCGGTAGGTCTTGTGCAGGGACAAGTAAGAGCTCTGGGCAAAGTTAGGTTCAAAGGGTCTGGTACACAAAGTCTTACTATTGCGACTGACTTCAATCTTGGACATTTTGTAGTGCTTAAACTGAAAAGGATACCAGCGACGGCTCAGATGTGTTCTGCATTGCTGATGATATCAATGATTAAACGTTTTGGTAACTGTTCTTGGAATAGATGATTTTCAATCTTGGATTGGAGTTCAGCAGCAATGGTGAATGTTTTTACTTCTACACGTCGTATCGGATACTTGGCTGTTGTTCTGCTCAAGGTGTTACTGATATAGTTTTCCGTTTTAGGTAACACAGAGTAAAGTCTTGCTTTGTTGGATGACGGTTTTCTAATTGGCGGCATCAGCCATCAAATGGAAAGCGGCACTGCTACGATTCAATCTTCGGAGGATACATACTCTGTTTAGCAAATACTTATCTTGCAACCACGTGTCCAAACGCCAACGATCCATGAGTTCTAAACTACATGCTTGCTTGATTTTCTCTCGGCAAGCGATAAGTCCAGCACTGTTAGGATTTCTAGCATCTGCTTCAATTGATGTATCGCCGAACATCGCCGACGTCTTCGGTTTCCAAACCACGCATGCATGCATATGTATGTTCTTGACTTCTTTTGCGTACGTCAATGGATGTTCTAGGTACACTCAGGTAATGGTAAGTATCAATGCTACTGCTGACCAGTTTGTTATTCAAGTACACAACCACTTCACTGAACATATTTACTTCACTGAAGATATTCGTTGAAATTGCCTGTATAAAGTGTATGTGGCTTGTTCTTGTAACATTCGTTGCACTTTTGGTAAACGGACGCTTTTTAGTCTTGTTTTGGTAGCACGATACAATTGCTGAACACTTCCATAACCGGCAGGATGAGATGGATTATAGTAAAGGCTGGCTAAGACCCTCACCATTTTTAACAAGTGATGCAAGTTTCGTTGATGCTACTCTAGATGGAGAGAGATGGTGGTTTCAAAACGGCTTTACGTGTCTGATGTAAAACGGGATTCAAAGTCGAAGGTAGATTTGATAATGGTAGTGGTCGTGGCGATATTGGGATTGCTTTGGTCTTTCTTTTGCGTTTTCGAAGTCTGGTTTAACTTCTTTTTTCACTTCTGTCGAAGGAGAAAGGGACATCATCTTTCTAACCCGAGCTTTCAAGTTCTTCTCGTTGGTGTGTAGGAGAAGAGGAGAATAAGAACGCTGCAATCTTACTAGGAGTGGGAGCTGCTGACGGTTTATGAAAGACTTCTCTTGCCTCTTCTTCTGAGGCATCTGTGACCACTGTCACAGACCACTATGTGGCCTTTTCATCAATTCCTTAAAATCTTTCAGAGTGGGTGGAGCTGTTATGTCTAAAGATTTCTGGTGAACGAATTCCAGTCGTTGCAACATTTGACCGTACCTTTGAGATTTTTTAGTTTTGGATAAATTGTTGAGATCCATCAACGATTGCAATTTGTGTTGTAACTGGGACATCTGGGTCAAATGAGGATTGGAAGGTAAATGAAAGGTATGTAGTTCTTGCCAGCGATCGTATTCCATCCATTGTTTGTAAGGGACTAAAGTCAATTTTCGTCCTTCTATGGGATTACAAATGTTACATCTGATATCTTTTGACCCAGAGGCTTCTTTTCTTTTATCCCTTTATTGTATCCCTTGTGAAGCAGCTCCTGCCAAGAGACTTTGTAACCAAGGGGGCAAATGTGGATTTTAACAAGGATGCTTACAACATATCCAAAAAGGGCAAAAATCCTCCGTGTTGTGCCAACATCTTTTTCTTTTGACAAATAGGTATTTCTTTTGGACCATTTTGTGAAGAAATTGTCCATGTTTGGCTAAGCATTTATTCTGGTGTTTAGACAAAGGTATCGTGCCTTTCAAGACATTTAGACAACATTCTCACACGATGACTATGACATCTTTGGAAGCAGTTTAAATCATTTGTTTTCGCTTGGGTGGAGGATCTTTGGATAAGACGGACAACATGTCCCAATATTTGACATAACGAGGAGGCAGTCCTTTCCTTTTCTTTCTTCGTTTACCTAGAGAGTGTTGTGTACTTTTTTAATTGTCATCTTTGTTTGTTGGTACCGTGCCAAACACCCAAAATACAATAACATCTATGACATTACCAAAGAATCTCTTTATTGTGTGACTCCTCTTTTACTTTGGATGATTGTGTCTTTTTTGGAGGTGACGTCTATTATTGGCTAAGCGATTTTTCGGATGACGAAACTGTTATGTTTCCTTTTTCTTTGGACAGAAGAACGACGATAAGGGCCATATTTTGGTGCACAACTTTCACTGACAACCATGGATCGAGATTCACCCTTTTTTTTGAATCTGTACCCAGTTCGTTTATATCAATAAAGTATATGAACTATCTCCTCCCTGTTAAAAAAGTCCTCCTCTTTGTTGGCTCATTTTTTTCCTTGGATAAGTGTGTATCTTTTTGTTGTGACGTCCATGCTTGGCGAAATGTTTTCTCGGAGGTCGTGACTGTCTTTATCTTTATCCTAATCCTGTTTAGACAGAATAACAGCAATGGTTACGATGTGCGCTTCTTGGTGGGGGCCATCTTTGGGCTTTCAGGAGCACAAAACACTGATCCCCATGGTTTGCATCAGGACTTTTTGATACCGGAATGCGTCACCACTAATCGTATTTACGTCGAAACAACTTGATGACAGACAATACACGTAGTGGAGGAGTTCGCAAATCCAGTAAACTCTTTAACATGCCTTGGACTTTGATTTTATGAGCAGGTACTTTATGAGCAGAGGTCACTGCCGCTAAAGAGAAAGAGGGCATCACTGCTGGAGGAGACAGTTTTGGAGACGCTCTCTTTTAGGTAGAAACCGATTTATGTGGACTTTTCTTTTTCTATTCTGAGGCTGTGACCTGGTTTTCACACCGTTGCTTTTTTTCCTTTTTCGAGGCTGTGACGTAGTCTTGGCAACTTTGCTCTTTTTATTTCTCTTTTTAGTACGTCGGGTAGTGGCTTTTTCTTCGTGAAACATTTGGGAGCATTGGGATCCCATTTTAGGAGGGAACGAATGATGACACATCCTAAAGAACTATTACCTCCAACCTCCAGATTTCAAAATGATTTGCGGGCAATGCGAGGATCAGCCAGTTTCCTCAACGCTTTGTTTCTTTTGGTTTCCTGTGAAATATGAATGATGCCTTTCAGTAATTGACGTGCTGTCACCGTAAACCATCGTAAGACTTCTTTGAGACTGGCTTCCAAGGAACGAGCACGTATTTGTGGATTTTTTCACGACTGATGCCGTACATGGCACGGGTCAGTTTGATGTGCAGATGAGACTGAAGAGATCTCATGTTGTCACTGTTTGAGGCAAAGCCAAAGTGACCGAGGGTTTTTAGATTTTATTTTTGTTTGGTAGTGGTTGTTAAGTCGACGACGGGGACGTGCATACGACAGGTCCACTGGTGAAACAGACTGGTACGAAATCGCAAATAATCGTGGTGGGATGGGGGTGTTTTAAATCCACGAGTAAATAGGCGTGTGGGGTTCGAGTGGCGTCTTCGTACGCATGTACGCATGAGTCAGCCAAGGTGTTAGTAACTGTTTGGCTAAGACTTGCAGTTGCGACACATCTCTTGGACCTTCAAACAAGACCATGTAATGAGCAGTGGGACTGATGGTGCAATTGGCTTTACTTTGTTGAAACAAATTTTGGATAATGTAAATGACACTGGCATTACGATGATGCAGTATGCGCGTAAACCACTGTTTAATTTCTTGTTCGTCTTTTCCTAACATATCGTCAAAGATGACCAAAGGAGTTTGACTGGGATCAGCCATGATTCTGTCGTCTCTGACAGGAATGGCTTCCATAAACACGATGGAATCACCTTGACTTTCTCGCAGATGGCTGTACGCCGATTACCACTCTTTGTAACATCATACGATTCGCTGAGGTGGAAGATAGATCAAATGATGTTTATGTTCAATAAAACGTTTGACAAATTCGGTTTTGCCTGGAGCGCTGGGTTCAGCAATGAGAATATTAAGGGGATGTAATAGATACAAGGCCTCCAAACTAACACGATCTAAGTGTTCGTCGATGACTTTGAAAGTGAAAAAAGAGGGAGCAAAGACAGCAAACGTAGCCATAGTAGTGTATGAAATGTCACATTTGACACGAAGACAGACAAGACAAGACAAGGGTGTTTATGCTTTTTTTCAGGACACGTTTATTGTCAATTTTCATTGTGCATAAAACGAAAGGCAAAACTACATAAAACTAAATGAATAAGAGACACATCTATACAATCAGTGGAATATAAACAAGTCTCTATACAACATTTTTAGTGTTAAAATGTGGTGTCCAAGATACAGTGTGTATTATTCTGAGAGTCTATATTCCTTGGCACAGTCACACAAAGGTACTCTCGGAATGGCCTTTTAGAGACGTTGATGACGGATCTGTCCTGAAGAGAGAGGCTTTCCTCCATGTCAGTCTGTTCTTTTTTCTTCTTCTGGTACTGTCACTAAGACAGGTTTATAAGTGACTTTTTCACTGAACGTTTTAATTGTTTTAGGATTACAATTCTTGGGCATAGTGTGCCACTTCTTTTGTCCAAGCCTCAAAACCCCAACTTTTCCAGTCGCGTACATCTGTCCATTGAGGGTGTAAGTCACAAGCTAAAGAAACATAGTCATACATATCTTCAGTACATAAAAGTTGACGAATCTTCTTTTCCCGTATCAAGATGAATTTGCAAAGCTTAGAGCAAAATGAGTCTCACGTGGACATTAAAAGGGATCACTTTCATACTGTTTGGCTGATATGTACTGTTCGTAAAGAGTCCACAAAGAAATGGGTGGTAAACGAATTCTCATATATATGCACAGTCGTTCCAGATTCCTATGAAAGAAATTAAGGTATATAGGATTTTTGTATTACAAAGAATTATAAATATATACCTGACAGAACAGACAGTGAGAATTATTTACTAGGTCATCATGCGAGTGTGTCTGCTACGCACAAGCTTGTATAACACCAACTCAGTGCCATCACTTTTTGGTGATGCGTGCTTAGTCGTGACGGTATATGGGCTGGTGCGTGCAGGCAAGGCGATGGGTGTCGAATACTCGCCCACCTGGGATCGAAACTCGGTAGATTACGAATTTAGTTTCTCTAACCTGTATGATAGTATTGTTTGTATTAAACTATTATTTCTGCCCACTATTATCAACTATTATCAAGATTCTACTACAGAATCCAGGGATAGCACTTATATATATATATATATATATATATATATATATATATATATATATATATATATATATATATATATATATATATATATATATATATATATATATATACTCACGCACACACATGCATAAAGGGTTAGTGCCTTCCCTCCAAGTATTCAGTTTACTCTCAAGCAGTTCAGGACGATGGAGAAACCCACACAGATAGAACTAGTGATTAAAGCGTTGCGAGGTGACATACGAAAATTTTCTTCAGTCGAGCCGACGAACTACTCTTCCTACTTTCGGAATAGAAGTCAAGATACTTGCTATATACATACTCACGCACACACATGCATAAAGGGTTAGTGCCTTCCCTCCAAGTATTCAGTTTACTCTCAAGCAGTTCAGGACGATGGAGAAACCCACACAGATAGAACTAGTGATTAAAGCGTAGCGAGGTGACATACGAAAATTTTCTTCAGTCGAGCCGACGAACTACTCTTCCTACTTTCGGAATAGAAGTCAAGATACTTGTTACATCTACCAGAACAAACTGTATTGGGCTACAGAATATCCCGATCGCCATAAAAGCAAGACCAGTTCCAGGAGAGGAAAAGTCAATATACCTGTTATCATTATAAAGAGAATGGACATTGATCTTCAGAGTGTCCTAAGAGACAACAGGATTAGGTGGAGGAGGAAAAAGAAAGGGATGTGTCCTCTGCAAAAGAAGAACCCCATTACGTTCAGAAAGAGAAGACAGAAGGACAAGAAAAAAAGAAGAGAAAAGTGTGGGGAAAGACAAAAAAGAGGGAAAAAGTGTAAAGGTGAACCGATTAAGAAGAAAAAACAGAGTGAAAGACAAAAAGCAAGACACAGAAGAGATCTGTGACCTTTTTAAAAGTGATCTGTTGTGTTTTTGTTGTGATATTGAATTGAAACAAATTGTACCAGAATAGACCAGACTGAGAAAAACGTTAGTGTCTCTTAGCATTGATTGTTTAGACTAACAAAGACCTACACTCACAATACGTACATCATAGGGATAAACAAGAGATTTTAAGTTGTAATTGATTTTGGCAAAATGAATAGTCTGTCTTTACGAAAGCAGTGAGTGGCCCTGAAAAGGACCGTTG